>JAMWET010000677.1:0-35000 GCA_024036415.1 Prochilodus magdalenae | reverse complement strand
ATACTATCAATAGCAATTACCTTATTTTGAAAGTACTGGCTCTTGGCGGACTGTTGAAGCCAGAACCTGTTTATAAAAGAATTACATTTAGTATGTGTTTGGCATATTCAGCTCTGCACTTTTTTGTTTCAATGTGAAAAAATAAATGTTAACATGGAAAAATGAAGATCTTCCTTTCTGCAGGACAAAGACTCATTCGGACTCATGCAACTATGCATTCGGACAGTTTAGCTCTCTAAAATATGTCAATGGAACAAAGTTCACCATGACTTGGGAAGCAGTGTTCTACCCAGGTGCAACACGTGTCTTTAAACCCCACATTCAAGTTTGAAAATCATCTGATTTGGGCCTTGCATCACTGAAAGAGCACTATTTACCATCTACTGCTGACCTGTATGGAGGATACCTTCTTAAGCTCATGCAACATGTAGATCTTTTAGGTTCCTTAGTAAAGGAGGTGGTTCTTTAAAGAACCATGAGCACACAAACAACATATAAAAGCTGTAAGTGTTCTTGGTATGCTTATTATCTATGATGGAACTCTCTTTGAACTCTAGGTTTAATAATAACTGGTAATTACATTGTAATTATAAGTAATTACTGTGTAATTATTTAGTAACTACCAGGTGAAAAAACACTGTATTTTACAAATACCAAAGGTTACATTAAAAAAGTTGGCTTGGTATAACACCACAGTGATTCTAGTATGATTACAAGCCAAATAACATACTTTGGTACCATAAAAAAAAATAGCTCTGTTATAGATTCCCTCTACTTTGTTGCATTCCCTTGAATCTCATCTTGTCTTTGCTGGCTTGTCAATCAAATGTCATCCAAGAAGCATGTCATCCTTCTTTATGAACATGAGAGAAGACGTGCTTTAGACGTGTTTCAAGAGTTTTTCTTTATATAGGAAAAAAGCTACATGACTGATGATGGAAGTATGTCTAATACTGTACATACTCTACTCTATAACAACACCACGTTCTCAGACTGTGGACTACTGTCAGTAAGGTGGTGCATGACTTCAGATTTTTTAAAGTGGAGTCAACGGATTGCTGATGAAGCTCTAAATAAAACCACAGGGAAAGGGAATACTTGGCGACAAGACATATTTCATTAATTTAGTCATCCACAGGCGTTATTGTAGCATCTCCAGCTCACCTGGCTGTGACTTGTGGACTGTGGGAGGAAATGGGAACACCAGAAGGCACCCTGGAAAACCCTGCCGGGAAGCAAACCCAGGCCCTTCATGGTAACAGCGCTAGCAACTGTGGCACCATGCCATCCCTCAAGCCTGTTAATGCGTTGCTAGCCTTCAGAGAACTGGAAATATGAAATCTTACAAATTTGTATTCGACCCCAGGTGACCTTACTGAGATGCCTGACTATGGCCCAGAGAGCCATTTGAATTTAGAGTGCTGTAACTCTGCAAAAATAAGATAGACCAGCTTTAAACTTTACAGGATTATGGAGTATTATGTTCCCGTTTCCATGACAAAGTAATAGGAATGAAGTCAAACTCCACAAATCAGTAGGGCATAATGTGCCCTTTAGAGAAAGCCCTGGATCTGCATTGCTAGTCTTCAGGAAATTGGAGATACAGGCCAAGAAATAACCAGCCTCCTCAACTGTTGTCTTTTCTGAGGCACCCACATCAATCTTAAAACCTTATCATTGAGTAGTAAAGTCAACAAGTCGACTAGTCTGTGCAACCCCTGCCGTCAAAGCAACCACCACATTTGCCAAAGCTTACTGATTTGCATAAAGCTCTTCAGTGAGGCTGCCAGCCTTATGTTGTGTGTCCATTCCATGCAAAGCTGTGTTAAACCCTACTTTAACTCCCTCAGTGTCCACCGTTGCTGCACAGTTTTCGATGGTTATCCTCTAGTCCTTCATCAGTGGTCTGCCCACAGGATGCTATTGGCTGGAAAGTTTTGGTTGGCAGTGTTAGCTAGCCTGTAGCAATATGGTGTGATACTTGGAGGACAAAATGGTATGTGGGATAAAACACATTGGGTTTACCAGCAGCAATTTTCGAGAACGCCATTCATTCATTGCCAATTGTGAGGTCTATTGCTTCCAATAAGAGCAACTTCTGAAGATAACAGCTAAATGACAAATCAAGCACTCTGATTATTTTTACCCTGGATCAGGCATTTGCAACCTTGGCTGGTGATCGACTGAGCAGATTTGAAAACCCCTCTCTTGGGGAATATTTTGACATCACTCAATACTCTGTTACGATGTTGATTGCGAGCGCTTCAATTTAAATGTCTAAATACGTTTCCCTCGGGCCCCACTGGCACGAGACCCCGTTGGTGAAAAAAAAAGAAAAAAACGAATCAATTTCTGAGTTATGAATAGGCGAGGCCTCCCCACTAATTGGGCTTTGCTTAATCAATGACAGCGGGACAGAGAAAATGCCTGGGATGTGATCTGATCTCCAATACTCCCTGACACAAACACTAGCTTTGCTTGTGGGGAAAAAAAAGAGAGAAAAAAAAAATCAATCAATACCATAATCACTGGAGCTGCTTCCCCCCACGGATACACACATCTCCCCTCCCTTTCCCCTCTTCTTTAAGACCTCTGCGTTTTAATGAAATTCAGGCAGTGAAGTCAATGGACACCTATGCCTCTATGGACCAAATTGCAGCCAAAGTGCTTTAGCAGAGCCCAAGCGTTCATGTACAACTTACTTTCAGCCATATAAACAGAAGGATGACGACAGCCATGCGTACCTTTGGGTTTCAGCAGTCGCATACAGCGCAAAATGAAAATCTATTTAAGTCCAAACACTGATAAACAATGTACAAATTGGTCTAGCGCTATGGCGCTTAGCAATGCATCTCTGCAAACATACACAAAATGAGCCATATGTGTAGGTTTCAGCCATGGGAATGCTCATAGCAGAGTACATGTGCTTGCTGAATTGCCTTATTCACAAGTGTAACTCTAGACTTGGGTGTCTAATGACGCAGGCGTGTGCACAAACACAAAAAGGGCAAACCAAATGTGATATGACCATATGACCATGCCCAGAGGAAGAGAAATGCAGTGGTGGGGATCTTGTCCCAAGTCTCTTGAAGGCAGCCCCCTTCGGAATAAAGCTTTAAGCCGCAAATTGGGAATAAATGCTGCAAACCAAAGTAAAGGGTATGTAACATGTACAGGGGTTGGACAATGAAACTGAAACACCTGGTTTTAGACCACAATCATTTATTAGTATGGTGTAGGGCCTCCTTTTGCGGCCAATACAGCGTCAGTTGGGCAGCCGCGGTTTTATGTTTATTGGATACAATCCGGGCTAGCACCCGAACATCCCTTTCAGACAGCTTCCTCTTACGTCCACAGTTAATCCTGTTGGATGTGGTTCATCCTTCTTGGTGGTGTGCTGACATTACCCTGGATACCGTGGCTCTTGATACATCACAAAGACGATGTAGCAAGACGACAGCAAGTCTTGGTCACAGATGCGCCAGCAAGACGTGCACCAACAATTTGTCCTCTTTTGAACTCTGGTATGTCACCCATAATGTTGTGTGCATTGCAATATTTTGAGCAGAACTGTGCTCTTACCTGCTAACTGAACCTTCACACTCTGCTCTTACTGGTGCAATGTGCAATTAATGAAGGTTGGCCACCAGGCTGGTCCAATTTAGCCATGAGACCTCCCACACTAAAATGACAGGTGTTTCAGTTTCATTGTCCAACCCCTGTATTTCTTACGATCATTGTGGGATGAGGACATTTTTCTCTTCTCCCTGGGATATCAGTGATTTCATGATACCACTACAGTGTATAAGTTTAACCATTCCATTTGTTACCCTTTGGGAAGAATTGCGTTCCCAGAACAGAAACAGAGTCCTGGGAAAGGGTTATCATCAGGGGTGTATAGCTGTAGGTTACAGGCTAACCACCTTTAGGCTATTGCTGGTTAGGAAAGTTGGTGATATTGTAAAACACCAACATACCCAATTTCAAGACCCCTCATGTATGATCTTGTCTTTAAGGAATTAATGGACTTAGGTTCTTGGACATCTCTGGTTGTCAGTTATATAGTCTCTGCCGTCATCTACTTTTGGATCACCTCCAATGCAACCACACCTGAGGTTTACCACGTGTCTATGTTGGTGTAGCACAGCAGATAAGACCACTACCCGCCAAGTAGCCACCACCACACGTGGGAGACTGGGGTTCGAATCCCGGTCTGGGTGATGCTGTGCTACACCAATAAGAGTCCTTGGACAAGACTCCTAACACTACATTGGCCCACCTGTAATGTAATTAACCTTGTAAGTCGCTCTGGATAAGAGTGTCAGCTAAATGCCAGAAATGTAAATGTAAATATGTTATATACGACCCCCTGTTCACTGGTGGGTGCTATTACAGTAAGCTAGCAGATATAAGCAGGGTTAGGGTGGGCAGTATGAGCATATAGTATCAGTGAATATTGCTATATGTGCTATTGCCGTGCAGATACTACAGAAGGCTGCAGTGTGCAAACGAGTCCTTTTTATGGCATTAGCCTTTTGAATTAGTTAATTAAGTTCTCCTACTGGTGGTCAATGTGCTTTTTCTTTAATAAGCCTTTCAGTTGTTTCAACAGCTGCACATATATTGGTTCCATGATATTTGGGCATCAGCTATAAAACAGCTTTAACAACTATAAAACTGTTTTCAGACAAGAGCTGAGACTCAACTGCGACCGCCTTGAAATAAACAACTCAGCCCCCCAATCTTGTCTCCTAACTACATCATTTAGGTATATGTATGGAGAAAAAAAGCATGCACCAAGAAAGAGTTGATGGAATGGAATGAAACTCTAGAAGTGTGAATGTAACAATGATATATGTAAGTGATTACAGTATTAGAGTAATAGGATACGTTTATTAGGGAACATTTTACAAGTAAAAGTAAGTACTAGTACCCTGCTGACCTGTCTTTAAACAGGATACAAGATGAGATACGGTTGGGCATGGAGGTATACAGGTTCCTATATGGCGCCCTGCGGCCATTTGCCCACAGATGTTGCAGCTGGGCCTGTAGATCCTGACCACTCATAGGTTGCCAAAGCTAGTGTCCCAGCTGGTCCCATAATTGCTTGACTGGCGATATATTTAGCGACTGGGCAGGCCAAAGAAGTGTTGGAGACATTCCTGGGAAACCCTTGCTGTGTCTGGGCAAGTATTACCCTCACTTAAAAATGCCAATTAAGGAAGCCCTGCCATGAGAGGCAACACATGTGGCCAAAGGATGTGTCGCACATACTGCTGAGCTCTTAGTGTCCCTTGTACCACTACTACACAATGATGTCGGATCCTAAACAGAACCTGGATTTGTTGCTAAAGAACATACCGTTCCAGTCTGTAGCTGTCCAGGTCTCTCGTTTATGATGCCACTGCAAACGAAAGGTGATGCAGTGGCTAGCCGTGAATGGCAGGGCATGTAATGGGCACCGTGACACCAGATTTCCTTCTGCTAAGCGCTTGGAAATGGTCCGGGCTGAGACAGGGGTGTGTAATGAAAGCGGCACCTGTGTCTGGATGGTGGACAAGGAATCTGTGGGAGCTGCTTGTGCTCATTGGAATCAATCTATCCGCTCTACTGGTGGTCTGTCTGGGCCCTTAATTAAGTTCATGTAATGGAGTATTGGCTCATCAATAGCCGACTTGTTGAACTGCATTTCCAGAACAACACTCTTCTACCTATTTGTTTGGCATGTGGAGATCCGGAGATTTCCTCTTTTTCTTATTTTGTCATCTTAGCAATTGCTTTCTTACTGACACTTGATCTGTCAAAACTGCAGCTTGAAGTCTTCACCGCTGAAACTAGGACTTGCTTATTGTGACCAGTTTATACATGTAGTCCTGGGAGTTAAGCTGCTAACTCTTGGAAGCTTGTGTTCTTATCCTGTTGAGTCTATTAGACTTCTTGTCAGAATTTCCTCATTCGCAAGTGCCTTTTGAAGGCATAGGAAACTGTGTTCACTGACACCAACCTTTGTAGCTTCTCTTCGTTTTATGGATGGTTCTACGTTTTTTAAGGATGACCTGTCTGTTTTGTTAGCCAGATTTTCTCATCATTAGAATACTACAGCAATGTGCACTCAAATTCAATTCAACATTGCCCAAATACTACAACTCCCAATGTATAGTAACTCCCAACACTGTAGTATACCCCCAACCTGTTTTTAAACAGATACAGTAGTTTAATTAACAAAAGTTGGAATGCCTCTAGGAACCTTTGCGCCAGCTTCCAAACCTTTAGTTCATTTCCAATGATGCACAACTGCTGTACATTTTTAACCAAAGACCCCCACAGGACCACCACTGAGCAGGTATAATATGGGTGGTGGATTATTCCCAGCACTGCAGTGTGTCCACTTACTGTCCACTCTATTAGACACTCCTACCTTGCTGGTCCACCTTGTAGAGGTTAAGTTAGAGAGCCTGAGACTTTTACAAACTTGAGGAAACAGCTGGACTATTGTCTGTATGGGCATATGTAGATAGATAGATAGATAGATAGATAGATAGATAGATAGATAGATAGATAGATAGATAGATAGAAAGCAATGACCAACATGAACTCTGAGACAAACGCAAAGTGTCTCAACACATTGCAGTATATTTGGTAAAACTGGTGTAACATGCTGTTCCAATACACCATCTGCAGAGCTCTTCTGGTCTAGTACCCTCTAGGGTCTCAAGAGAGTTTAATGACTGCTTTACTCATACCAAATTCAACCCTTCAGAGAGGTTACGGATCAAACTCAAACTGACTGGACATTCGATATGCGCCCGCCCGCTGCTGAAGTACGATCCATATACAGTATGGAGGTACTGTGCATTTCTGTTACATAAAAAAGTTTGCTTTCAGCTCAAAGCCAGTCAGGAATGTGCTGCAGATGGATGGCCAAAGATTCTGGAGGCACAGCTTTGCTGAGGGTACCTTATGGCCACTTCTTATTTTCTGTGTAAGTAAAGAGCTAGGTCTACATCACCTGTATTGCTGTTTGTGGGGAGGCTATAACCTTTAACCATTAGGACATACCATGACATCAGAGATACCGTGAGATGTAGCATCATGTTGAAATACATCCTTACAACAAACAATGAAGGTGATCAAATAAAATCAAAAAAGGGCATGTCCTTGTACTATTGCATTTTAAATACAGGTCAAAGTGGATTTTTAAATGGCTGAGTTTATTTTTAATTGCATTTGACATGCACTGTCACATCATTGATTTCTGATGACATCATTGACCTATAAAAGAAATTAAGCAAACAATGAAATTAAAGTAAATTGAATTGAACTAAAATAATATATATATATATATATACACAGGGGTTGGACAATGAAACTGAAACACCTCTAATTTTAGTGTGGGAGGTCTCATGGCTAAATTGGACCAGGCTGGTGGCCAATCTTCATTAACTGCACATTGCACCAGTAAGAGCAGAGTGTGAAGGTTCAGTTAGCAGGTAAGAGCACAGTTCTGCTCAAAATACTGCAATGCACACAACATTATGGGTGACATACCAGAGTTCAAAAGAGGACAGATTGTTGGTGCACGTCTTGCTGGCGCATCTGTGACCAAGACAGCAAGTCTTTGTGATGTATCAAGAGCCACGGTATCCAGGGTAATGTCAGCATACCACCAAAAAGGACGAACCTCCACCAGCATCACGTAGTGACCTGGCCACTATCCTGCAAGAAGAATGGCTTAAACTCCCTCTGACCACTGTGCAGGACGCAGTATATGTCATTCCCAAGATGAATTGACGCTGTATTGGCCGCAAAAGGAGGCCCTACACCATACTAATAAATGATTGTGGTCTAAAACCAGGTGTTTCAGTTTCATTGTCCAACCCCTGTACATATATATATATATATATATATATATATATATATATATATATATATATATATATATATATATATATATATATTTTTTTTTTTTTTTTTTTTTTTTTTAATCAGTGGCTTTTTAAAATGCCCCATATTAGGTTTTAAGTTGCATCCTAAACATCTGACATAAATTGACTGAACTGACTGAACTTAGTTGAAATATTTAATTGGTATATTCAAAAAGTGTTAAGAAGTGTCCACAATATGTCCATTTTGGGGATTTTTTTTATTTAATTAAAGTTTGTTAATTTTTCATAGAAACTATTGCTTACTGTTTACTGCAGCTACTTATCACCAAAATATGTTTTGAATACAAAGGATTTGTTAAATAAGAATGATGAAAACAACAGTGATAAAACCAGAAGACCTGGTGTCTCTCCACCTCCACCCCAACGGCACAAGCTGCAGGAACTATGTGGGAATAAGGTGCATGGGATGGGTTTTTGCAGGACACCACAACTCCATGGTGAGACGTTTTGCTGTCTTGTTTGCTAATGCAACATAACGGACATATCTCGGACATAACATATCTCAACATAGCTCTCATACTGAGAGACACTACTTCTGTATGTGTAGCTCAATAAATATTACCCATATCAAATTTACCATCATACATACCAGTCATACATAGCAAACATCATAGAAGCCAGTCAGGAATGTGCTTCATTGATTATGAATCGGTGTAACCTCAGTAAACGGTTTGGAGTGCACACACCTGTATAAGTTGTGAGATGTTATCTTGTGAGTGAGGCTGAACACTGGAGAGCGTGCTTACAGCAAGGCTATGTCACTGATCAGAGTTTAGACGAGGTATGACATGTGGGTGCCACATGGATGGGATACTGCAAGTTTCTTTGGTAGTGTGGGATTTTTAACTTTCCGTAATCCACAGTGTCATATGTGCACAGGGACTCAGCACAGAAGGCATTACCACCCATGGTGGACAATGCAGTGGCCACCATGGGTGCTTAATCACTTTGACAGCAGTATCTGGCTAGAACTGTCTCTGTGAAAAAGACTAGCGACTCCAGACACAGTGACTCTTCTGGGCTTGTGAGGTTGCTAACTGAACCCTGGAGGACTGGCGTGATGTGGCATGGTCCGGTGGGTCGTGGTACTAGTGGTTTAGGCTGGTGGTTGGGTTTGTTTGTGGCGCGGAACCCCATGAAGCCATGAACCCCAGTTGTCAACAAGGCACTATGCAGGCTGGTGGTGGTTTCATTTTGGTGTGGGGTCCACTAGTCTGCCTAAGCACATCATTGACTGGTGCCCACTATGTTTCACTGCTTGGTGACCCTTTGCGGCCCTTTATGGACTTTATGTATCCCCACAATGATGGGATATTCTAGCAGGGTATTGCACCGTGGCATTGGGCCCATGTGGACTGGAATTGGTTCAAAGAGCCTTCTGGAGAGTTCTGATGAATGCTGTGGCCTGCACGCTCGCTCAACATGAGCCCAGTCGAGGCATTCCACTATCATGCCTCTATCAAATTCTAATAATTTATAATACCTTGCCATGAGCATGCTGGCCAGTGTTCAACCACACTTATAAGATAACTCCTCACAATATATACAGGGGTGGAGGCGTTCCCAAGCCATCCTCTGAGGTAATGCCAATTGATAATCTTTAAGAAGTCCAGCTCTGTCCTGGGGTGTCATCCTGACCCAGTGGAGGTGGTGGGAGACAGGAGAATGAGGACCAAGTTCAAACACATGTTGAAGAACGTGTCCCACCCCATGTACCACTCTCTGGAAGCACTGGGCAGCTCCTTCAGTGCCCGGCTGCTGTACCCACGGTGTGTGAAGGAGAGATACCACAGATCCTTCCTTCCTGCCGCTATCAGACTGTATAACAGCCGCTGCCCTCAGCAGTCTATTTCTACAGTAGTCTATTTCTATTTCTACTATGTGCAATAAAGCTGCATAGCATAGTCTTGTCTTCTGGATTTAAATTTTTAGTATTTTATTTTGCTGTACTTTTTGTATATTTATCTTATTTATTATTTACATATTTCCTGACCCTTGTTCTTTCCTCTTATAATCCTCTTCCATCTTATAATCAATTTACATAGTGGCATCCCATGACTTTTGGTTGTCGTCATAGAGTGGTTTGTTATGAAATGGGCATATATAGAGAAACTTACTTATTGAAATGTATGTAAGTCTATACATGGACTTAAGTTTTTAGATGGACTTTTAGTCTATGCATGGACTCATTTGGTTTTTGTAAGCTGCTTTGAGACAACATTAGTTGTAGAAAGCCCTGCACAAATAAATGTTGACTGATTGGTGTCTTACAGTGGTCCATTCCTATCAAAATGACCAGTTAACCTACACTTGTACTGGTTTACGTCATATTGATAATTATATGGGGTGTTGGTAATGGTGTTGCATATGAAACTTAAAAGTTTGGGGACTGAGTTTTTTTTTTCCTGAGTACTCCCTGCATGCACCACTCCACCACATAATGGTTTTCTGAGAAATAGATTTTAAAAAGAATTAAATGGTTCAGTTGTTTAGTTCCTATCGCCAGCACTGTGAACAATCAGACTCGGACCTTCACTGAGAGAAGACTTGAAGTGAAAGCCAACAAAGAAACAACAACAGCGAATAAATAAAGAAATGAGATTGACTTTCTTTGGTTGTCGATACAGTATAAACGAGAAAGCTGCTACAGAGTTTAAGTATAGTTCAATAAATCTGTTAACACCAGCTACACAGCGGGAAGCTCCTCACAGCGTACTTTTAAACCTTGCTTCAGCTTGCATCGAGGCCGACCCTCGCTGATCGAACGGAAGCCTCACTAAAACTCCACAGCAGAGAGTCACAGTCAGAGAGGGTCAAAGCCTGCTAATTAGATGCCTAAAAAAACCAAAAGCTTCAGTCTGGAATCAGCTAGAACACAAAGACGGCACAATGATGTCTTTCTTTGGGCCCGGGTTCACTTCTAGTTCCTCTGTCAACAGATGAATAAGGGGTTTAATATGGTAGACCTCAGGGGCACTGATCACATGTTGCTCTCAGGCAGAGTTAGAGCACCCCCTCCTCCCATCCTCCAAGAAAGACTTGAGCTATAAAGCTTTGCTATGAGATTAATGTGCTTCTTGTGTAAGTGGGGATGATCGAGAACCACTATCACCTTTAACGCTCTAACATGCTTTTCAGGAGATTACCCAGGAATCTGAGGCTGGCTTCATATGATGAAACTTTCATGCAACTAGTTGCAGGTGAAACATGATTTCCAGACTTTTTCCAGGTAAGGAAGCCACACAAAGGAAGTCAACAACAATCAGTCTTAAGCACACAGCATGCAGTATTGTCGGCTAGTGCTTTTTAAGTATTTCATAATTCTGGCTATATATATATATATATATATATATATACACAGGGGTTGGACAATGAAACTGAAACACCTGGTTTTAGACCACAATCATTTATTAGTATGGTGTAGGGCCTCCTTTTGCCAGTTCGTCTTGGGAATGACATATAGTGCGTCCTGCACAGTGGTCAGAGGGATTTTAAGCCATTCTTCTTGCAGGATAGTGGCCAGCTGGTGATGCTGGTGGAGGTTCGTCCTTCTTGGTGGTATGCTGACATTACCCTGGATACCGTGGCTCTTGATACATCACAAAGACTTGCTGTCTTGGTCACAGATGCGCCAGCAAGATGTGCACCAACAATCTGTCCTCTTTTGAACTCTGGTATGTCACCCATAATGTTGTGTGCATTGCAGTATTTTGAGCAGAACTGTGCTCTTACCTGCTAACTGAACCTTCACACTCTGCTTTTACTGGTGCAATGTGCAATTAATGAAGATTGGCCACCAGGCTGGTCCAATTTAGCCATGAGACCTCCCACACTAAAATGACAGGTGTTTCAGTTTCATTGTCCAACCCCTGTATATACTGTTTCCCTTTACTTGTCACAAAAGAGGTATATATGTAAGTATGTATATGTGTGTATATATATATATATATATAGGGAAACAGTGCAACACAATACAGCAGGTTAATTAATTAGAACAAACGCCAACAGAAACAGTTATTACAGCTAAGGATGTACGGAATCCGAAACATCCGAGACAGGACTGTTTTTTTCTGAAGAGGCAATCAGTAGCTGGCCAATTTATCATTTTTATTTCCTGTTGTTCTATGTTGCAATTTCATGACATGAATACCGTGAGGTAAGTGCAGGCTGTATTTGCATGCTGTTGCTACACTTCTACCAAATCTCATTTCACCAAAGTTGCCTCTTTACTTTCCCTGTTGCACTTTATTTAAGTGTTTTTTTTGAACCAGCTACTTACTTGTTAATTTTCCAGTAAGAACAATGGCAGTTTGGTTCATACATAAGCAAATACCCTGCAAAAAATGTCATTAGCTGCAAATGGAAAACTTCAAGTTTAAAAGCTGCCTTAAAGTCGTAGGGTAAATTAAACTGGAACTACAATTTACTTTTAACTTGTGACTTTACGGTTAAGTTTCTGTAAGTTGGTTTAACTATACTGTATAGTGCTTGTGGTTTCTGTTTAGTAATGCAGGTTTAAAGTACAGATGTATTAGCTTATTAGCTACATCACATCAACTGTGCAGATGAAAAGGGTATTTAATTAGGAGGTAGGGGATTCAAAGTTGCAAGAAACCCTCTCTCAGCAGTAGCTCACATATATTTTTCCGCCAGTCTATAACCTGTGTAGGGTGTATATTGTATGGTGTCTGTATGTATTGTGTATATGTGGAGTCGGTGTGTATATGGTGTATACTGTGTAGAGTGTATATTGTACGGTGTCTGTATGTATTATGTATATGTGGAGTGGTTGTGTATATGGTGTATACTGTGTAGAGTGTATATTGGACAGTGTCTGTATGTATTGTGTATATGTGGAGTCATGTATATGGTGTATACTGTGTAGAGTGTATATTGGACAGTGTCTGTATGTATTGTGTATATGTGAAGTCAGTGTGTATTTGGTGTATACTGTATAGAGTGTATATTGGACAGTGTCTGTATGTATTGTGTATATGTGAAGTCAGTGTGTATTTGGTGTATACTGTGTAGAGTGTATATTGGACAGTGTCTGTATGTATTGTGTATATGTGGAGTGGTTGTGTATATGGTGTATACTGTGTAGAGTGTATATTGTACAGTGTGTGTATGTATCGTGTATATGTGGAGTCGTGTATATGGTGTATACTGTGTAGAGTGTATATTGTACAGTGTCTGTATGTATTGTGTATATGTGCAGCCATTGTGTATACTGTGTAGAGTGTATATCGTACAGTGTGTGTATGTATTGTGTATATGTGGAGTTGTGTATTTGGTGTATTCTGTGTAGAGTGTATATTGTACAGTGTGTGTATGTATTGTGTATATGTGGAGTGGTTGTGTAAATGGTGTATTCTGTGTATATTGTATATTGTACGGTGTGTGTATGTATCGTGTATATGGTGTATACTGTGTAGAGTGTATATTGTACGATGTCTATATATATCTTGTATATGTGGAGTGGTTGTGTATATGGTGTATACTGTG
Source organism: Prochilodus magdalenae (assembly GCA_024036415.1). Taxonomy (NCBI): domain Eukaryota; kingdom Metazoa; phylum Chordata; class Actinopteri; order Characiformes; family Prochilodontidae; genus Prochilodus; species Prochilodus magdalenae. The sequence goes on along the minus strand of JAMWET010000677.1, from coordinate 21,549 downwards.
TAGACTGTATATTGTACGGTGTCGGTAGGTATTTTGTATAAGTGGAGTCGTTGTGTATATGGTGTATACTGTGTAGAGTGTATATTGTACAGTGTCTGTATGTATTTTGTATAAGTGGAGTCGTTGTGTATATGGTGTATACTGTGTAGAGTGTATATTGTACAGTGTCTGTATGTATTGTGTATAAGTGGAGTCGTTGTGTATATGGTGTATACTGTGTAGAGTGTATATTGTACGGTGTCTGTAGGTATTGTGTATAAGTGGAGTCGTTGTGTATATGGTGTATACTGTGTAGAGCATATATTGTACAGTGTGTGTATGTATTGTGTATAAGTGGAGTCGTTGTGTATATGGTGTATGCTGTGTAGAGCGTATATTGTACAGTGAGTGTATGTATTGTGTATATGTGGAGTGGTTGTGTATATGGTGTATACTGTGTAGAGTGTATATTGTACAGTGTGTGTATGTATTGTGTATAAGTGGAGTGGTTGTGTATATGGTGTATACTGTGTAGAGTGTATATTGTACAGTGTGTGTATGTATTGTGTATATGTGGAGTGGTTGTGTATATGGTGTATACTGTGTAGAGTGTATATTGTACAGTGTGAGCTGGACGAGGCATTGTTAAGGTTTGCCAGACTGTACAGAAACGTATCAGGAACCTTTCTAGGTGTGAAGGTGCTTAAGGTTTGCTTTACTGGTTGGAGAGCTGAATGTTAGCAGGCTAAAAAAAATCCGCAGCTCAAATGAAAAGGTCACACAGAGAAGCGCTTTGTTTTAATGTTTCAAAACAATCTGCCTTTACTTCACCATCAGTTCTTTTGGTAAACACCTTAACATTTTTAACCCCAGCAAAATAAGCTCACCAGCCAAAAAGTGAATCATCTGCGATTAAACCGTAGCTTGTAATACCTCCACAACCATGAATAATATCTATGATAGGATTTGACATGAACTAGACACGTTTCTGGATGTAGGCCACATCCATGTTCACCCACTCTTACATCAAAGATTTGTGCAGTTGGGCCAGATGTGATGGACGCCTTCCCTGGCACAACTCTGAGGAGAGTTTCCTGTAGACTGGGATTTTAGCCACTGCTGGTAGACCCGTTTGACCGTACGCTTCCATACACCTGCAGATTCAGCTACTTCCTTCACACTATGGTCTTTGGCCACGCCCACATGCAGTCACTCCTTTTAGCCAATCAATAACATCTGCTGGGGAGCCATTTTCCACACATGGAATAAGTCCCTTACACCCCGCACTTATTTATAGCCCCACAGTCCTCATCCAGTGCCCTCTGCAGGAACCTGAAGTTACTACTACCATAAAAAAGCAAGGTGACTCATTTGCTTTCCTGTGAGCTTATATATACAGATACACAGAAACAGCCTGGCGAAAACCACTATCTACTGACCGTGATGAGCGCCACCTCATTCAAATGTCCCTTAACCACCATATGATGACCTCAAGTGACCTACAGAGAGACTGGCGAGTGGTGGCTGGGGTGAAATGCACTGTGAGCATGGTTCTAAAAACAGGCATCTGGAGGTCGTTAGTGATTTTCTAAATAAACAGATCTGAGACAATATCTGATCTGGAATTTGGGAGACATGGTTCCAGTAGGAAATAGAATCAAACAGAACTGCTCATTTTGGTCCAACACAAACCCAGAAACTGCACAACTAGAGGAACTGATCATTTTGAGGTGGTGTCTTAAATTTATATACAGGGGTTGGACAATGAAACTGAAACACCTGGTTTTAGACCACAATCATTTATTAGTATGGTGTAGGGCCTCCTTTTGCGGCCAAAACAGCGGCATTTGGGCAGCCGTGGTTTTATGTTTTTTGGATACAATCCGGGTTAGCACCCGAACATTCCTTTCAGACAGCTTCCTCTTGCGTCCACAGTTAATCCTGCTGGATGTGGTTCGTCCTTCTTGGTGGTATGCTGACATTACCCTGGATACCGTGGCTCTTGATACATCACAAAGACTTGCTGTCTTGGTCACAGATGCGCCAGCAAGACGTGCACCAACAATTTGTCCTCTTTTGAACTCTGGTATGTCACCCATAATGTTGTGTGCATTGCAGTATTTTGAGCAGAACTGTGCTCTTACCTGCTAACTGAACCTTCACACTCTGCTCTTACTGGTGCAATGTGCAATTAATGAAGAATGGCCACCAGGCTGGTCCAATTTAGCCATGAGACCTCCCACACTAAAATGACAGGTGTTTCAGTTTCATTGTCCCCTGTAGCTGCTGAGTGTAAATGCAATAAGGATGCATCGCCATCCAACCAGTGCTTCAGGTGATGGTTTGAGAGTCGTGCTGGTGCTCTGCTGGTGTCTGGCATTTGGTAATTTGGTACAAAATAGATTTATTTGAGTTGTATACATTGTACCAAATGCCCTAATTGGCCCTAACCTTCAAATGAGTCTTATAATCGTATGGTCAAAATAATTTTGTCTATCCAAGATAGCCCATAACCCTAACCCTAGAATAAACTTTGCTTGAATACTTACCCTACTGTGAGTCTAAGTAAAGGTCTAGTTTTTAGGTATTCTTAATACTTCAGAGATTTGTTATACTCAGGTTTATTGCCATAACATGCTATACCAAGTTCTATTCAGCTTTTCCATCTAAAAACAAATAAACTACTTCAAATGTGTAGCATATTTTTAGTATAGTCAAATAATCCATAATCAATCACAATTTAAAACTCCGAAAAATCCCCATTAGACATTGTCTGATAGAGAAACCGCTAAGCATAAATGAAACAAAGATGCATCGCCATCCAGCCAGTGCTTCAGGAGGTGGTTTGAGAAGCAGCAGTGAGCCAGCAGAGCCGAGTGTAAACTTATCTGTTTTCGCATGCCACATATATCATCTTTACTCATCCTATGTGAAACCAGATCTTTAGATAAGAGGAATCATCATAGCTGAACAACAAAAAAAAGATGCTCTTATGACCTTTTTACACAACGCTGGAGTCATTTCCTTCCTTCAGTTCTTATAATATGCATAGAACAGAATTCTCCGGAATGGTTTTGCATGTAATGCAGAAAAAAGTGGCACTGTTGCCAATGGGATTTCTATGTGTCTGACCGAGACAAGTTTAGGTGGCAAGGTGTAAACAGAATTAGAATACATGTTAGCTGGAAATTATGCAGGCTGTCCATTTGGGGACGCATGAAATGACGTGTGAATAGGCTCCTAATTTTAATAATGAGTATAAACTCAATTCCAGAAAGTGTTTCTTTGACCTGTATGGATAAAAATGATACAATGACAATCTATTTCAGATAAGTGATGCAGTAATGGATGTAAAAGGAAGATCCAGGCCTGCATTAAAAATTGCATATCACTGTGATGGATATCACCAAATGTGGTCGGGACTAGTTTGACAAACCACCATCAGTAAACACCATATATAGCCACCTCCACAAATGCAAGCTAAGACTGTACCATGCACAGCAGCCGTCAAATGACTATTGTAGGTCCTGAAAGATGATCTTTAGTCAACAGAACCGACGTCCACTGATATTGATCTGTGTGAAACGGATGTACAGTTGTTCTAGCCCATATAACCAGATGCCATATTAGGTTTCAAACATCAAACCTCACATCAGATCTCATCCTTTGGTCAGCTCCACTACATCTATCCAAGAAAACAGTGTCATTTATCAGCTCTGACAGTCGTGAGGGCAGCTAAAAAGAAAGTAGCATGTACCAGGTCAGCACCAAGGCCGGTTTCCTGCCACCCAGAACATAAGTATAGGCCAAATCCCCCAGCACTCTGCCAACTCACTTTGCCAGGTTCTGTCAAAAGATGTGAATGCAGGCAACCTTCCCCAAGCCTCCTTCATTACTAAAGCAACCAGAGCAGGCATGCCAGAAAATGAGCACACCGCCCCAACACACATGTCTGATTTGATCACTTTCTAAATGACAGCGTTGACAGTTAGTGCTAAAGATTGGATTGGAGAAAAAACAACTCATAGCTTGAGCTGTGGTGCATGGAACTACATGCTGCTGGAACTACAATTAAAATGCAAAATGGATATGGCGTGATATTTAGGAAGTAGTGGGAACATCATGCTGAGAAATGAAGACATGTTACACATATAATGGCAGAATCTGAACAGAATTAGACCAATCAAACTGAATCAGATCTAACAAAATCAATCCAGATCTCATTTATCAGTGTTTTTGAAATGTGGTATACTATATTGAACATATATAATTTATAAAGCTCGTTGGACAAAAAGTAAAATGGGTCCCTGTGATTGAACCATACCTAAAATACCTCCACAGAAAAGAACAACAGTGGTGATTCCATTTTGCATGTATGGGACAAGTTTCGGGATGTAGACCACATCAATGTTCAGCCACTCTTGCATCAAAGAATTGTGCAGTTGGGCAAGATTTGGTGGACGCCTTCCCTGGCACAATCCTTTCTGTAGACTGGGATTTTAGTCACCGCTGGTAGACCTGTATGACCGTACGCTTCCACTCACCTGCAAATTCAGCGACTTCCTTCACACTATGGAATTTGGGACACCAAAATACAATCACTCCTTTAGCCAATCATTAACATCTGCTTTGGACCCACACATCAGACGAGCCATTCACTGCACTGTACCACCTCATCTCAGTCTATGAATCTTGTCACACATGCTGCAGGTATTTATAGCCCCATCATGCTTGTGCATCTGCAGTAGCCTGAAGTTACATATTACCCATGTCCAATGAAAAACATGTATCTCCATTTTTGTGGATTTTTACTTTTATGCATCATTTGATCACACCAGCGGTTGTTTACATACTGTGAAAATTTAATGATGAATGAACCAACAGAAATGGCCCAAACCGGCTCGGAAAGACGTCCGGTTCCATTGACTTACATTAAAATCAGATTAGGTTTTTGCCCTCTCCTGTAAAGTTACCATTTTGGATATACTGTTTTTTCTTTGGACAGCGATGATATATAATATAGTTGGGAAGAAAATAAGAAGATTTAAGTGAGTTTGAAAGAGGGTTATATGGAACAGATCTAGGGTAGGAAATTGTGTCTGACTGACCATGGTACTTGTGCGTTTCTGCAAAAGGTCTCTCAAAGCTTCTCAAAGGTCTTACATGTTTATTGCCTTTCACAAGTAAAATAATAACACTGCTCTCAGAGTCATGTTTCACCTGAAAGAGGATGCTCTAAACAGAGAAGATGGAGTCTGCAGTCATGCATTGCTGGTGTATAGGGAAATATGGAATGTCCGTTCTCCAAAGTGAGGGTCTCATTTTCCTGTCTATTTTGTGGTACCTGGCTCCACCATTTTATATGTATATATAACTTGTGAGTAATAAATTCTTGATCTCAATTTGTCATGTTGGCACTCCGTCCCTCTCTCTCACTTTCACAGGTGCGTCATTTCAAACCTCTATGTACTGGTTATTTTTAAACGTGTGTCATAGCAGGGATTTCTGGCACTGACAGAACTTTATTGCAGGTTGTCATGCAAGGTGCTAAATCAGCCACCATAAAGCATGTCACATTAGATGTTCAAAAACCACCAATTTTATCTCAAGATGTCAAGGAATTCCTCCACACCTTGCAGTTTTTGTCAGTGACAGTATTATCGAGACAAACTTACAGTGAAGACCTTCTGTAAATCTGAAATCTTGCTCAAGCCCCAAGCCAGGGATCCAATCAAGCTAGCAAAGAGCCGGATTCAAGTCCCAAGCCAGGGATCCAATCAAGCTAGCCAAGAGCCGGATTCAAGTTCCAAGTCAGGGATCCAATCAAGATTGGCAGAGGCAGGATTCAAGTCTCAAGTCAGGGATCCAATCAAGATTGGCAGAGGCAGGATTCAAGTCTCAAGTCAGGGATCCAATCACGCTAGGCAAGAGCTTGCTTTAAGTTTCAAGTCAGGGATCCAATCAAGACAGACAAGAGCCTGATTCAGATGCCAAGTTAGAGATCCAATCAAGATTAGCAAGAGCTTGATTTAAGTCTCAAGTCAGGGATCCAATCAAGCAAGGCAAAAGCAGGATTCAAGATTCGAGTCAGGGATCCAATCAAGCTAGCCAAGAGCTAGATTCAAGTTCCAAGTTAGGGATCCAATCAAGCTTGGCAAAAAACAGATTCAAGTTCCAAGTCAGGGATCCAATCAAGATAGGCAGAGGCAGAATTCAAGTCTCGAGTCAGGGATCCAATCAAGCTAGGCAAGAGCTTGCATTAAGTTTAAGTCAGGGATCCAATCAAGACAGACAACAGCCTGATTCAAGTGCCAAGTCAGAGATCCAATCAAGATTGGCACAAGCTTGATTTAAGTCTCAAGTTAGGGATCCAATCAAGCAAGGCAAAAGCAGTATTCAAGTTTCGAGTCAGGGATCCAATCAAGCTAGGCAAGAGCTTGATTTAAATCTCAAGCCAGGGATCCAATCAAGACAGACAAGAGCCTGATTAAAGAGCCAAGTCAGGAAATCAATTAAAACAGGCAGAGTCTGATTCATGTCACATGGTGGGGATCCAATCAAGACAGGCATCTTGGCATGTGACAAGTCTCACGTCAAGACAGTCAAATGCCATATTCAGGTCCCAAATCAGATCCTGAGGCAGATCCGAAGTCATGCAGTTGTAGAGTATTTCTATTGGTCTGTCCATCATGAATATTCACTAAACTAAAACTAAACTAGAGCTTTAAAACTGAAGAGTTTTTGCCAACTAAATATATATTACAGGTATTGGTACGGCATAAACACAAATACTGTGGTAGATTAAGTGTATATGTGGTATATCATGATCTGTAATGTTTCAGACACTCATCAGTTGGAGCTAAGATAACCAACAACACCCTTTTAGTTGGGCGTGTCCAAACTTTTGACCGGTACTGTATATAATAAGCCCTTTCAGAAGTATGGTCCCACTGGTGGGATTTGCCATGGCTGGCCTGTAGGCAGTAGGATTGACTGGTACTGTGTGTCATGATTGGAGTGGTCTCTCCCAGGACAACAATGTTCACTCCGTTTAAGTCTTAAGGTATCTGGGAAAAGAAAAAAAACAAAGACGAAGTAATGCGTATTATTTTCCGCATCCACAGTGAACACTAATGCCTATATATCCCCACCTTATTTACCATCTACAGCGTGCAATGTCTCCAGATTCTGTGGCCGGCTCTGTCAGGCTTCAGGGACCTGACGTGAATGATGTATGTTTTTTTTCTCCTTCCTTCTTCCATGATAAATCAATTTTTAAATCATTTGTTTACCTTTACAGATCCCAGGTAAAATTAGTTCTCGTCTACCGGCCATGCTTAAATGCAAATGATCAGGGATAATTAGCTCTCTGAAAGGGCAATAAAGTAAAGAACGTGATTAATTGCCATTGTAACGATGTGTATCACATCAACTGCTCATTAATTTTCATACTGATCCGCTCCTTATCTCATCATTAATATGGGCCTGGAATCCTGCTTCCACGCCTGACTCTATCACGGAGGAACACCTGACTGTTATCCCGACTCATGAAAGTTTCCTCAACAGCTTTGATCATTAAGAAGACATTAGCCAGAAAAGGTCCGCAAACAAAATTTGCCTGCACCAGTCCAACACAACCAAAACAGTGACCACGTGACATTGGCAAATGTCATCATACTTGGCATAAAAGCTGATCACAGGCTCCAAAACCACTTTGTCTATGCAAGATAATGCCATAATTCATCAAAGTGACACGATGCCACTGCTGCACATACACTTTCCTTGATGAATCACCCTTATTATGACAGGATAAGCACATTGGAGAATCACAATGTTTACAAATCCCTAGAAATTAACACTAAACAATGGTTAAGCGAAATGCGGTTGCTCAGCCAAGACGCCTTTGGAGTCGAAAGTTTGCTGCTGTAGTTTTGCGCTGGAGCGCTACGGAACCAAAAGTGGTTACCCTCAATTTCACTGAACAGTAACATTTATTCAGTGGTTATTTAGGAAAGCAAAAGTGGCTCATCAATGGCAACGCTCCAAAGATACAAACTTTCTCCTTACTCCAAAATGCAAACAGCCTTCATCAAAGTTTCATAGCTAAAAGGTTTGCTTCTTTAGTTTTGTGCTAGATGGAACCAAAAGTAGTTCAACCAAAATCCATGGCCTCACTCCAAAGAAGATCTACATTTGGTTTACCATAAACTCGTTTAGTCGGGTGTGTTCCAGTCATGTTCTTAAACGATCCATTGACAGATTGTTGAGAGTTCTCCATCTGGTTCTGAGGGATCCCCAGAGAGCCACATATTTGCTCAAACTCAACTCTAGAGGTTCTTCTCTAGAGGAAATTTGACCAACCCTGCTTCTAGAGAACTACTTTCCTTTGGAACTGATCGTCAACCCTTATCAGTTCCACCTGATCTGTCCAATTACTTTACCAAGAGGTTCTAGATTTGTCGAATGTTGGGTGCTAGATTGGGTAGGAGATGAAATACAGTATATAGGTGGATTAGGTAGTGGGGTGGATTCCAGTGATGTTTTTTAAACATCCATTAAAAGATCCCATAGGGTTCTCTATATGGTCCTCAGTAATCTCTAAGAAGCCACATTTTTGCTCATACCCAACTCAAGTGGTTCTTCTGAGGTAATTGTCACCAACCCTGTGTCTGGAGAACTATGCTCCCTTAGAATGTGATGTCCCGCTTTATTTAAAGTGTCTATACTAACTATATAACACTGTATACAGTAACAATGTGTGCAACCACAATATAACTACTGGTGGTGTATTATGTGCTACGGATGTTTACAGATGTAAAGCTAAAGTAATAACACATGTATATCAAGTCCACTTTTACTTAATACCACATATATAACAGCAAGAGTTCGCTTATGTGATCAGGCCTGTGTAAAAGGTGGCATGCAGTTTATTTCAAGAGAAACTTTCTGATCATAACAGGAGGTCTGAGTCACAATCTGATTACGATAGTATATATAATAGCATTACCTACATTTACATGCACTTCAAGTTCCACAAGTGGAATAAAATAAGCTGTTCCTTTTTTATTCCATCTGTAAACTTGACTACAACAGCTAGTAGATACATAGTTTTAACATGTATTGGCAATGTGTAATTACATAGTTTTTAATGACATTTAAAATAAAGGGGGAAAGAATTTGAGATAGATGAAAGTTGGGTGCTATATTTGGGAGGAAGGAGTAGGCTTGGTGATTAATGGCACTACTTTAAAGAAGATCCACCTATGGGTGGCTGAAGAAACTTTATGCCAACCACTGCCACCACACAAAACCCCTGACCAAAAAAAAACAAAAAAAAAAACGGGTCAATGCATCACCATAAACTTACGTTTCCCAACACTATCATAAGAAATAAGGGAATGCACAGCCCCACCACCTCAGTGTTAGCATTAACGGCTGTTTACTTGCCAGCAGTGGAAAGCAACTGAGCAGCCAGTGTTGGTCATACGGGTCGCTGCCAGTGTTGGTCATATGGGTCGCTGCCAGTGTTGGTCATACGGGTCGCTGGCTAAGAGCTTCAGCTATCAGTGCATTTACCTTGAATTTGATTGACAACAGGTTTGAATAGGCCATCAGGGCAGCGCTACTTCTTTATCCTTTCATGTTGGAATGAGGGTCTCTAAAGCTGGACTAATAAAGGCAAAGGAAGACTGCAAGACAAATGCAAACAGCAAGCCGAAACAGGCACCACCACTTCTATACCTGCAGTGAATGGAGCTGTAGCTTTGCTTCAATGAGCAATAAACGCTCAGCGTACCCTGAAAACTGCGGTGTTCTCTGAGGACTGACATGTTAAACGTTTCCAAAAGCGGCCTAGAAGAACCACGATGACGTGCTCTAGATAAGCCTGAGCAATTAACAGTCCTGCTGTACCACTGCTTAGGTTAGACGTCTCTAGTACAGCAGAGAGGAGACCGAACATAAAGCGAGAGAGCGTGAGAGAGCGAGATATCGAACGCAGGGCGCGAACGAAGATGAGGCGTCGAGTTGAATTAAGAGCAGCCCGGATGACACGAGGCGGAAACACACACCTGAATCACAGCGCTTCATTCCGCCACTCAATCCACTCACAGGCTAGCTGCGGCGCGCTAATGAATTTAGCCCGCGCTCTCCCCGCCACCTCCTGACCTGTTAATGGACTCCCCCGGGCCAGTCCGTCACAGCCCGCTCTCGCTGCGTTCCCACACCTCCGACTGGAAAAAAAGCAGGGAAAAGAGTCACTTATGAAGACAATAAAAGCTCTTCTCTGCCTGAAAGAGAAACCATCCCCCGCTCCACGGTCAGCCCAGCGCCGAGAGGCGGGTTTAATTAATAAAAAGCCAATATCGCCTGGAACAAAGCCCACCGGTCTCCAGTGTTTCGGAACAATGCCGCCTTGTCAGGGAGCTGCTTTTGTGCTTTTCCACTGAAAAGTTTCCTGATGGCCGGGCGCTGGCTTCTTAAATTTTAATTAATTATGCTGATGCAGGCAAAGCTTTTTAATGTCCTCCACTGGGGATAGTCAAGTGAGCAGAGATCTGATGTATGGAGATTTAGAATGGAGCACAAATCATACGTTTGTCCGAAAAAAAAAAAAGGCTACAGCCAGTGGCTATAAAATAAGAGTCAGGCTTACGTCTGACTCGAACCATCCCAACAATTAGTTGCTTTAGCAGGAGCACACTGCGGTGCCTTAAGGGGTTAGAGGCCAGAGCCTTTTAAAGCGTCTACCGAATCAATCATTTCTGAAGCTTGAGCCATCAATCCGGTCTGTAGCCTGAAGCAGGACATTAGCAGTGTACATGATGGCTGATCTCTCTCTCTCGCTCTCCCTCTCCAAAACATGCAGCTTTACTTTTATATAATAACAACAGCATACAGGCATCGTCAAACGAATGGGTCAGTCGTGGGCTGGAGGTTAGGGAACCAGCCTTGGGACCGGAGGGTTGCGGGTTCGATTCCCTGAACTGACAGTAGCGACTGAGGTGCTCTTGAGCAAGGCACCTAACCCCCAACTGTTCCCCGGGTGCTGTGGATAAGTGTGCTCACTGCCCCCTAGTGTGTGTGTTCACTAGTGAGTGTGTATGTGGGTGTTTCACTTCACGGATGGGTTAAATGAGGAAGACTAAATTTCCCCACTGTGGGATCAACAAGGCATTAAATCTTAATCTCATAAATCGGACTGCACAGCTATTAGGAAGGAAGATGAAGGTTACCAGGAACAATAAATGATGAGATATTTAGGGCAATATTTATTAAAATATTATCTCACAGTATGTCATCAGGCTGCAGTGTGATGGCATAGAGGTTCCTAATTGTGTCCTGTAACAAACCATCCCATGCAGCTTGAATATGCGTAGACAAGTATATGTGTGTATATAGATTCACTGCTGACCAATGCTTTCTTCTGTGCTGCAGTGGTCTCCACTTCTGTTTTTACACTAGATGGCAGAACATTGCTGTGAGGATTTGATTGCATTCAGTCACAAAAGTATTAGTGAGACCTGCTTATTATTAAAGAATCAGTTCTGGATCATGCTGGCTCAGTCCAAAGGGAATAGGTGGAACTCCATCACACCAGAAAACGCTGTTGCATTGCTTCACACCTCCATAGTTTAAAGCCTTAAAGGCTTATATATATGAGGTATAGGCTTTATACCGCCATAGTGAATGCTTTGTATCGCGCATAGTGACCTTAGCTTTATGCAAGATGGCTCCACAGTGTCCCATACTACTGGCGATGCTGTTCAGTGGAGATTAAACATGCTGTGTGGGCACCACTGAATGTGTGTCACAGCAAAGTAACTTCCCTAATTAGGTGAACAAAGTAAGTTCGCTAATTAGCATAGGTGTCTGGATACTTTCGAACATAAAGTGTAGCTGAACCGCTTTTAGAAATGCTGGTATAGTGTTTATGCTACAAAGCGGTGAGCTCCAAAACACTTAGGCTGTAAATTTGATCTTGTAGTAAGACAAGGCGTCATAATGAGCAGACAGTGTGTCGCTGTTTACTGCTTATAGCTGCAGCTGGGTGCCAAATGCCTTCTGGTATTCAGTGGGTACCATTTTGACTGGCACTTTCAGCAATGGCTCAGTGCTAACTCACTTGCTATAGCAACATAGAGGTCAGATTCTTCTCAGGGTAAGCACATTGGCCAAATAAGTCGTTCCAAATTCTTAAAATTTTAAATGCCATTTATTATTATGGAACCATGCATATTCATAGGCAAGACGGGTAATAGAGCTGTTTGGTCACAACCAGTTAAGGTGGGCTTAGCATATAAAGAAGCGCGGCTATACAGATAATGATCTAATCCCCGCATTTCAAGCATCATGGCCCCAGAACATTTAATGCTGTGGTTACTAATGTCTTCATCCTCAGACTGAGCTACACAGGTAAGTCAAAGTAGTACAGCTGAATGCTAGGTAGTAAGCTAGTCTCTAATAAAAACATTAAGCTAAAGGTAAATGAATAAAGGTAAAATATTAATTAGTAATTCACACAACTACTTTGAATTCCAATCTTTCAGATTTAGTGCAGAACATAGCGGAACTGTTTTAACCCAATCACACATACTGTTCTTTTCCCTATAGTAGTCTAAGTCTATGGGTAAAGCTGCCATCAGCTGTAGACAGAATAGCAAACTGCCTATGACCACACGTCATTGCTCTGAATTAACAAGCCCCTCCTGACCGTTCCAACTACAGTGCATATCACCACTGTCCAAAGAAAAACAAGTATCTCCAAAATGGCAACTTTACAGGAGAGGCCAAAAACCTCATTTAACTATAATGTAAGTCAATGGAACCAGACATCTTTTCAAACAGTTTTGGGCCACTTCTGTTGGTCAATTCACCTTGAGATTCTCACTCAGTGTAAACAGCAGGTGGTGTATTCAAATGGTGCATAAAAGGAAAAATGGACAAAAGTGGAGATACATGTTTTTCATTGGACAGTGACGATATGCTACTACTAATGTTAAACAGAGCAGGGCTAAATGATTTTGAATTAAGGAAAATCTGAACAATTAAAATTAATCCTATTCAAATAAAGGACTGAGTGTGACTCGAGTACAATAATGTATAACTCATATTACTATTTTTTTTTTATTTGTTGGCAACATCTTGCATTTGCTACCTCATTCAGAAGCTTGAGGATATTAAGCAGTCAGCACCTGTATAAGCTTTTATGCAATTCAAATAATGCTGGTTTATTTGTAGCGTAACTTGTTTTGGGAAAGATGCAGATGTTGCTCAGGTCACCAACTATCTTTATTTTTTTAACTATTTTTACATTGAATTTTAAAAACATCAACCACAAGACATAAAATCGTGACGTCTGAGAGTACACGTGTCAGGCAGCAAAGGATTGGATGCGATGCGCGCTGAGCCACAGTAACCGAAAGGTTTATTTGGTAACAAGCCGGGTCTGGCGAAACAACAAACACTCAGGAGTTAGACTAGATCGGGTACCCAGGAACAGGGCAAGGGTCGAAAACCAGAGATCACCAGGGGAAAACCAAGGAAGCCGATATTGGGCGTGCCAGGAGAGTAAGCCGAGGGAGAAAAGAGGGCGATCACTGTGAAACAAAGACAACAGGTTAGTAAGGGCTCAGGTTTGCAAAGGAACTTGGCAAAGCTTCGCGCCGACTGCACGTGCTGGAGTGGCTTATATACTCCCCTGACAGCTGGCCGTAATCAATAAGCCGACGAATCGGAACAAGTGAGTGTGGGTGTGACATCATCGAACTGTGCCCCACAGGAACTTGAGTTCGGAGGAACGGAGGCAGGCAGACCCACAGGCGTGACAATATGAGGTAGTTTCATCCATTTTTATGAATTCCGTTTCTGTCCAATGATGAACAAATATCTCCCAAATTGTAACTTTACAGGAGAGGCTAAAAACCTTCTTTACTTTTAATGTAAGTCAATGTAAAGAGGCTTTACTTGAAGTGTCCTTAAATTTCTTTCGGTAAACTGATCATTAAATAATATATATAATCATTAAATAATATATATAATTATACAGTATATTCTTCAAAGTTCAGCCTTAGAAGTTTGTATTTTCTGCTTCTGGCATCCCAAGCAGTCTTAAATACATCCACTGACGGTTAGGTCTGAACTCTGAGATGCCCAGTCCATTGGTTTCCAGCTTTGGAAGTTACTGTTTTATTCCATCCCCTTTGTTAGGCCTTCGCCATCAGTATGTTCCCTTTTACCTAGACTCTTTGCATGCTAGATCCGGGCCATTCAACCGATTGCTCCACAGCTGCCTCTGAAAGCAGCCAGAACAATCCCAGACACATTTGCTCATGCAAAAAGCACGCAATCACTATGGCAATGCACTCTAATGACCGTAAACAAATTTGATGTAATGAGCTGAGCAAACCCAAGTCAAAGTATTCAAAGGAAGCAGCAAAGAAAAGAGTGGAGGAAACACAGAGACACATGCAAGTGGCATGGAAATGACCACATCAGTCACCACCACCGTCACTCTGAAGTTCCATCACACCTGTAATGAATTGATGCTGCCTAATTGTGCACCACCATTAAAACAAACGCTAAAGCCCATTTAGAAATGCCAGCAGAAGCATTAGGTTAATTACAGACAAGGTGGCGGGGGGTTTTGGACGCCACTTTACTTGCACTAAAAGAGCGTCTTGGAAATGAATAAAGCCTCAAGGATAACACAACGAGGCAGGTAACAAACAGCACTATTTATGTCGAGATCAACTGGAGACCTGGAGCCTTTTTGCAATTAAACTTTATGACCCTGTAAATGTAATTTGAAAATAACCACAAATAATACAGTTTCAAAAGAAGCAGAAGCTGGGTTTTGCAGCCTAATGCTGCATTTACATCAGTCTGGCCAGGGGGCATCACTAGTCCCAATTTACTGGGGAACATGCCATTTAGCCTTACCTGCTTTATTGTGCTTGATTTAGTCCTGGGATGGAGCTGCCGCTGATTTAAATGGCTGACTGAAGCTCCCTGTTCAGGCTACAACGCTCCACAGTTAGCATTGTATCTTGGACTTCCAGACAGCCTTGAAAGACTTGACAAAGAAGGAGACGCTGGAAACATAGTGCTTTAAATGAGTGGTCTCTATTGAACACAGCAGCAGCGAAGAAACCTGCACCTAGCATTGGCCAAGATCGCAGGCAGGTCACTTCTGGCCCCACATTCCACAGACTCACTATCCAGCCCCATTGTCTAGCAGAGAATGGCACGGTAACACACACTGTAAAGCCAGCTACAACAACTATATACACATTTTAAGGTCTCTACTTCTGCCAGCCCAACTTGTGGCCATTCCCTCAGCAAGCCTCCCGCATGCCCATGTTTCAAATGAGCCAGTAGCTACACATAGCTGTGCTGTGTATTCTAAGGACTTACTGTCTTAATGACCTCACAGAGTCTGAGCACCCCACCACCTCAACTCCTCAGTCCTGCCATCTCAGAGGGGCGAGACACACCTGCTGAAGCATCACACTTGGTACTGCCAACACCTTGTCACTGCAAGATCAAGGCTGTTGGTGCCAGGCTGCCATTCCCACTCCACAGTCCAGCACAGAATGATATTCTATAACACATACACACATCTGCTACTTCAACTATTTACATATTTCATTCATAGTCTTTCCTACTGCACTTACCCAGGAGCCTCCATGAGTGGCCTACCTCTCTTTAGACACACCTTCTATATGTACGTGGTCAAACAAGCTAGCAGCAGTATGCTACAGTTTCCCACCACTCTGGGAACCAAAACGTTGATTTTACTGCGAGTTCTTAATCACACTCATTATCATAAAAAAAAAAATTGCACCCCAAAGGAATCAACCAACCAACTAGTGGGTACATTTGACATTGTGAGCCATGCCAATGATTCAAGTTTCACACTCGGCCGTGCAGGTGACGTAAGCAAGGACTGGTCTTATCACTGTACCTGACTGACCCAACAGCCATGATTGCGCATATTGACCGAGCAGTGATGCCCTTCGTTAGTCATCCTGTTAGTGCCAGTAACATTGGCAGACGGCTGCACGACACAGGACTACATGTATGCAGACCATTAGGATGACAGCACTTAACACCACAACAGTGGTGGAAGCGATTTTGTGTGTGGAGGCACCATGACCAGTGCCAAGATGACTGGTTTGTTGCCATGTCTGTCACATGTCCAGAAGGCCTAGTGTCATTCCACCTTCACCCCTAACACAAAATCTGCGGGAACTGTGTGAGAATATTAAGCGGCATGGGATGGATTGTCACGGGACACCAATAGGAACTTCTGGAGAACCACAAGGAGAACACTGAACAGCAATGGTGTGCATGGCAGAACTACAAAAAGGAAGCCAGGGCTTTCCAAAACGAACACTGATGCCCATCTGCAGTTTGGTAAAGATCACATGTAGGAGCCAGAAGGCTATAGGATGAGTGTTTTCTGAATGGATGAGATCAAATGACATTAAATGAGACCTGTTATGTTAGGAGAAAGGAAAGCACTGCATTCCAGCAAAACCTCATCCCATCTCTAAAGCATGGTGATGGTAATATCACAGTTTTGGCCTGTTTCCCTGCATCCACTAGAGAAATATTATGAACCCTAAGGAAAGTATAAATCCAGCAGGGCCAACGACAAGTGCGTGACTAGTTGCTACCCACCACTGAACATAACAGCATAAAATAGCATGCATTTTTCAGAAAGTTGGGGTTTAAGTGGGCTGGCATACAGCGAAAACTGCAATCTAAGAAATATAATATACTGTCCTCCAACTGTGAAGCCATTAAATTACATGGGAAAAGCTGGCCCACTACACATGAACTTTATTTCTCAGTGCCAGCTTTTGTGCCAGCTTTTGCAGAACCCTCTATGTGGTCTTCCTGACAACATGCAAATGAAACCAGTGTGCTTAAGATCATGGCAGAGTTATTAGCACTGAAGGGTCAAGTCCCTTTTTCATTACCCGGCTAGCTCTCTGCAGCTGCACTAGGAGCCTCGTAATCATAGTTCAAATTCATAACAGTGTTTAAATTGAACCGCTGTTGCCGCCAGTGCTGCCTGCTCTATAATAATGCCGCTGAGTGAATCACTTGTTTTCATAAAATATTAAAATGACATTTTATTGTTGCTTATTCAAACCATATAAGAATTACAGTTTGTAATTCAAACACAGTGCAAGCTTTAGACAGCTGTGAAGTAAGACTTAGTATATCATTAAACTGTTTAAAACCATATTTCAGGGCGATAAAAGTGGTTCTGCTTCGACGGTGGAAACAATATTTATCATTAAAGCGAAGGCAAATGAATCTCAACAGTCCAAACTGACAGGAAAGTCTTGTTCTTCAAAAAGCTTGGTATAGTGTAGTGAGTTACACTGCTGCCCTCTATGCTGTAGACAGGGTTTTGATTCCCCACCAGGGCAATCACCCTAGACTATACCAATTAGAGTTCCTGGGCAAGACTCCTAACACTACCTTTGCCTACCTGTGTAAAGGTGAACTGTAAAATGCTCTAGCTTAGCGCTTCTACCTAATGCTGCTCAGGTGCCCAACATTTACATTGGCATTTAGCTGACGCGCTTATCCAGAGAGACTTACAAGGTTAACATATTACAGGTAGGCCAATGTAGTGTTAGGAGTCCTGCCCAAGGACTCTTATTGGTGTAGCACCGCGTAGTCACCCAGACTGGGATTCGAACCCCAGTCTCCCACATGTGGTGGTGGCTCTCTGGCGGGCAGTGGTGTTATCCACTGAGCTACATCAACCACCAACATCTCTTTACTGGCTTTGTTGTCGCCATCAAAACTGCAATGACCCACAAGGCAAGACCTCTGAAAGTACCCTGAGGTATCTAGCACCATAACGTTAGCTGCAAGTTGGAGCCTCCACAGATCAGACTTG
Organism: Prochilodus magdalenae; assembly: GCA_024036415.1. NCBI lineage: Eukaryota > Metazoa > Chordata > Actinopteri > Characiformes > Prochilodontidae > Prochilodus > Prochilodus magdalenae. The sequence continues at coordinate 3,647 of JAMWET010000677.1, read as the reverse complement.
TTGTTCTAACACATCCAAGAGAGTTAATTGGATTAGCCCTCTCACGTTGACAATGTTGTATGCTGCCACAAAAGACAAAAATATCTTGAAAAAGTTCCATGACTTCTTTTTACTGGGCCCAGTAATTAAGCATTGTTCCACTGACAAGTCAAAAATGGGCCTAGGCTTGTGCTGGATCTTACACCTCAGGTAATAGGAATCGTATCTTGACAAGGCTGTAGGGCCATACCTTTAAACTAAAGCTGGCAATTGGGATTTGACTTGGACTGTATCTGAACACTGTGGTGGCTGTTAGAATCATAAACCCTGGTGGACCTCACAAGCAATGTCACAACAGCTCATTTCCACAAAGAACTCCTAAAAGCCCTTTTTCCTGCCAACATGGTGCCTGTGGCTGGTGGCCAAAATCTCAAAACCGCTCTGCAAGTTTTCCAGCACAAAAACTGGTTCAGAGCTGGAAAAATCGGTTGCCCCCATTAACTCTGGGTGTGGAACTGTGGAACGCTGTGACACGAGCGCGCAAAGGGGTGTGCCCACTGCACTGAGATAAACTCAGCTCTCAAACCAGTTAAAAAGGGGGCCAGCTTAACAGCTTCAGCAGAGCCTGGGAAACAAGCACCAGCATGGGGCACGAGCCTGACCACGACACATCGTTGTTGTGCAAAGAGGGTATGATTGGTCCTCTTCGCATCAACGGGCTCAAATTCAGTTATCACACCAAATGGCTGGTGTAAACGCACAATGTTTTACCCAGGATACCAGGCAAGGTTCTACGAAACCTGAATGGAACCAGGGCTTCTGTTCTGGTCGAAAAGAGCTATGAGTGAGTATTTGATATGGTAGGTGGATCCAGGGTATTGTATGAGCATCTAGACTAATATGGCAAACAAAAGAAAGTTTTTAGGACATTGGAATCCTGGAATCTCCACCAGAACTCTTAAGACGTAGTGCTGGGAGGCACAGCAAACCTGTGTGGCAATGGTACCATATTGATGTCCCATCCTTCAGTGAGTTGGACTAGCTGTGCATCCTCTGTAGGTCCAGATACCCGCACCATGGTACTAGTAGTGACACTGACCCAAGTCAGAACTAGTGAAGAATCAGTGGAAAAGATGAGGAGGGGACAAAATGTTCACCTTGCTATTTATAATGACCTTGTCATGATTTTAAACCATTACTGTTTTGGGGGTGTCTCTTTGTTTAGCTCCTCTACTGCACCTGTTGTTAATTTCATTAACACCAAAGCAGCTGAAACTGATTAACGGCCCTCCCTAATACTTAACTGACCAGATCAATATCCCTGAAGTTGAACTGAGTTGATGCTATACTATGATTAAAAAGTGATTTTTTTTGAGCAGTGTATTTAGAAATTCAGCCACATAGTGTAGGAGCATGTAGAGGACGACCATGAATCAAGTAGATAATGCTGGAATGGGCTTTTAGATCTAAAGAGGCTTTTGCTAGACCTTCCATGAGTTGCGGGTTTTTCTGAGACCTTCCATGAGTGTAGAAAAATGAATGACTCAACAACCTGTCCAAAACTCAAAACTCCCAAATTGTTTCTCCATCAACTACTAGTACACGATGTTACATATGCGCTTACTGGGCCATGGCCCAGTGTGCTGATTCAGTTTGTTTTGAGAGATCTCGTGATGTGAGATATAAGTAACATTTCAGTGTATCATCAGTGGAAATCCTATCAGGCCTTATACAGACCTAACAAAAAAGGTGGACACCTTAATATCTAAACTCAGTGCGCCCGTTTGCACAGTCAACAATATTAGCAGGATATATTGTGCTACACAGAGATTCACTTTATTATTCTCACAGCCTTACGTCCCTGCTATTTTTATTGAGCCTTGTATTCGCTTTATTGAGAAAGCTTGGCTGCAAATCTATTTACGTCTCCTCAACCAACATGCATATGGTTCCTACCAGAAGGCTCCACGGGGGGAAGTGGGCATCACCATTGCTCATTCCATTTTCAAATATCACATATTGTGTAGGACAAGGTCCTATGTACCCAAAAAATAGAGTGCTGGGTACATGTAAGGCATATGTCAACCTCAGTAGGCATTCTAGAACCTTCTGCTCATGAACGTTAGCTTCACAGGTACACTAAACCAAGGCCCATATTTGAACAGTTGGTTCATGCTGCATAAAACTTTTTGCTGTTATTTTATGATACCAGCCCTGCACAACCCTGCTCTCACCAACATGTTCAACTTCAAAAAGCACTTATAATACAACATACTGTATTATGTCCAGAATGTGATATCTATTATAGTCCCACACTTACCCAGGACACTTATTAGAACCACTTATCTTGTAGCTTATCCATGCTGGTGTAACAGTCAGTTACAGACTAAAGACCAACAGTTGATGCCATAGTGTAGGCTGGGCCATCCTATAGTTCTTTTACAGTAATGGACAGCATCTGACTATAGAGCTGTTAGAGCTGTCTTTGTCTGGATATGTTTATGAGTCAGAGATATTATTTTTATAATAATTATTAAGGTCGTGTTGTCTATTTCATTTTCTCAGTAGATGGGCTCTTGAGCATCTCTCACTATAATTTTAGACGCTACAGGGTTTGGCAACTGTAAACTGAAACAACCTGTCATTTTAGTTGTTGGTAGGTCTAATGGCTAAATTGGACCACTCTGGTGGCGGCGTATCTTCATTAATTGCACATTGGCACAGTAAGAGGCAGAGTGTGAAGTTGCAGTTAGCAGGTAAGAGCGCAGTTCTTCTGCTCAAAATACTGCAATGCACAACAACATTATGGGTGATCATACTAGAGATTTCAAAAGAGGACATGATTTGTTGGTGGCACGTCTTGCTGGCGCATCTGTGACGCAAGACAGCAAGTCTTTTGTGATGTATACAAGAGCACGGTAAAATCCATGGTAATGTCAGCATACCACCAGAAGGACGAACCTCCACCAGCATCACGGAGTGACCTGGCCACTATCCTGCCAGAAGAATGGCTTAAAATCCCTCTGACCACTGTGCATGAACGCAGTATATGTCATTCCGCAAGACAAACTGACGCTGTTTGGCCCGCAAAATGAGCCCTAGACAACCATACTAATAAAATGATTGTGGTCCTAGAAACCAGGTGTTTCAGTTCATTGTCCAAACCCTGTATATTGTTTAAGTTGGCTTCTCACATGGAAGATGGAACAGAACGACATTGAAGAAAAAGTCATTATTAATAAAACGGTCCAGAAAACAAATTGCAGTGCTCTTGATAAGGAAGATAAGAAGTTTCCATGATAAATTTTACACTATACGATCAATTTTATTGAGCTAACACCTACAGCAGTTGTCTTTCGGTATGGTTGTTGGGCTGCCCTGTTTGCTAAGGACAGTTACAAAGGTGCTGGTACTAACCTGGACTAGTTCTGCCCACTCAGTATCTGTATTTCGGCTGTTTGGGGGCGCCACGTACAGCGATAAGGCCGTGTCCCCTTGATTAAGACGCATGTGGGGCCGAGCGTGGAAACTCGAATCATTCACATGTCTCATGGTGTCAGATCTACACCTAAGTTTCGTTCCTGTTGGTTAGTTCCTTCTGGGTGCAATGAGGACTTTAAAGTCAAATCGTCTCGTCAAAGCAACAACCCAAAATACAGGGAAATAGT
>JAMWET010000676.1:175000-205535 GCA_024036415.1 Prochilodus magdalenae | reverse complement strand
GATACCGATCGATATGTGGTGCCGGGCCTGTCATATAGCCGCCTCTTCTGTATGCGTCCTGTCTCTTTCCAGGCCTAGTCAGCCGTCACACTCTCGTGAATGTATCTAGATGGCACCCGGATTGGCTCGATCATCCTGGCCAGAGGAAACGAGCTGTCTGGGTCTTTTCTTAAAAGGCCTTGGTGCCCATCTGGAGGTGCAGGAAGGGAACTTTCTGAAGTGCAGCAGGGACCCCATAAACACGCAGGGCTGTGAAAATGAGCTGGCCTCCCTCAAGTCCGTTCACTGCCGGCTCTGATGTGCCTTGGTTGGTACCGTGCTGTGTCTTCAGTAGGAACAAGTGGTGGACTCATCTCCTAATCCATATCAGCAGTGGGCTAGAGTCTTCATGAAGCACAGGAACAAGAAGTGCTGTGTAACCTGTAGTGTCAACAAACAAACAAACAAACAATCCAATCAAACAAACAAACAAACATCATCAATCAAACAAACATACCAAACAATCCAAACGAACATACAAACATAACAAACAAAACACGATACATACAAACATACATATACATAACATAGTACATACAAACAATCAAACCAAACATACAAACAATCAAACGAAACATACAAACATACAAAAAAACACAATACATACAAACATACATACATACAATATACATACAAACCACTCAAACCAACATCAATGAACCAACAAACAACGGGAAAACATACCAACAAACAAATAAAACCAACAAACAAGCAATCAATCAATCAAACGCACTACAAACAAACAACAAAACAATCAATCAAACGAACATACAAACAAACAAACAAACAAACAAACAAACAGTAATAGAAAAAAAGGCCAAGGTGGTTGCCTAAGAGGTCGGTATGTTATCCTGGTTTTGGTGGGTTGCTAAGACACTGCTAAAGTGTTCCCAGGTTGTTTGCTAGGTTGCCGCTTGTCTGCTGCTACAGTATCCAGGGTGGTTGCTAAGGTCCTGCTTATGGTGTCCCCCAGTGGTTGCTAGGGTGTTGCTTGTCTTTTACTACAGTAATCCAGGGTGGTTGCTAAGGTGCTGCTATGGTGTCCCAAGTGCGTTGCGAGGGCACTGCTTGTCCTTTTGTCACAGTATCCTCATTGTTGTTGCTAAGATGATGCTGTGGTGTCCGAAGTGGTTTGGTTTGGGACTTCTGGTCTGTTGCTGCAGTATACAGGATGGTTTGCTAAGGTGCTGGTATGGTGTCCCAAGTGGTTGCTAGGGCACTGGGGGGGGAGCACATGCTGTCTTTGCTACAGTATCCCAGTGTGGTTGCCAAGATGCTGCTATGGTGTCCGAAGTGGTTGCTAGGGTGCCGCTTGTTCTGTTGCTGCAGTATTCCAGGATGGTTTTGCCAAGGTGCTCCTAGGCTGTTCCCAGGTGTTTGCTAAATGCTGCTGGTCCTGTTAGTTACTTGCTAGGGATTTGCTTGCCTGTTGCTATGTTATCCCTGGCGGCTGTGAAGCATGGTACTTGTCTGTTGCTGCAGTATCCAAGATGGTTGCTAAGGTGCTGCTCTGGTGTCCCACGGGTGTTTGCTGAAACGCTGCTTATCTGTTATTACTGTATCCAGTGTGGGCACTAAGATGCCGCTATGGTGTCCCCAGGTTGGTTGCTAGGGAGTTTGCTTGTCTGTTGCCTCTGTTATCCCTGGCGGCTGTGAGGATGATCCGTGTCTGGTGCTGCTGCATCTCAATTGGTTGCTAAGATGGTGGTCCATGTGGTTGCTAAGATGTTGCTATTGGTGCCAGGATGTTGCTAAGGTTTCCCAGGTAGTGGCTAGGATATTTGTCTGTTTGCTTCGTAATCCCAGGTGGTTGCTAGGTATTATGCTGGGCTTCTTGTCTCTTGTGCCAAGGTGGTGTCTCCAGGTGGTTGCTAGGACATTGCGGATGGAATGCCAGCTGAATGAATTGGCGGTTATACTAAGAGTGGTCTGCTCTGTCGCTGTGGTGGTGAAAAATGAAAATTTCTAAAAATGTGTCATCACTCTTTGCCACAGCCATCCCTTCATACAGCTTTAGACCTTATTAATTCCCGACATGCCCTTCGACCAGGGAGCGCTGGAACTTGTGCGTAGGATTGAGGTACTGACACGTATTGACGTCCCCACCATGCTTGGTCCCCTCAATGCCATGTACCTCAGTCCCACATCTTCTACACAGAGCTTACTTATGCACGGTTTGATGCAACCATTGGCTGTTTATTTACTACATTGAACACAGTTGAGTGGGAAAATACACAGAGCGTTCCTGTAGGCCCAGCACACCTCCAGATAACCTGGTGTTGGGTTTTTATGTGCCATGGCCCGTGGACCTTAAATGAACACAGCAGCAGTCCCCAGTAGCGCTGCTATCATGCCACGTTTCACTTCTTCACATTACATCATCATCTTCTCCATATATCTTTTTACCCCCTTTATCTTCTTCTCCTTTATCATCATCATCACCTTCTTCTCCCTCTCCTTTATCTTCTTCTCCTTTTATTCATCATCAACCTTCTTCTCCATCTCGTTATCTTCTTCTCCTTTAATCATCATCACCTTTCTTCATCCATCTCCTCTCTCTTCTTCCCTTTATATCATCATCCTTCTTCTTCATCTCCTGTTATCTTCTTTCTCCTTATCATCATTCACCTTCTTCAATCTCCTTTATCTTCTTCTGCTTCTTAACTTCTTCTCCTTTATCATTCACCTTCTTCTCCATCTCCTTTATCTTCTTCTGACTTCTTCTTCTTTCTTCCTTTGTCATCACCTTCTTCTTCTCCACCCACTTTATCTTTCTTCTGCTTCATGTGACTTACTAATTTTCATCATTCACCTTCTTCTCCATCTGTTTTTTTATCTCCTTCTGCTTCTTTCTTCTCCTTTATCATCACCTTCTTCTCCCCACCCCTTTATTTTCTTCTGCTTCTTCTCCTTATCACCTTCTTCTCCACCCCTTTTTCTTCTTCTTCTTCTTCTTTTTTCTTATCATCCACCTTCTTCTCCACCCCTTTATCTTCTTCTGCTTCTTCCTCTCCATCATCGCCTTCTTCCTCCACCTTTTAATCTTCTTCTGCTGCTCTCTCTCCTTTATCATCACCTTCTTCACCCCTTTATCTTCTTCTTCTTCTTCTACTTCTTCTACTACTCATCATCATCATCACCTTCTTCTACTTCATCATCATCACCCTTTGTTCTCCATCGTATCTCCTTTATCTTCTTCAGCTTCTTCTTCTCCTTTATCATCTCCTTCTTCTCCACCCCTTTATCTTCTTCTTTTTTCTCCTTCTTCTTTTTTCTCCTTCTTCTTCTTCTTTCTTCTTCTTCTTTCTTCTTCTTTTTTCTCCTTCTTCTTCTTCTTTCTTCTTCTTTTTTCTCCTTCTTCTTCTTTCTTCTTCTTTTTTCTCCTTCTTCTTTTTTCTCCTTCTTCTTCTTCTTTCTTCTTCTTTTTTCTCCTTCTTTTTTCTCCTTCTTCTATCTTCCTTCTCTGCCTCCTTTTCTTCTTCATGCTTCATCATCAGCTCCATCTTTCTCCTCTTCTTCTCCTTATCATCTTTGCCTTCTACTTCTTTCTTCTCCTTTATCTTCTACTTTTTCATTCTTCTCTCCTTTTTCATCATCATCAACCTTCATATTCCTTCTTCATCGTCTTCACTCTCTTTTATCATGTCTTTTCTTCCACGTGTGTAGATGTCGGGTTTGACTCCATGATGATGCTTGAGCGTTTGCCTGTTGTAAATCTGGTACCTGGTCAATAAAAGCAGCTGATAACCCCTGAGAACCGCATGATTCCGATGGATCGGGGACCGTTCTGAGCCGGTTCTCTGCGTGCAGCTCGGATTCCCATGCCTGGTTTTTGAGTGGGAATTATATAAGTGGTCTTTGTGACAGTTTGGGATGCACTAAGCCTGATAGCCAGATTTCTAAACACGTGTAGGACTGTCACGGACTCTTGGTCTTCCTTGATCAGCTTTAACGTGGAATCGGAACACGACGTTCCGTACTGTTCCCGTTCTCCCACTGTAGCTTTAAAGAATGTTATCCGCTGGCTTCTTCTTTTAGAATCTTAATGTCATCTTCTCCTAATTGTCCATGCTGAGACATTTCTTGGCTGGAATGAGACTGAACTGGCACTGCGCTCTCTCTCTCTCTCCTTCTCTCTTTCTCTCTCCGTCTCTGCCCTTTCACTCTCTCCTCTCTCTCCCTTTCACTCTCTTTATCTCTGCGGGAGGCATCTGTGGCCCTTACTGCGCTAACCTCTCAGCCTTCTCTATCTCATTTCTCTCACAATCGCTTTCTCTTGTTCTTTTTTTTCCCCCACTCTCTCTGACCCTTTCTGGTTCTTTTTTATTTTTTTGGTTCCTTCTGTCTTTCATTCATTCATTCCACTTCTCCCTCCCTCTCTCCCTCTGTCCCCTTCTGTTCCTCCCCTCTTGGCTCTTCTTGATGAGAAAATCAGAACCGGCCGCCCACTCCCCTGCACGTAAAGCTCTCCCCGTCCGTCCCGGCGAGGCAGAGCCGAGCGGATCTTTCCCGTGCCTTCGTATTCCGCTGCCGCCTCTGTTTTCTGCCCCCTCTGTCATGTTCCATAAACAGGATTGATTGTTAGCACGTAGAACAGCAAGTGTTTTCTCTGAGGGGAGATGGCTTTTCCTATAATGCTCAGAGGACCGCCTTTATAGGACGGCCAAGTTCTGCTGGCGTCCATTCCGAGCCTGGCCTGATGAAAATGGGAGAAATGGCCTGTTTTTAGCCAAGGCAAGCAAACACCGAGAGGGAGAGAGGGAGCGAGGGAGGGGGGCGGGGGGGCGAGCGCGTGGCTGAGGTAGACAGGAGCAGTTACATATTTGTTTCTGGCATCCAGTAAATGATTGTATTCGCCTGTAGGCTGGGGGGATAGTTGTGCATCGGTTTAGGGTTGAGGCCAAAAGCCCGGCTTCCAAAGGCTGTCTCCAGAACCGGCCAAGAACCGCCTACTTGGCAGGAAGGGGCCGCTTGATTGACGTTGAAACCTACCACCCAGAGACGCGACCTGTAAGGGGTACAGAGAGTTTGCTGCCGACCGAGGCCGAGATTGAGGAGCAGCACAGCATTCCCCGCAGAGCAGCCAGCGCCTGGTGTGGCTGAGACCCTGGGCGGGGTTTGCCCTAGCCTAAGGGGGTTTCTGGAGCCTGTTGCAGGCCCATGCTTCCTTCTCGCCAGGCGACCCGGCTCATTATTAAAGACTGCTGCAGTTAACAAATGTTCCGCACCTCGCTTGCCGAAGGCTCACTGCGGAGCACAGAACAACGCAGCAGCTTGCTAGTGGTCGCTAGCTGGAGTTAGCCTGTTCAGGCTCTAATAAAATTGAATCGCACGGCTTCTCTACTTTTACGTTTCCAGCAGTGGTGGATACAGAGAATGATGCATGAGCTTGTTAACCTCGGAACCTTATGGGACAGTTCGGAACCTGCTTCCCACAGAAACTCCATTCCGATGCCTGGATTTGATTGGGAATTGTAATTAGTGGGCTCTTATTGGTGCACAGGGCTGCTGGGGTAGACCGTTTAGGATGCACTAGCAGTGATCTACAGTTAGTGACGGGCTTCTGATAGTTGTGGCCAGCTTATGGTGATGGAGGACTTTTGATGTAGCAGCTTGTTCTTTGGTCCACCATTTTTCGCTTAGTAAGTTCGGTTCATGCTCACTAGGGAAATGTAGACAGGAGTCCGGACTGCACCAGAGGTGTTGCTCAGAGGAGTGCTAGGCTTGGCTCCCAAGCTGACCCACAAAGCTGTATTCCTGGGGTAAGGCTAAGTCTTGAATGGCGAAGACAGTACTCCCATACAACGCCAACCCAAGAGGGCACTTGTACCGTCAGCCTCCTCCGCGCAGTCTGTCTGGGTACAGTGTGTTCTAGAGTTTGTTTTGTTTTTCTTTTTTTGTACTTCATTAGAGCGAGGGCGCCCTGAAGAGGGGGGAACCAATCTCCCTAGAGATGTCGAACCCTTTCAGTCGACACCGAGACATGTGCAACGTGGCAACATGACCTCAAGACTGAGCAACAAGGGCCAGCACTCTCAAGCTTAAGTAGCATTGAGGCTGCAGGTATTACCGTTTGTTGCTTGATGGCTCATTGGTTGCCCTTTTGTCCTCCCCAAGTTGGCCAAGAGTTGGATCTGCAGGAACCCGAGACCTTACAGTAGACTTGAGTTACGAACCTACAAGCCAGAGAGTGAGCTGTACGAGTGAGCTTAGTAAGGTGGTGTTAGTGTTCGTCCTGGTGCCGTAACGGGGGGGTCGCTCCAACATGGTGAAGTATATGAATTCAATCATTCAAAAACTGGAAACATTGGATCCATATAGGGTATCGACAGATATGCACAGTTATGTATCGGTGCTGGTATCGGGAACTGGAAAAGCTGAATCGGTACATCCCTAGTACACTCACTGGATGGACCGAGAGCATCACTACTGAAATCATATTGGAGTAACACTTCACTCCAGGATTCTGTTCGTAAGGCTACATAACACCCTACATAAGCTGTCATGACAACTGGGTGTCACTCCACCACCTCCACCCTTCCGCAACCATCTGCAGAGACTGTGTGAGAATATCCAAGCGAACGTGGGATGGATTATCCCAGGACACCATTAGGAAACCTCTACACCTCCATACCGAGACGTCTGGCATGTTGAGTTAGCGAACCATGGTGGCCCGACGCTCCTTCTGTATGTGTAGGCTCGACAGCACTGCAATCCCACAGACACTCCCTCTGGGGGCGGCTGTTTCTTTTGATGATGAGTGTAAAATCTTCCATGGAATTATACAAGTGATGGAGTACCCATTTCTATAGAGCGCCTGAGGGCCTTACAGGCAAAAGCAGTCGAGCAACACGAGTCCTATCCCACTTAACCCCCACCTACACTTATCAGACACATCTACCACACAGGTCAACATGCAATTACTGACTGTAGCACATCTGTAGTCCTTCTGCCACCACCTCACTTTCAGTGAGCAGGAAACACTACTGAGCAATATTAGATGATGATGTTCCACTGAAAAACTGTCCAAAGTCATTGGCGGTCCCTTTAGCTTGGGAATCCACAGCCAACAACATCACTACATCTTCAAATTCCAACATCTTCTCCACAAACGCCATTCCGCACACTTCTCGGAGTGTCCCCGCACGTCAGAGGCGTTCGCTTTAATTACCCAGGTTACATACTGCTTGGGGGTTTTATAGCAGGTAAAAGCTAGAAGAGGGTTAAAATGCCCAACACGGCACACGTAGAACCGCATTCCAATCACAGAGCCCGCCCCATTAAACAATGACCACATCACCCCATCGCGTGAATGCATGTAGACAAAAATTCAAAATGATGACAGCAGCATTCCTAATGCCATTGAATGTAACCCCAAACTGATGCAGTTTCCATCCAAATCTACCTCCAGGAGTCCGGCACATTGCCAACCTGGACCACCTGCTTGGGACCACCCTAAGCTTGCTTCTACTTGTGACCAAACAAAAACTGAACCGCCACTGTTTACGGTACTGTGTCTCGCGTTACACAACGCACAGGTTTAGATTGATGATCCAACCCTTCCCCCCCCCCCTCAGGTCAAACTGCATTGAATTGACTGGCTGAATGACCATGTGCGGTCCTTTGTGCTTTCACATAGAGTAATACGCCCCCCCACCGTTTCACCATTTCATCCATCGAGACCCTCATTCGCTCTCACACGCACACATGACACACTTGTGAACACTCACACTAGGGGCTAGTAAGTACACTTGGCCCCTATCCCACAGTACCCAGGGAGCAGTTGGGGTTAGTGTGCCCTTGCTTCCAAGGGAAGCCCAACCAGCAGCCTTCCAATCACAAGACCTCCAGCCCACGAGTACCCCAACCTAAGACCCAACACAAAGGAGATTCATGGTATTCCAGTGGCGACCGTATGGTCACAAGGCTGGTTCCCCCACAACGGACACATTCATGTTTCTGCTTGGTCCCCAACAAGCAGGTCCCAACTCTATCAAGGGGTAAAACATACATAGCTTTGTTATAAACAAATGACATAGCCCTACGGAAATGTGCGTTAGGATGCGGATTCCAGTAGGCCTCAAGGCTAGTTATTCCTAAAAGTAGCCTTTATGGGCAGATTGAGACCCATGTGTGATATCGCACTTACGTAGAGTTATATCAGGGTCATGTGACAACACAAACTGTTCCATCCTTGGCGTTGACCTCAGTGCCTCACGGAGGGCGCCAGCTGCTCGCTGAATGTCCACAGCCTATGGCTGTTGTGTCAGTCAGCTATCAGCGCCCGTTGATTTCATCACATGCACAGCTGCGGCATGAAACCTACCCACCGAGTTTCATTCCTGACGGTTGACCGTAGATCTTGGGGGTTGCTGAACGACAACGGTTGCCATCCACACCCCGGATTCGTTGGGCGTCTCCACAAAGGACTAAGCGGTGGACTCGTCACTGAAGATGATCAAATGCCATTTCTGAGTCACTCCATGACAGTCCTGGTACGGACACCACTGCAGTGTTTGGTGATCGGTGACGTGGTGTTAGGGACAGAGTCATGGTACCCGGGTCTTTGTGCATGTTGTCCTTCAGAGTGGTGCCTCGGGGGGGTGACTCATGGATGACACAACTGTTCGCTGGATGTCCTGTAATTGTGGCTGTTGGGTAAGTCAGGTACAGTGATGAGGTCCGTCCTAGTTTACACATAGATGGCTACGGGCGAAAACACTTCTTCACGTGGTCTGCACTCCAGACCTCCGTTTCAAATGGTAATGGTACTGATTCCCAAAAGGTGGGTTCCCTGTAATAAGATGGGTTTCATGCAACTTAGCCAATTAACACATGTCAGTTGACTCCGGGTTGCCTCCACCTCCCCTGACCACACTGTACATAGTCTCGAGGCCTCGAGCTGAGGGATACATCGTCTGTCCATCATCACTGTTTGTGTGCGGTTTCGAAAGCCCGTACAGTCGTTAGATCCATGCAGGTGTTTGCAGCAGATGTTTATTGTGGTAAATCATTTCTGCTGCGTTTATGATTTTCCTTTTGAGCGCAGCATCAAACGCTGCTGGAGGCTCCCACCAGCCAGAGGAACAACTCTGAGCTCTGCCCTTTTGAACAGCAAGATTAAAGCACCGAGTCCAGACTCATTTTTTACTGCACAAGAGGCATCTCGGTGCATCCCACCCGGGGGGCTGTGTGTTTAAATCCACACCGCGTCCAGCTGCAGAGAGTGTGGCAGGACTCGACCAGTGCCGGAAACAGAGCTTCTGAGAAAAAACGCAACAAGTGATGATATGGAGTACAAGGCTAGGCAAACACTGATGCTGTATGTCCACTGAACCTTCAGTTTGGGCTGGCATCTATAGCATGTGTTCTTTATGGCATGCGTTTTGGAAGCCACAACGGAAGTGCAGCTGAGGTGCAAAGTGAATGACCTCCAGCTGGCTTGTCAATTTTCTGCATCAGACCACACAGGATGGTATCAGACCACACAGGATGGGCAGTAGTTCAGTATCAGACTGCACAGGAACGGCGGTAGTTCAGTATCAGACCACACAGGATGGGCAGTAGTTCCACATCAAACCACACAGGATGGACAGTTGTTCCACATGAGACCCCACAGGATGGGCAGTAGTTCAGCATCAGACCACACAGTATGGGCAGTAGTTCAGTATTAGACCACACAAGATGGGCAGTAGTTCAGTATCAGACCTCACAGGATGGGCAGTAGTTCAGTATCAGACCGAACAGGATGGGCAGTAGTTCAGCACCACACCACACAGGATGGGCAGTAGTTCAGTATTAGACCACACAGGCTGGGCAGAAGTTAAGTATAAGACCACACAGGATGGGCAGTAGTTCAGTAGTTCAGCATCACACCACACAGGATGGGCAGTAGTTCAGTAGTTCAGCATCACACCACACAGGATGGGCAGTAGTTCCGCATCAGATAACACAGGATGGGCAGTAGTTCAGTAGATTTAGACCACAAGGATTGGGCAGTAGTTCCAGTATCAGACAACACAGGATGGACCAGTAGTTCTAGCTCAGCATGAGACCACACAGGATGGGCATAGTTCTGCCATCAAGACCACACACAGGATGGACAGATGTCCACCTTTTTTCCTTTTCCACTCTGTCGTGGTAGAAATGGGAGAATGCATCAAAGAGGCACTCCTGTTTCCTCCACAGCTCCACCAGCTTCTCCTCCTTTTGAACAGTCCAGGAGAACTATGGCTTCCGAACCCTCGCCAGACTCCCCTCTATGTCGGATCTCCGCCAGACATTCCTGTACTTGGCTCGCGGCTTCCCGTTTGGAGCTGAAAGGAGCTCTCCTATTGGTTGTCGACAATGTTCATGTCATTTTTTGCGAGAGCCAAGACCTACGACTCATGCTAATATTAAACACGGCTGATTTTACGGAACGACGCGACGAGAAAAAAAAAGACCACTTGCGATCCTGACCACCTTACACTTAACGATCGAGGTGACGCGAGTGCGCCGCAACTCTAGCAAGACTCTGGACTTTGGAAATTGGTCTGCGACGGTGAAATCGCTCTAAATTGTTTGGTGTAAGGTTAGCATTAGCTACATAACATTAGAACCCACTGGCACCCAACTCACCTCACATCTACAAACCAGTAGACTTGGGTCTATTCAACCAACGAAAGCCTCGCCCAGCACAGTATAGGCTTGGACCTAGACCTGAAGGTCGATACGCCGCGTCTTTGTGCTCTGCTGGTGCGGAATAAAGCCATAGCATTAAATAAAACATCAAAGGGAACCTACTCAGCATTAGGACTGTATCATGTGACGTAGAGAGTTTGCTTCTCTTGTGCAGAGCAGATGGGAACCCAGCACCGTTTCAGTGATTTGCTACAAATGAATCCAGCAGCTGGATGCAAACCTGGCTGTTCTGTGTTTTGCACAGGGGCGTGTGTTTAAATTTGTCTCCTCCCGCTGCGTGCGCTGTCTGAGAGCAGACGTGCAGCTTCAGGAGGCCGTGTGTTTATTAACCTGTAGGGATTCCCCCCGCTGAGCTGCTGTTCAGCGCCTGTCTGTCAGGAAGCATCATTCAGAGTGAGGAGTACACCCCTGAGAGCTCATCGCTCTACCTGATTATGGAGAAAGGCCCGTGGCCGGCACAGCTCGCTTCAGGTCAGAATAATTGATGTTAACCCCTGGAGAAGTCTCCTTCCCTATTTGTGAACAGTTCAGCGGATGCTAAGAGAGACGAAAACGCTGGAACACAGCAGCTCTGCCGTGACCCCGTGGCCAGGATTACCGGAGACCAGAGTGCAGTTTTTAAAGCGTATATAGCGGCGAGCTCTAAACCCGATACATAATCCGCCATCCGCCATCGCGCTTTAAACAAATCTAATCTCGCTGACTCGATCTGTTCCTTCACATCTTACCTTTGATGTTGCAGTCAATGTTGAGTGCTCAGCTAAACACAGCGAGGCTGCCGGAGATAGTAGTACTGTACTTGTGCTACATACCACACAGGATGGGCAGTTGTTTCACGTCAGCCCACACAGGATGGGCAGTTGTTTCGCGTCAGCCCACACAGGATGGGCAGTTGTTTTACGCCAGCCCACACAGGATGGGCAGTTGTTTTGTACGCCACGCCCACCAAGGGGATGGACAGTTTGTTTTTTCATCACGTCAGCCCACACAGGATGGGCAAAAGATTGTTTCACGTCAGCCCACACAGGATGGGCAGTTCGTTTCACGTCAGCCACACAGGATGAGGCGGCTGTTTTTGACGTCAGCCCACACAGGATGGGCAGTTGTTTCATGTCAGCCCACACAGGATGGGCAGTTGTTTTACGTCAGCCCAGACAGGATGGGCAGTTGTCGTTCGCCGGTGAGAGTCCACCTCTTTTCATTCGCCGGTGAGAGTCCACCTCTTTTCGCTCGCCGGTGAGAGTCCGCCTTTTTTGGCCGCCGGTGAGAGTCCACCTCTATTCGCTCGCCGGTGAGAGTCCACCTCTATTCGCTCGCCGGTGAGAGTCCACCTCTATTCGCTCGCCGGTGAGAGTCCACCTCTATTCGCTCGCCGGTGAGAGTCCACCTCTATTCGCTCACCGGTGAGAGTCCACCTCTATTCGCTCGCCGGTGGGAGCCCACCTCTTTTCGCTCAGCGGTAGAGCCCACCTCTTTTCGCTCAGCGGTAGAGTCAGCCGGCAGATCAGACCCGCGTTGTATATAGCAATGCAAAGTCACACTGTAAATACCCTGTACTGCTCAGTTAGTTTAATATTGGTACATTAAAAATGTACTGTATCACCACACAGAAACGACAGACAGGATCATACTGTGGAACTCCAGTACTAGAATGTAAGTGAAAGAGCGAGAGAGACAGAAAGACAGACTGACAGGCGAGCTGTGGAGAGCATGGTATTTTTGCAGCACCAGGCAGCAGAGCCCCTGCTGACACTGAACGCGCTCTCCCTTGTTTCCAGCAGTCAGTGACAGGTGCAGTGCCTCGAGCAGAAGAAGTCCTGAGCTTTAGCTGTTTTCCATTCTTGGGCCTCAACCAGAGTGATGGTGTCGTCCTCTTCTGGGCCTGCAGTGAGTTATAGCCGGGCTGTGCTGCGAATGAGATGAAGCCCCCGTAGTAGGAGGATGTAGTTTAGTTCTTAGGGCTGTCACGGTTTCAGGTGATGTGAAATGAGCACTGCAAAACTTATATCCAAAACATTCAATTCCATTGTTGGTGTGTGTCCATGTAAATACTGCATATACAGCAATTCAAAATCAGTGTCTTTACATACTACATGATACTGTCAAATAAAACCGGACTCTACCACTGGTTAGCTGTGGACTGTAGCGCTGAATAGAGGTGGACTGTAGCGCTGAATACAGGTGGACTGTAGTGCTGAATAGAGGTGGACTGTAGCGCTGAATACAGGTGGACTGTAGTGCTGAATAGAGGTGGACTGTTGCGCTGAATACAGGTGGACTGTAGTGCTGAATAGAGGTGGACTGTAGCGCTGAATACAGGTGGACTGTAGTGCTGAATAGAGGTGGACTGTTGCGCTGAATACAGGTGGACTGTAGCGCTGAATACAGGTGGACTGTTGCGCTGAATACAGGTGGACTGTAGCGCTGAATACAGGTGGACTGTAGCACTGAGTAGAGGTGGACTGTAGCACTGAGTAGAGGTGGACTGTAGCGCTGTATAGAGGTGGACTGTAGCACTGAGTAGAGGTGGACTGTAGCGCTGAATACAGGTGGACTGTAGCACTGAGTAGAGGTGGACTGTAGCGCTGTATAGAGGTGGACTGTAGCGCTGAATAGAGGTGGACTGTAGCGCTGAATAGAGGTGGACTGTAGCGCTGAATAGAGGTGCACTGTAGCGCTGAATAGAGGTGGACTGTAGCGCTGAATAGAGGTGGACTGTAGTGCTGAATAGAGGTGGACTGTAGTGCTGAATAGAGGTGGACTGTAGTGCTGAATAGAGGTGGACTGTAGTGCTGAATAGAGGTGGACTGTAGTGCTGAATAGAGGTGGACTGTAGTGCTGTATAGAGGTGGACTGTAGTGCTGAATAGAGGTGGACTGTAGTGCTGAATAGAGGTGGACTCTACCACTGAATAGAGGTAGGCTGTACCACTGAATAGAGGTGGAATAGAGATCAACTCAACTCTCAAATAGAAGTGGACTGTAGCACTGAGTAGAGGTGTACTCTACTACTGAGTAGAGGTGGACTGTAGCGCTGAATAGAGGTGGACTGTAGCGCTGAATAGAGGTCGCCCCGGTAGCACTGAAAAAGAGGTGGAATAGTAGATCAAACTCAAACTCTCAAATAGAAATGGACTATTTCTACTGGAATAGAGGGTGGACTCTACCACTGAATAGAGGTTGACTCTACCACTTCTGCTGCATGTCTTAAAGCTTTCTGTGTAATAGTCAGGCTGTCTGGTTTACTGGACTGTCCGGTTCACAAACCCTAACAGTAACCAACCGCGGTTCGTCCAGAACACTTGTCCACCTGTATTGAAATTGGCCCTGGTGCTACACTCGGTACCCACACTCTCCTGGTTAATATCTAGAACTCTGGGAGCCGTACTGTCCTGTAAGCTTAGAGAGACTGGTGCGTTTCTGACGCTTGTGTTTTCGGTAAACTTTTTTGTCGGAACAGTGAAATGGGTCAGGTTGTGCGCGAGCTTTAGCCCAGATATGACCCGACTTCTGAAGTGTGGAAGGAGTCCATGTATTGGGAGCAGTCCTGCCTAACGGTACCGGGACAGAGCTCTAGTTATTATTCCAGACTAAGACTGATGACCACTAAACTGAGCAGGAGCAGCTTCCATGCCTTCATGTAGCCACAGTGTGTTGAGTCTTTGTCTGTATCTTTGTCTATGTCTCTTTAGTCGGTACAATCAAATCCTCACAGCAATGTTCCAACACAACCGTGTATGTGTGTGTATTTATATATGTATACACACACATTACACGGTTGTGTTTGGAACATTGCTGTGAGGATCTGATATGTACCGACTAAAGAGACATTAGACAAGATACAGACAAAAGACTCAACACACTGTGGCTACAATGAAGGCAATGGAGCTGCCTCCTGCTCAGTTTAGTGTGTCATCAGTCCTTAGTCTGGAATAATACCTAGAGCTCTGTCCCGGTACCGTTAGGCAGGACTGCTCCCAATACATGGACTTCCTTCACACACTTCCAGAAGTCGGGTCATTATCTGGGCTAAAGCTCTCGCGCACAACCTGACCCATTTCACTTTTTCCGACAAAAAAGTTTACCGGGAAAACACAAGCGTCAGAAACGCACCAGTCTCTCTCTAAGCTTACATGGACAGTAACGGCTCCAGAGTTCTCGATATTAAACAGGAAAGAGTGTGGGTACCGAGTGTACGCACCAGTGCCAATTTCCAATACAGGTGGACAAGTGGTTCTGGACGAACCGCGGTGGTACTGTTCTGGAGTGAAACCGACAGTCAGTACCAGACAGGCCTGGACTATTACACAGAAAGCTTTTTTAGACAGGCAGCAGAAGTGGTAGAGTTCCACCCTCTATTCAGTGGTACGAGTCCACCTCTATCCAGTAGAAGAGTCCATTTCCTATTTGAGAGTTGAGTTGATCTCCTATTCCACCTCTATTCAGTGCTACAGTCCACCTCTATTCAGCGCTACAGTCCACCTCTATTCAGCGCTACAGTCCACCTCTAATCAGTAGTAGAGTACACCTCTACTCAGTGCTACAGACCCAGTCTATTTGAGAGTTGAGTTGATCTCTATTCCACCTCTATTCAGTGGTACAGACTACCGTATCTATTCAGTGGATAGAGTCCCACCTCTATTCAGCACATACAGTCCACCTCTTATTCAGCACTACAGTCCACTCTCACTACAGCCATCACAGTCCACCTCTATTCAGCACTTCAGTCCACCTCTATACAGCACTACAGTCCACCTCTATTCAGCACTACAGTCCACCTCTATTCAGCACTACAGTCCACCTCTATTCAGCACTACAGTCCACCTCTATTCAGCGCTACAGTCCACCTCTATTCAGCGCTACAGTGCACCTCTATTCAGCGCTACAGTCCACCTCTATTCAGCGCTACAGTCCACCTCTATTCAGCGCTACAGTCCACCTCTATACAGCGCTACAGTCCACCTCTACTCAGTGCTACAGTCCACCTGTATTCAGCGCTACAGTCCACCTCTATTCAGAGCTACAGTCCACCTCTATACAGCGCTACAGTCCACATCTAATCAGAGGTACAGTCCAAACCTCTACTCAGTAGCTACAGTCCCACCTGAATTCGTACGCGCTACAGTCCACCTAGTATTCAGCGCAGCTACAGTCCACCTGTATTCAGCGCTACAGTCCACCTGTATTCAGCGGACAACAGTCCACCTCTATTCAGCACTACAGTCCCCTAGTATTCAGCGCTACTAGTCCACCTCTATTACAGCACTAGACAGTCCACCTGTATTCAGCGCAACAGTCCACCTCTATTCAGCTCTACAGTCCACCTGTATTCAGCGCTACAGTCCACCTCTATTCAGCTCTACAGTCCACCTGTATTCAGCGCTACAGTCCACCTCTATTCAGCGCTACAGTCCACAGCTAACCAGTGGTAGAGTCCGGTTTTATTTGACAGTATCATGTAGTATGTAAAGACACTGATTTTGAATTGCTGTATATGCAGTATTTACATGGACACACACCACAACAATGTGTCTATAACTGAATGGTTTTGGCTACATAAGTTTGCACCCCCAGTGCTCATTTCACATCACCTGAAATACCGTGACAAAGCCCCTAGTCTAAAGAAACTAAACTACATCCTCCTACTACGGGGGCTTCATCTCATTCGCAGCAAGCGGCTATAACTCACTGGCAGGCCCAGAAGAGGACGACAAACCATCACTCTGGTTGAGGCCCAAGAATAATGAAAACAGACTAAGGTAGCTCAGGACTTCTTGCCTGCTCGAGGCATACTCCAACTGTCACTGACCTGCCTGGAAATACAAGGGAACATCCCCCTTCGAGCGCGTTAAGTGTCAGCAGGGGCTCTGCTGCCTGGTGCCCTGCACAAAATACCATGCTCTCCACAGCTCGCCTGTCAGTCTGTCTTCTGTCCTCTCTCGCTCTTCTTCACTTACATTCTCCAGTACTAGTACTGGAGTTCCTTCACAGTATTCACAGATCCTGTCTTGTGCTCTTTTCTGTTTCTGTGTGGTGATACAGTACATTTCTAATGTACCAATATTAAACTAACTGAGGCAGTACATGGGTTTCATTTACAGTGTGACTTTGCAATTCGCTATATACAACGCGGGGTCTGAGGCTCTGCCGGGCTGACTCTACCGTCTGAGGCGAAAAGATGTGGTGGCTTCTACCGCTGAGCGAAAAGAGGAGGCGGCTCCCACCGGCGAGCGAATAGAGGTGGACTCTCACCGTCGTGAGCGCAGCAATAGAGGTGGACTCTCACCACGGCGACGAGGTGATTGCGCGAATAGAGGTGGAACTCTCACGGGCGAGCGAGAGCAATAGAGGTGGACTTCATCACCGGCGAGGCGAATAGAGGTGGACTCTCACCGGCGAGCGAATAGAGGTGGACTCTCACCGGCGGCCAAAAAAGGCGGACTCTCACCGGCGAGCGAAAAGAGGTGGACTCTCACCGGCGAATGAAAAGAGGTGGACTCTCACCGGCGAACGACAACTGCCCATCCTGTCTGGGCTGACGTAAAACAACTGCCCATCCTGTGTGGGCTGACATGAAACAACTGCCCATCCTGTGTGGGCTGACGTCAAACAACCGCCCATCCTGTGTGGGCTGACGTGAAACAACTGCCCATCCTGTGTGGGCTGACGTGAAACAACTGCCCATCCTGTGTGGGCTGACGTGAAACAACTGTCCATCCTGTGTGGGCTGGCGTAAAACAACTGCCCATCCTGTGTGGGCTGGCGTAAAACAACTGCCCATCCTGTGTGGGCTGACGCGAAACAACTGCCCATCCTGTGTGGGCTGACGTGAAACAACTGCCCATCCTGTGTGGTATGTAGCACAAGTACAGTACTACTATCTCCGGCAGCCTCGCTGTGTTTAGCTGAGCACTCAACATTGACTGCAACATCAAAGGTAAGATGTGAAGGAACAGATCGAGTCAGCGAGATTAGATTTGTTTAAAGCGCGATGGCGGATGGCGGATTATGTATCGGGTTTAGAGCTCGCCGCTATATACGCTTTAAAAACTGCACTCTGGTCTCCGGTAATCCTGGCCACGGGGTCACGGCAGAGCTGCTGTGTTCCCAGCGTCTGAATCTCACAAATAGGGAAGGAGACTTCTCCAGGGGTTAACATCAATTATTCTGACCTGAAGCGAGCTGTGCCGGCCACGGGCCTTTCTCCATAATCAGGTAGAGCGATGAGCTCTCAGGGGTGTACTCCTCACTCTGAATGATGCTTCCTGACAGACAGGCGCTGAACAGCAGCTCAGCGGGGTGGGAATTCCTACAGGTTAATAAACACACGGCCTCCTGAAAGCTGCCCACGTCTGCTCTCAGACAGCGCACGGCAGCGGGAGGAGACACAAATTTAAACACACGCCCCTGCGCAAAAACACAGAACAGCCAGGTTTGCATCCAGCTGCTTGGATTCATTTTGTAAGCAAAATCACTGAAACGAGTGCTGGGTTTTTCCCATCTGCTCTGCACAGAGAAGCAAACTCTCTACGTCACATGATACAGTCCTAATGCTGAGTAGGTTCCCTTTGATGTTTTATTTAATGCTATGGCTTTATTCCGCACCAGCAGAGCACAAAGACGCGGCGTATCGACCTTCAGGTCTAGGTCCAAGCCTATACTGTGCTGGGCGAGGCTTTCGTTGGTTGAATAGACCCAAGTCTACTGGTTTGTAGATGTGAGGTGAGTTGGGTGCCAGTGGGTTCTAATGTTATGTAGCTAATGCTAACCTTACACCAAACAATTTAGAGCGATTTCACCGTCGCAGACCAATTTCCAAAGTCCAGAGTCTTGCTAGAGTTGCGGCGCACTCGCGTCACCTCGATCGTTAAGTGTAAGGTGGTCAGGATCGCAAGTGGTCTTTTTTTTTCTCGTCGCGTCGTTCCGTAAAATCAGCCGTGTTTAATATTAGCATGAGTCGTAGGTCTTGGCTCTCGCAAAAAATGACATGAACATTGTCGACAACCAATAGGAGAGCTCCTTTCAGCTCCAAACGGGAAGCCGCGAGCCAAGTACAGGAATGTCATGCGGAGGATCGGACATAGAGGGGAGTCTGGCGAGGGCTTCGGAAAGCCATAGTTCTCCTGGACTGTCAAAAGAGGAGGAAGCTGATGGTGGAGCTGTGGAGGAAACAGGAGTGCCTCTTTGATGCATTCTCCCATTTCTACCACGACAGAGTGGAAAAGGAAAAAAGGTGGACATCTGTCCATCCTGTGTGTGGTCTGATGCAGAACTACTGCCCATCCTGTGTGGTCTGATGCTGAGCTAGAACTACTGTCCATCCTGTGTGGTCTGATACTGAACTACTGCCCATCCTGTGTGGTCTAATACTGAACTACTGCCCATCCTGTGTGGTCTGATGCAGAACTACTGCCCATCCTGTGTGGTCTGATACTGAACTACTGCCCAACCTGTGTGGTCTGATGCTGAGCTAGAACTACTGTCCATCCTGTGTGGTCTGATACTGAACTACTGCCCATCCTGTGTGGTCTAATACTGAACTACTGCCCATCCTGTGTGGTCTGATGCAGAACTACTGCCCATCCTGTGTGGTCTGATACTGAACTACTGCCCATCCTGTGTGGTCTGATACTGAACTACTGCCAATCCTGTGTGGTCTAATACTGAACTACTGCCCATACTGTGTGGTCTGATGCTGAACTACTGCCCATCCTGTGGGGTCTCATGTGGAACAACTGTCCATCCTGTGGGGTTTGATGTGGAACTACTGCCCATCCTGTGTGGTCTGATACTGAACTACCGCCGTTCCTGTGCAGTCTGATACTGAACTACTGCCCATCCTGTGTGGTCTGATACCATCCTGTGTGGTCTGATGCAGAAAATTGACAAGCCAGCTGGAGGTCATTCACTTTGCACCTCAGCTGCACTTCCGTTGTGGCTTCCAAAACGCATGCCATAAAGAACACATGCTATAGATGCCAGCCCAAACTGAAGGTTCAGTGGACATACAGCATCAGTGTTTGCCTAGCCTTGTACTCCATATCATCACTTGCTTCTCAGAACTGGCACTGGTCGAGTCCTGCCACACTCTCTGCAGCTGGACGCGGTGGATTTAAACACACAGCCCCCCGGGTGGGATGCAGATGCTCTTGCAGTAAAAACTGAGTCTGGACTCGGTGCTTTAATCTTGCTGTTCAAAAGGCAGAGCTCAGAGTTGTTCCTCTGGCTGGGTGGGAGCCTCCAGCAGCGTTTGATGCTGCTCAAAAAGGAAAATCATAAACGGCAGAAATGATTTACCACAATAAAACATCTGCTGCAAACACCTGCATGGATCTAACGACTGTACGGGCTTCGAAACCGCACAAACAGTGATGATGGACAGACGATGTCTCCTCAGCTCGAGGCCTCGAGACTATGTACAGTGTGGTCAGGGGAGGTGGAGGCAACCCGGGTCAACTGACATGTGTTAATTGTCTAAGTGCATGAACACATCTTCTACAGGGAACCCACCTTTGTGAATCAGTACCATACCATTTGAAACGGAGGTCTGGAGTGAGACACGTGAAGATTGTTTCGCCCGTAGCCATCTATGTGTAAACTAGGACGGACCTCATCACTGTACCTGACTGACCCAACAGCCACAATTACAGACATCCAGCGAACAGTGGTGTCCTCCATGAGTCACCCCCCCGAGCACCACTGAAGGACCACATGCACAAAGACCGTTACCATGACTGTCCCTAACACCACGTCACCATCACCAAACACTGCAGTGGTGTCGTACCAGACTGTCATGGAGTGACTCAGAATGGCATTGGATCATCTTCAGTGACGAGTCCCGCTTTAGTCTTGGTGGAGACGCCCAACGAATCCGGGTGTGTGGAGGCACCGTGGTCAGCACCAAGATCTACGGTCAACCGTCAGGAATGAAACTCGGTGGGTAGGTTTCATGCTCAGCTGTGCATGTGATGAAATCAAGGGCGCTGTAGCTGACTGACACAACAGCCATTGGCTGTGGACATTCAGCGAGCAGCGGCGCCCTCCGTGAGGCACTGAGGTCAACGCCAAGATGGACAGTTTGTTGTCACATGACCTGATATAACTCTACGTAAGTGCTTATCCAATGGGTCTCATCTGCCATAAAGGCTCCTTTAGCTAACTAGCCTTGAGGCCTACTGGAATCAGCACCTACGCACATTTCCGTAGGGCTATGTCAGTTGTTATAACAAGCCTATGTAGGTTTACCCCTTGATAGAGTTGGGACCTGCTTGTTTGGGACCAAGCAGAAACATGATGTGTCCGTTTGGGGGAACCAGCCTTGTGACCATACGGTCGCCACTGGACTACCCTGAATCTCTTTTGTGTTGGGTCTTAGGTTGGGGTACTCGTGGGCTGGAGGTCTTGTGATTGGAAGGCTGCTGGTTGGCTTCCCTGGAAGCAAGGCACCTAACCCCAACTGCTCCCTGGGTACTGTGGATAGGGGCAAGTGTACTTACTGCCCCCTAGTGTGAGTGTTCACAAGTGTGTGTGAGTGTGAGAGAGAATGAGGGTCTCGCTGGATGAATGGTGAAACGGTGGGGGGGCGTATTACTCTATGTGAAAGCACAAAGGACCAACATTGTCATTCAGCCAGTCATTCATTGCAGTTCGACCTGAAGGAGTTGGATATCAATCTAAACCTGTGCTTGTGTAACCGAGACACAGTACCGTAAACAGTGCGGTTCAGTTTGTTTGGTCACAGTCGACGCAAGCTTAGGGTGGTCCAAGCAGGTGGTCCAGGTTGGCAATGGCCGGACTCCTGGAGGTAGATTTGGATGACACTGCATCAGTTTGGGGTTACATTCATGGCATTAGGAATGCTGATGTCATCATTTTGAATTTTTGTCTACATGATTAAGAGATGGGGTGATGGGGTCATTGTTAAGGGTGCGGCTCTGTGATTGGAATGCGGTCTACGTGTGCCGTGTTGGGCATTTTAACCCTCTGCTAGCTTTTACCTGCTATAAAACAAGCAGTATGTAACCTGGGTAATTAAAGAGACGCCTCTGACGTGCGGGGACACTCCGAGAAGTGTGCGGAATGGCTTTGTGGAGAAGATGTTGGAATTTGAAGATGTAGTGATGTTGGCTGTGGATTCCCAAGCTAAAGGGACCGCCAATGACTTTGGACAGTTCAGTGGAACATCACTCATCTAATATTGCTCAGTAGTGTTTCCTGCTCACTGAAAGTGAGGTGGGTGGCAGAAGGACTACAGATGTGCTACAGTCAGTAATTGCATGTTGACCTGTGTGGTAGATGTGTCTGATAAGTGTAGGTGGGGGTTAAGTGGGATAGGACTCGGTGCTCGACTGCTTTTGCCTGTAAGGCCCTCAGGCGCTCTATAGAAATGGGTACTCCATCACTTGTATAATTCCATGGAAGATTTTACACTCATCATCAAAAGAACAGCCGCCCCCAGAGGGAGGTGTGGGATTGCAGTGCTGTCGAGCTACACATACAGAAGGAGCGTCGGGCCACCATGTTCGCTAACTCAACATGCCAGACGTCTCGGTATGGAGGTGTAGAGGTTCCTAATGGTGTCCTGGGATAATCCATCCCACGTCGCTTGGATATTCTCACACAGTTCCTGCAGATGGTGCGGAAGGGGTGGAGGTGGAGTGACACCCAGTTGTCATGACAAGCTTATGTAGGTGTTATGTAGCCTTACGAACAGAATCCTGGAGTGAAGTGTTACCCAATATGTTTCAGTAGTGATGCTCTCGGTCCATCCCAGTGAGTGTACTAGGGATGTACCGATTCAGCTTTTCCAGTTCCGATACCAGCACCGATACATAAACTGTGCATATCTGTCGATACCCTATATGGATCCAATTCCAGTTTTGAATGATTGAATCATATACTTCACCATGTTGGAGCGACGTACGGCACCAGGACGAACACTAACACCACCTTACTAAGCTCACTCGTACAGCTCACTCTCTGGCTTGTAGGTTCGTAACTCAAGTCTACTGTAAGGTCTCGGGTTCCTGCAGATCCAACTCTGGCCACTTGGGGGAGACAAAGGGCAACCAATGAGCCATCAAGCAACAAACGGTAATACCTGCAGCTCATGCTACTTAAGCTTGAGAGTGCTGGCCCTTGGTTGCTCAGTCTTGAGGTCATGTTGCCACGTGCACATGTCTCGTGTCGACTGAAAGGGTTCGACATCTCTAGGGAGATTGGTTCCCCCCTCTTCAGGGCGCCCTCGCTCTAATGAAGTACAAAAAAAGAAAAACAAAACAAATCTAGAACACACTGTACCCAGACAGACCTGCGCGGGAGGCTGACGGTACAAGTGCCCTCTTGGTTGGCGTTGTATGGAGTACTGTCTTCGCCATTCAAGACTTAGCCTTACCCCAGGAATACAGCTTGTGGGTCAGCTTGGGAGCCAAGCCTAGC
Organism: Prochilodus magdalenae; assembly: GCA_024036415.1. Lineage (NCBI taxonomy): Eukaryota > Metazoa > Chordata > Actinopteri > Characiformes > Prochilodontidae > Prochilodus > Prochilodus magdalenae. The sequence goes on along the minus strand of JAMWET010000676.1, from coordinate 182,376 downwards.
ACTCCTGAGCAACACCTCTGGTGCAGTCCGGACCTCCTGTCTACATTTCCCTAGTGAGCATGAACCGAACTTACTAAGCGAAAATGGTGGACCAAAGAACAAGCTGCTACATCAAGTCCTCCATCACCATAAGCTGGCCACAACTATCAGAAGCCCGTCACTAACTGTAGATCACTGCTAGTGCATCCTAAACGGCTACCCCAGCAGCCCTGTGCACCAATAAGAGCCCACTAATTACATTCCCAATCAAATCCAGGCATCGGAATGGAGTTTCTGTTGGGAGCAGGTTCCGAACTGTCCCATAAGGTTCCGAGGTTAACAAGCTCATGCATCATTCTCTGTATCCACACTGCTGGAAACGTAAAAGTAGAGAAGCCGTGCGATTCAATTTTATTAGCCTGACAGGCTAACGCCAGCTAGCGACCACTAGCAAGCTGCTGCGTGCTCCGCAGTGAGCCTTCGGCAAGCGAGGTGCGGAACATTTGTTAACTGCAGCCAGTCTTTAATAATGAGCCGGGTCGCCTGGCGAGAAGGAAGCATGGGCCTGCAACAGGCTCCAGAACCCCCTTAGGCTAGGCAACCGCCCAGGGTCTCAGCCACACCAGGCGCTGGCTGCTCTGCGGGGAATGCTGTGCTGCTCCCAATCTCGGCCTCGGTCGGCAGCAACTCTCTGTACCCTTACAGGTCGGTCTCTGGTTGGTAGGTTTCAACGTCAATCAAGCGGCCCCTTCCTGCCAAAGTAGGCGGTTCTTGGCCGGTTCTGGAGACAGCCTTTGGAAGCCGGGCTTCTGGCTCAACCCTAAACCATGCACAATATCCCCCCAGCCTACAGGCGAATACAATCATTTACTGGATGCCAGAACAAATATTAACTGCTCCTGTCTACCTCAGCCACTCGCTCCCTCGCTCCCTCTCTCCCTCTCGGTGTTTGCTTGCCTTGCTAAAACAGGCATTTCTCCCATTTTCATCAGGCCAGGCCCGAATGGACGCCAGCAGAACTTGGCAGTCCTTAAAGGCGGTCTCTGAGCAATTATAGGAAAAGCCATCTCCCCTCAGAGAAAACACTTCTGTTCTACTGCTAACATCAATCCTGTTTATGGAACATGACAGAGGGAGAAAACAGAGGCGGCACGCGGAATACGAAGGCACGGGAAAGATCCGCTCGGCCTGCCTCGCCGGGATCGGACGGGGAGAGCTTTACGTGCAGGGGGTGGGCGGCCGGTTCTGATTTCTCATCAAGAAGAGCCAAGAGGGGGAGGAACAGAAGGGACAGAGGGAGAGAGGGAGGGAGAATGAATGAATGAATGAAAGACAGAAGGAACAAAAAATAAAAAAGAACCAGAAAGTCAGAGAGAGTGGGGGAAAAAAGAACAAGAGAAAGAGATTGTGAGAAAATGAGATAGAGAAGCTGAGAGGTTAGCGCAGTAAGGGCACAGATGCCTCCCGCAGAGATAAAGAGAGTGAAAGGGAGAGAGGGAGAGAGTGAAAGGCAGAGACGGAGAGAGAAAGAGAGAGAGAGAGAGCGCAGTGCCAGTTCAGTCTCATTCCAGCCAAGAAATGTCTCAGCATGACAATTAGAGAAGATGACATTAAGATTCTAAAAGAAGAAGCCAGGAGAACATTCTTAAAGCTACAGTAGGAGAACGGGAACAGTACGGAACGTCGTGTTCCGATTCCACGTTAAAGCTGATCAAAGGAAGACCAAAGCCGTGACAGTCTACACGTGTTTAGAAATCTGGCTCTCAGGCTAGTGCATCCCAAACTGTCACAAAGACCACTTATATAATTCCCACTCAAAACCAGGCATGGGAATCGAGCTCACGCAGAGAACCGGCTCAGAACGGTCCGATCCATCGGAATCATGCGGTTCCAGGGTTATCAGCTGCTTTTATTACCAGGTACCAGATACACACAGCAAACGCTCAAGCATCATCATGGAGTCAAACCCGACATCTACACACGTGGAAGAAAAGAACATGATAAAAGAGAGGAAGAAGATGAAGAAGAATATGAAGGTTGATGATGATGAAAAAGGAGAAGAATGAAAAAGTAGAAGATAAAGGAGAAGAAAGAAGTAGAAGGCAAAGATGATAAGGAGAAGAAGAGGAGAAGATGGAGATGATGATGAAGCAGAAGAAGAAAAGGAGGCAGAGAAGGAGATAGAAGAAGGAGAAGAAAGAAGAAGAAGAAGGAGAAGAAAGAAGAAAAAGAAGAAGAAGGAGAAAAAAGAAGAAGGAGAAAAAAGAAGAAGAAGGAGAAAAAAGAAGAAGAAGAAAAAAGAAGAAGAAGAAGGAGAAGAAGAAGGAGAAGAAAGAAGAAGAAGAAAGAAGAAGAAGAAAGAAGAAAGAAGAAGAAGAAAGAAGAAGAAGATAAAGGGGTGGAGAAGAAGGAGATGATAAAGGAGAAGAAGAAGCTGAAGAAGATAAAGGAGATGGAGAACAAGGTGATGATGATGAAGTAGAAGAAGGTGATGATGATGATGAAGTAGAAGAAGGAGAAGAAGAAGAAGAAGATAAAGGGGTGAAGAAGGTGATGATAAAGGAGAAGAAGCAGCAGAAGAAGATAAAACGGTGGAGAAGAAGGCGATGATGGAGAGGAAGAAGCAGAAGAAGATAAAGGGGTGGAGAAGAAGGTGATGATAAAGAAAAAAGAAGCAGAAGAAGAAAAAGGGGTGGAGAAGAAGGTGATAAAGGAGAAGAAGCAGAAGAAAATAAAGGGGTGGAGAAGAAGGTGATGATAAAGGAGAAGAAGAAGCAGAAGGAGATAAAACAGATGGAGAAGAAGGTGATGATGATAAAGGAGAAGAAGAAGCAGAAGAAGATAAAGGGGTGGAGAAGAAGGTGATGACAAAGGAGAAGAAGAAGAAGCAGAAGAAGATAAAGGAGATGGAGAAGAAGGTGATGATAAAGGAGAAGAAGAAGAAGCAGAAGAAGATAAAGGAGATGAAGAAGGTGATGATGATAAAGGAGAAGAAGATAAAGGAGATGAAGAAGAAGGTGATGATGATAAAGGAGAAGAAGATAGAGGAGATGGAGAAGAAGGTGATGATGATAAAGGAGAAGAAGATAAAGGAGATGGAGAAGAAGGTGATGATGATAAAGGAGAAGAAGATAAAGGAGATGGAGAAGAAGGTGATGATGATAAAGGAGAAGAAGATAAAGGAGATGGAGAAGATGATGATAAATGTGAAGAAGTGAAACGTGGCATGATAGCAGCGCTACTGGGACTGCTGCTGTGTTCATAAGGTCACGTGCCCTGGCACATAAAAACCCACCACCAGGTTATCTGGAGGTGTGCTGGGCCTACAGGAACGCTCTGTGGTATTTTCCCACCAACGTGTTCAATGTAGTAAATAAACAGCAATGGTGCATTCAACCGTGCATAAGTCAGCTCTGTGTAGAAGATGTGGGACTGAGGTACATGGCATGAGGGGACCAAGCATGGTGGGGACGTCAATACGTGTCAGTACCTACAATCCTACGCACAAGTTCCAGCGCTCCTGGTCGAAAGGCATGTCGGGAATTTAATAAGGCTAAGCTGTATGAAGATGGCTGTGCAAGAGTGATGACACATTTTTAGAATTTATCATTTTTCACCACCACACCGACAGAGCAGACCACTCTTAGTATACCGCCCATTCATTCAGCTGGCATTCCATAGCAATGTCCTAGCAACCACCTGGGACACCACCTTGGGCACAAGAGCAAGAGACCAGCAAATACCTAGCAACCACCTGGGATACAGAAGCAACAGACAAATATCCTAGCCACTACCTGGGAAACCTTAGCAACATCCTGGCACCATAGCAACATCTTAGCAACCACATGGGACACCATCTTAGCAACCACTTGAGATGCAGCAGCAACAGACACGGATCATCCTCACAGCCGCCAGGGATAACATAGCAACAGACAAGCAACTCCCTAGCAACCACCTGGGACACCATAGCGGCATCTTAGTGCCCACACTGGATACAGTAATAACAGATAAGCAGCGTCTCAGCAAACACCTGGGACACCATAGCAGCACCTTAGCAACCATCTTGGATACTGCAGCAACAGACAAGTACCATGCTCACAGCCGCCAGGGATAACATAGCAACAGGCAAGCAAATCCCTAGCAGTACTAACAGACAAGCAGCATTTTAGCAAACACCTGGGACAGCATAGGAGCACCTTGGCAACCATCCTGGATACTGCAGCAACAGACAAGCGGCACCCTAGCAACCACTTCGGACACCATAGCAGCATCTTGGCAACCACACTGGGATACTGTAGCAAAAGACAAGCAGTGCCCTAGCAACCACTTGGGACACCATACCAGCACCTTAGCAACCATCCTGTATACTGCAGCAACAGACCAGAGGCCCCCAACCAACCACTTCGGACACCACAGCAGCATCTTAGCAACCACAATGGGATACTGTGACAAAAGACAAGCAGTGCCCTAGCAACCACTTGGGACACCATAGCAGCACCTTAGCAACCACCCTGGATACTGTAGTAAAAGACAAGCAACACCCTAGCAACCACTGGGGACACCATAGCAGCACCTTAGCAACCACCCTGGATACTGTAGCAGCAGACAAGCGGCAACCTAGCAACCACCTGGGACACTTTAGCAGTGTCTTAGCAACCACCAGGGATAACATACCGACATCTTAGCAACCACCTTGGCCTTTTTTTCTATACTGTTTGTTTGTTTGTTTGTTTGTTTGTTTGTATGTTCGTTTGATTGATTGTTTGTTGTTTGTTTGTATGTTCGTTTGATTGATTGATTGCTTGTTTGTTGGTTTATTTGTTTGTTGGTATGTTTGTTTGTTTGTTTGTATGTTTGTTTGATTGTTTGTATGTATATGTATGTATGTATGTTTGTATGTATGTGTTTGTTTGTATGTTTGTATGTTCGTTTGATTGTTTGTATGTTTGTTTGATTGTTTGTATGTATATGTATGTATGTATGTTTGTATGTATGTGTTTGTTTGTATGTTTGTATGTTCGTTTGATTGTTTGTATGTTTGTTTGATTGATTGTTTGTTTGTTTGTTTGATTGATTGTTTGTTTGTTTGTTTGTTGACACTACAGGTACACACACTTCTTGTTCCTGTGCTCATGAGACTCTAGCCCACTGCTGATATTAGGATAGGAATGAGTCACACTGTCCTACTGAAGACACAGCCGGTACCAACCAAGCACACAGAGCCGGCAGTGACCGGACCTGAGGAGCCAGCTCATTTTCACAGCCCTGCGTGTTTCTGGGGTCCTGCTGCACTTCAGAAAGTCCCTTCCTGCACCTCCAGCTGGGCACCAAGGCCTTTTAAGAAAAGACCCAGACAGCTCGTTTCTCTGGCCAGGATGATCGAGCCAACTCCGGGTGCCAACAGATACATTCACGAGAGTGTGACCGGCTGACTAGGCTGGAAAGAGACAGGACGCATACAGAAAGAGGCGGGCTATATGACAGGCCTGCACCACATATCGATCGGTAGCTGCAGTGCGGTAAGTGCTGATCTGAGATATGTAAAGGAGGAGCCATGCTTAGGGAGACCGAACCCTGAACCAGTGAACGTTACTGCGCAATACGCCTGAACACAGAAAGATCAGCCTCCGCCTCCGCTCACTGGAACCGCACTCTACAGGTGAGTGGAGAGGAAGAGATCTGACTAGAGTACATCTCTGGCCCAAACAGCATCTTAGACCTTCAGGACCACCAGGACCACCTACTACTACTGATATGAAACTGGAGCACTGATATAAGAGAGTGGACAACAAAGAGAGCGTTCGAGAGTAGGAGAGAGACAGACAGAGACAGAGCGAGAGAGAGAGACAGAGAGACAGACAGACAGAGAGAGAGAGAGAGAGAGAGAGAGAGAGACAGAGAGACAGACAGACAGACAGAGAGAGAGAGAGAGAGAGAGAGAGAGAGAGAGAGAGAGAGAGAGAGAGAGAGAGAGAGAGAGAGAGAGAGAGAGCTGTGAAAGTTAATGAGCCTGTATTGTGTGTGTGTGGGTGTCTGGTGTTTTGTGTGTGTCTATAAAGCTTACAGGGTTTACAACACCAAGACTTACACAGGCTGTTTGTGTTACTGACAGACCCTTTAAACAGCTCTCCTCATCACTGCAGTCAACCACTATAGACCACTATAGACCATACAGAACACTATAGACCACCAGAAACCACTATAGACCATACAGAACACTATAGACCACCACAAACCACTATAGACCATACAGAACACTATAGACCACCACAAACCACTATAGACCATACAGAACGCTATAGACCACCACAAACCATACAGAACACTACAGACCACCACAAACCACTATAGACCACTATAGACCATACAGAACACTATATACCACCAGAAACCACTATAGACCATAAAGAACACTATAGACCACCACAAACCACTATAGACCATACAGAACACTATAGACCACCACAAACCACTATAGACCATACAGAACGCTATAGACCACCACAAACCATACAGAACACTACAGACCACCACAAACCACTATAGACCACCACAAACCACTATAGACCATACAGAACACTATAGATCACCACAAACCACTATAGACCACCACAAACCACTATAGACCACCACAAACCACTATAGACCATACAGAACACTATAGACCACCACAAACCACTATAGACCATACAGACCATTACAGAACACTATAGACCACACAGAATGCTATAGACCACTGCAGAACGCTATAGACCATTACAGAACGCTATAGACCATTACAGAACGCTATAGACCATTACAGAACGCTATAGACCATTACAGAACGCTATAGACAATATAGAACATTATAGACCACCACAGACCACTATAGACCATAAAACACTATAGACCACCACAAACCACTATAGACCATACAGAACACTATAGACCACCACAAACCACTATAGACCATACAGAACACTATAGACAATATAGAACATTATAGACCACCACAGACCACTATAGACCATAAAACACTATAGACCACCACAAACCACTATAGACCATACAGAACACTATAGATCACCACAGACCACTATAGACCATAAAACACTATAGACCACCACAAACCACTATAGACCATACAGAACACTATAGACCACCACAAACCACTATAGACCATACAGAACACTATAGCCCACTATAGATCATTATAGACCACTACAGATCACTAAAGACTAATACAGACCATTATAGACCACTACAGACCATTAAAGACCAGTTTGGATTATTATAGATCACTACAGACCACTATAGACCTCTCCAGACCATTAAAGACCACTGCAGGATACTATAAACCATTAGTGACCACTCTAAACTACTATAGACCAACTATATGACCAACAGCAGCAGCAGAT
>JAMWET010000676.1:165000-167500 GCA_024036415.1 Prochilodus magdalenae | reverse complement strand
CACACGCACGCACGCACGCACGCACGCACGCACGCACGCACACACACACAATTACACACACACACAAAATCACACGGACACACAATTACATACACACACACACAATTACATATACACACACACACACACACAATTACATATACACACACACACACACACACAATTACATATACACACACACACACACACTTGCATACACACACACACACACACAATTACATATACACACACACACACACACACACGCACGCACACACACACAATTACATATACACACACACACAAACACATACACAATTGCATATACACGCACACACACACACACACAATTACATATACACACACACACACACACACACACACAATTACATATACACACACACACACACACACACACACACACAATTACATATACACACACACACACACACACACACAATTATATATACACACATACACAATTCCACACACAGCTCTAGAAAGACTAAGGAGACCACCTGAAAGTGTTCTGTCCCTCTAGTTGTACAGGTTCTGGGTTTGTGTTGGTTCTGTTTGATTCTCTACACTACTGGAACCATGTCTCCCAAACTCCAGATCAGATATTGTATTAGATCTGTTTATTTAGAAAATCACTAATGACCTCCAGAAGCCTGTTTTTAGAACCATGCTCGCTGTGCGTCTCACCCCAGCCACCGCTCGCCAGTCTCTCTGTAGGTCACCTGAGGTCATCTTACGGTGGGTAAGGGACACTGGAATGAGGTGGTGCTCATCACGGTCAGTAGAGAGGGGGTTTGGCCCTCTGCCAGTCTGTAGCTGTGTTGTCCTGTGTGTTTGCTGCTGGACCTTGTTCTTATGAACCAGACGCTCACTGTATCAGCCAGCAAAGCGGAGAACATCAAGCTCCACTCCAGCTTCAGATCTGAAGACATCCACAGGTGTTCCTGTCCATCCTTCGTCCACTGTGAGAAGACACATCGACCCCATGGAGGTCTGAAAGGTGCTGGTGTTCTCAGAACCTCAGTCCACAGTCCAGAACCTCAAACCACTGAATGTGTTTGGGGTTATTCGGATGATGGGAATAGAGAACATGCCAAACCAGCTTCCAAGACTGAACGTGTCTTTCTGAGGAACCGAAAGAAGGAGTCCCCAGAGAAGAACGGAAGCAGTAACGAAGAGAAAGTGTTAACGCAGGCTTTCCGCTGTTTACCTCGCCGTCCTGAGACCACCTCCATCGGTGGTCTCTGATTTTTGCACAGTAGGCCTGTATACAGATTTCAACCCTTCCCAACCAGGCTAGCAATCTGAGGTTCAACAGTCCGACTACTGGGAAACCTGGAGCAGCTGTGCGGTGAGAGTTCCGGTACAGGGTCTCGAGGACATTGGGGTCAGGTCTGATCTCAGACAGCGGGTGAACGAGTGAGACTCAAACGCGTGACCGAAGGCCCACACAGAGGTTCTATTCTCTCCGCAGGTGTCCTTGTCCACTGTACCCGCGACACGGTTAATGGTGCAGACCTGTGGAGGACTGATAAGCAAGCCTCGCTCTGATTGGCCAACGGGTGCCAAGGTGTACACTGCTGTGAGGTGGGTCTGTTAAAAGGCGCATGGTAATTCATTCATTTATTCATTTACTGAGTTTTACTGGCCGGCCGTCAATCCCATCCCTTCTGAGGGAACAGGAGGGACATCTCGAGCCCCCTTTACGCACCGGAGACAGTAAACGCTCCGGATATACGGCAGTTTCCCCGGATAAACACTGGAACGTTCCGTACTTGCTGCTATTAAGCAGCCTCCTTCTCTGTTAACGTTTCATAAGGTTGGAAATCGAGCAGAACAACTTCCTCTGCGGAACTTCAGTCCCGGGTGACCGCTGCACTGTCCGGTTGACTCCTTGCTGCCTCAATCAGGCCAATCGGAATTCAATCAGGATGGAAACGTGAAACTCTACACAGCAGTGGCCTTCAAAAACTTAGGGACGGCTGTTTGACCTTTCAGTTCTAAAACTAGAACCCTCCTGGTGTTTCTGTGTTCCAGTACTGCTTTGAGTTTGTACTGCCGAACCGAGTCACACTTCCGAGTCGAGTCAAGTCAACATTTATTTATATAGCGCCTTTTACAACCGATGACTCAAAACGGGAACCCATCCTCCTCGAGTCAACACCAGATACAAGACAAGCATGGGTTTTATGTTCTAGATCTCTGTTTTAGAACTGCATTATGGTTCCACACCTGTAATCATCTGTCTTCTAAAATTGCATTTATGTGTTCTAGAACCGCAAGACATTCTTGTGTTCTAAAACTGTGTTTGTGTTTTGGGTTCTAGAATAGTGTTGAACCATTTTACAGACGTGGAACAGGTTTTTGTTCTAGAACGGTCATGTTTTGTGTCCTAGAAAAGTCCTGGGTTTGTGTGTCCTAGAACTGCACCATCGGGTTCTAGGAATGTGTTGCTTGTGTGATCTAGAACAGTTTCTTCTGTATTCTAAAATTGCTCCATCAG
>JAMWET010000676.1:130000-160000 GCA_024036415.1 Prochilodus magdalenae | reverse complement strand
GAAAGTTCTGATTATGTGTGAGGCAGGAAAGAAATGTCTGATTAGTGTGTGAGGCAGGGAAGAGATGTTTAATTAGTGTGTGAGGCAGGGAAGAAATGTCTGATTAGTTTGTGAGGCAGGGAAGAAATGTCTGATTCGTGTATGAGGCAGGGAAGAGATGTCTGATTAGTGTATGAGGCAGGGAAAAGATGTCTGATTAGTGTATGAGGCAGGGAAGAGATGCCTGATTAGTTTGTGAGGCAGGGAAGAGAGGTCTGATTAGCGTATGAGGCAGGGAAGAGATGTCTGATTAGTTTGTGAGGCAGGGAAGAGATGCCTGATTAGTTTGTGAGGCAGGGAAAAGATGTCTGATTAGTTTGTGAGGCAGGGAAGAAAGTTCTGATTAGTTTGTGAGGCAGGGAAGAAAGTTCTGATTAGTTTGTAAGGCATGGAAGAAAGTTCTGATTATTGTGTGAGGCATGTAAGAAAGTTCTGATTATGTGTGAGGCAGGGAAGAAATGTCTGATTAGTGTGTGAGGCAGAGAAGAGATGTTAAATTAGTGTGTGAGGCAGGGAAGAAATGTCTGATTAGTGTATGAGGCAGGGAAGAGATGCCTGATTAGTTTGTGAGGCAGGGAAGAGATGTCTGATAAGTGCATGAGGCAGGGAAGAAATGTCTGATTAGTTTGTGAGGCAGGGAAGAGATGTCTGATTAGTGTGTGAGACAGGGAAAGAGATTAGACGGTGATGTTTGAACAGTGACTGGGAACTCCACTGGCCTGTTGCTTCCACACACGGCACTATAACAGCATTCCAGTGTGTTACTGAACAAACACGGGAGAGCTTCATTAAGAAACATTAGCAATGAGCTACAGCCACAGTCAGCACCACTGCATCATCTGCACTACGCTATGACTCGGAGAGCACGGCACAGCTGGTTAAAGCGATGCTCAGCTAAACTGCTGTGAAGGAATAATCAGCCGATTTGTATGCAATGATCACAATTTCTCTGGCATGTTTTTAAAGCAATATGTCTTTATGAGAAATGAGAGACATTTACAGAGAGGCAGAACGTCCTGGAAGATTCTCAAACCGATTTAACAGCCCTAGAGATACACGCACAAGCGCGGGTGCATGAGGGAGAGCGAGAGAGAGCCAGAGGAAAAGAGAGAGAAAGAGAGAGACAATATGAGGGGGATACAAAGAGACAGAGAGAGGAGAGAGAGAGAGTGAGTAAGAGAGAGGAGAGAGAGAGGCAGAGATAACAGTGGGATGAGAAGACAGATGGAGAAAGAGTGACAGAGAGAGAAAGAGAGAGGGAGGGAGAAAAAGAGAGAGAAAATAGAGAGAGAGGGGGAGAAAGACAGACAGGAGAGTAGAGAGAGACGCAGAGATAAAAGTGGGATGAAGAAACAGATGGAGAAAGAGAGAGAGCGAGAGAAAAAGAAAATATGAGGGGGAGACAAAGACAGACAGGAGAGTGGAGAGACACGGAGATAAAAGTGGGATAAAGAGACAGATGGAGAGAGAGAGAATGACAGAAAGACAGAACAGTTGTGAAAGAGGCACAGGAAGTCAGAAATAGTGAGTGTAGAGAGAGAAAAGAAAACAATAGCGGGATAAAAAGACAGATGGAGACAGATGGAGAGAAAGAGACAGAATGATCAAACAAGCATGAGAGGAAGAGAAAGGGAGAGAGAGAAATATAAAGTAAAAGCAAGAGCAAAGTACAGAGAGAAGAGAAGAGAGAGAAGAGAGATGGAGAATAAAGAAAGAAAGAAAAGAAAGAAGTGTAAGGGATAAACTAGAACACGTGTGCAGGGAGGAACGGACCAGGATTCCTAATCACCACTGCGTAAATCTTCTCCACAGATACAGGAAGTGTTTGGTGGAGGTGATGCTGCTAAAGGGGATCTACTGGTTATTAAACTCAAGAATGTTTTTCAGACAGCTCTGTGGATGTACAATTTGTGACATGGATAACAACTAGACCACAATGTATCAGTAATCAATCGAGCATGTAAAACATAGTATAGAACTGTATACTGCAGGAGCAGTGCTGAAGGGTAGTATAGTAGAGTATACTGCAGGAGCAGTGCTGAAGGGTAGTATAGTAGAGTATACTGCAGGAGCAGTGCTGAAGGGTAGTATAGTAGAGTATACTGCAGGAGCAGTGCTGAAGGGTAGTATAGTAGAGTATATTGTAGGAGCAGTGCTGAAGGGTAGTATAGTATATTATACAACAGGAGCAGTGCTGAATGGTAGTACAGTAGAGTATATTGTAGGAGCAGTGCTGAAGGGTAGTACAGTAGAGTATATTGCAGGAGCAGTGCTGAAGGGTAGTACAGTAGAGTATATTGCAGGAGCAGTGCTGAAGGGTAGTATAGTAGAGTATATTGCAGGAGCAGTGCTGAAGGGTAGTACAGCATACTGCAGAAGCAGAAGCAGTGCTGAAGGGAAGTATAATATATTATACTGCAGGAGCAGTGCTGAAGGGTAGTACAGTAGAGTATACTGCAGGAGCAGTGCTGAAGGGAAGTATAATATATTATACTGCAGGAGCAGTGCTGAAGGGTAGTACAGTAGAGTATACTGCAGGAGCAGTGCTGAAGGGTAGTATAGTAGAGTATATTGCAGGGGCAGTGCTGAACGGTAGTATAATAGAGTATACTGTAGGAGCAGTGCTGAACGGTAGTATAGTAGAGTATACTGCAGGAGCAGGGCTGAACGGTAGTACAGAAGAGTATATTGTAGGAGCAGTGCTGAAGGGTAGTATAGTATATTATACAACAGGAGCAGTGCTGAATGGTAGTACAGTAAAGTATATTGTAGGAGCAGTGCTGAAGGGTAGTACAGTAGAGTATATTGCAGGAGCAGTGCTGAAGGGTAGTACAGTAGAGTATATTGCAGGAGCAGTGCTGAAGGGTAGTATAGTAGAGTATATTGCAGGAGCAGTGCTGAAGGGTAGTACAGCATACTGCAGAAGCAGAAGCAGTGCTGAAGGGAAGTATAATATATTATACTGCAGGAGCAGTGCTGAAGGGTAGTACAGTAGAGTATACTGCAGGAGCAGTGCTGAAGGGTAGTATAGTAGAGTATATTGCAGGGGCAGTGCTGAACGGTAGTATAATAGAGTATACTGTAGGAGCAGTGCTGAACGGTAGAATAGTAGAGTATACTGCAGGAGCAGGGCTGAACGGTAGTACAGTAGAGTATATTGCAGGAGCAGTGCTGAAGCGTAGTATAGTATATTATAAAACAATAGCAGTGCTGAACGGTAGTACAGTAGAGTATATTGTAGGAGCAGTGCTGAAGGGTAGTACAGTAGAGTATATTGCAGGAGCAGTGCTGAAGGGTAGTATAGTAGAGTATATTGCAGGAGCAGTGCTGAAGGGTAGTATAGTATATTATACTGCAGAAGCAGTGCTGAAGAGTAGTACAGTAGAGTATACTGCAGGAGCATTGCTGAAGAGTAGTATAGTAGAGTATACTGCAGGAGCAGTGCTGAAGGGTAGTATAGTAGAGTATACTGCAGGAGCAGTGCTGAAGGGTAGTACAGCATACTGCGGAAGCATTGCTGAAGGGTAGTATAGCATACTGCAGGAGCAGTGCTGAATGGTAGTATAGCATACTGCAGGAGCAGTGCTAAAGGGTAGTATAGCATACTGCAGGAGCAGTGCTGAAGGGTGGTACAGTATACTGCAGGAGCAGTGCTGAAGGGTAGTATAGTAGAGTATACTGCAGGAGCAGTGCTGAAGGGTAGTACAGCATACTGCGGAAGCATTGCTGAAGAGTAGTATAGCATACTGCAGGAGCAGTGCTGAAGGGTGGTACAGTATACTGCAGGAGCAGTGCTGAAGGGTAGTACAGCATACTGCGGAAGCATTGCTGAAGGGTAGTATAGCATACTGCAGGAGCAGTGCTAAAGGGTAGTATAGCATACTGCAGGAGCAGTGCTGAAGGGTGGTACAGTATACTGCAGGAGCAGTGCTGAAGGGTAGTATAGTAGAGTATACTGCAGGAGCAGTGCTGAAGGGTAGTACAGCATACTGCGGAAGCATTGCTGAAGAGTAGTATAGCATACTGCAGGAGCAGTGCTGAAGGGTGGTACAGTATACTGCAGGAGCGGTGCTGAACGGTAGCATAGCATACTGCAGGAGCAGTGCTGAAGGGTATTACAGCATACTGCAGGAGTATGTGTGTGACAAATAAACCTTGATTTGATTTATAGCACACTGCAGGAGCTGTGCTGAAGGGTGAGGAGAGTATAGTTTGGTGTAGGTGCCGAGCTGGTCGGAGAGTATAGTTTAGTGTAGGTGCAGTGCCGCAGTAGAGTATAGTTTAGTGTAGGTGCGGCAGAGGAGAGTATAGTTTAGTGAAGGTGCAGTGCCGGAGGAGAGTATAGTTTAGTGTAGGTGCAGTGCTGGAGGAGAGTATAGTTTAGTGAAGGTGCAGTGCTGGAGGAGAGTATAGTTTAGTGTAGGTGCAGTGCTGGAGGAGAGTATAGTTTAGTGAAGGTGCAGTGCTGGAGGAGAGTGTAGTTTAGTGTAGGTGCTGTGCCGGAGGAGAGTATGGTTTAGTGTAGGTGCAGTGCCGGAGGAGAGTATAGTTTAGTGAAGGTGCAGTGCCGGACGAGAGTGTAGGTTAGTGAAGGTGTAGTGCCGGAGGAGAGTATAGTTTAGTGTAGGTGCAGTGCTGGAGGAGAGTATAGTTTAGTGAAGGTGCAGTGCCGGAGGAGAGTGTAGGTTAGTGTAGGTGCAGTGCCGGAGGAGAGTACAGTTTAGTGTAGGTGCAGTGCCGGAGGAGAGTATAGTGTAGTGTAGGTGCAGTGCCGGAGGAGAGTGTAGGTTAGTGTAGGTGTAGTGCCGGAGGAGAGTACAGTTTAGTGTAGGTGCTGTGACGGAGGAGAGTATAGTTTAGTGTAGGTGCAGTGCCGGAGGAGAGTATAGTTTAGTGTAGGTGCAGTGCCGGAGGAGAGTGTAGGTTAGTGTAGGTGCAGTGCCGGAGGAGAGTATAGTTTAGTGAAGGTGCAGTGCTGTAGGAGAGTATAGTTTAGTGAAGGTGCAGTGCTGTAGGAGAGTGTAGGTTAGTGAAGGTGCAGTGCTGTAGGAGAGTATAGTTTAGTAAAGGTGCAGTGCTGGAGGAGAGTATAGTTTAGTGAAGGTGCAGTGCTGTAGGAGAGTATAGTTTAGTGAAGGTGCAGTGCTGTAGGAGAGTATAGTTTAGTGAAGGTGCAGTGCTGTAGGAGAGTATAGTTTAGTGTAGGTGCAGTGCTGGAGGAGAGTATAGTTTAGTGAAGGTGCAGTGCTGGAGGAGAGTATAGTTTAGTGTAGGTGCAGTGCTGGAGGAGAGTATAGTTTAGTGTAGGTGCAGTGCTGTAGGAGAGTATAGTTTCGTTTGTGGGAGTGATACAGTGCAGTGCTGGAGGAGAGTATAGTTTAGTGTAGGTGCAGTGCTGGAGGAGAGTATAGTTTAGTGTAGGTGCAGTGCTGTAGGAGAGTATAGTTTAGTGAAGGTGCAGTGCTGGAGGAGAGTATGGTTTAGTGTAGGTGCAGTGCCGGAGGAGAGTATGGTTTAGTGTACTTGCAGTGCCGGAGGAGAGTATAGTTTAGTGTAGGTGCAGTGCCGGAGGAGAGTATAGTTTAGTGTAGGTGCAGTGCCGGAGGAGAGTATAGTTTAGTGTAGGTGCAGTGCGGGAGGAGAGTATAGTTTAGTGTAGGTGCAGTGCTGGAGGAGAGTATGGTTTAGTGTAGGTGCAGTGCCGGAGGAGAGTATGGTTTAGTGTAGGTGCAGTGCCGGAGGAGAGTATAGTTTAGTGTAGGTGCAGTGCTGGAGGAGAGTATGGTTTAGTGTAGGTGCAGTGCTGGAGGAGAGTATAGTTTAGTGTAGGTGCAGTGCCGGAGGAGAGTATAGTTTAGTGTAGGTGCAGTGCTGGAGGAGAGTATGGTTTAGTGTAGGTGCAGTGCTGGAGGAGAGTATGGTTTAGTGTAGGTGCAGTGCTGGAGGAGAGTATAGTTTAGTGTAGGTGCAGTGCCGGAGGAGAGTATGGTTTAGTGTAGGTGCAGTGCTGGAGGAGAGTATAGTTTAGTGTAGGTGCAGTGCCGGAGGAGAGTATAGTTTAGTGTAGGTGCAGTGCCGGAGGAGAGTATAGTTTAGTGTAGGTGCAGTGCTGGAGGAGAGTATGGTTTAGTGTAGGTGCAGTGCTGGAGGAGAGTATAGTTTAGTGTAGGTGCAGTGCTGGAGGAGAGTATAGTTTAGTGTAGGTGCAGTGCCGGAGGAGAGTATAGTTTAGTGTAGGTGCAGTGCCGGAGGAGAGTATAGTTTAGTGAAGGTGCAGTGCCGGAGGAGAGTATAGTTTAGTGTAGGTGCAGTGCTGGAGGAGAGTATGGTTTAGTGTAGGTGCAGTGCTGGAGGAGAGTATAGTTTAGTGAAGGTGCAGTGCCGGAGGAGAGCTGCTCTCTGTCAGTATGGATGAAGAGCATGTTTGATGTAAGGAACGCTGACGGAGCACGAGTGCAGACAACTGTCACAGCGAATTATCAATAATTCAGAGCTGAGCTGCAGGCCAGGAGGACGACACAGGCTGGAGTCAACAGCTACAGAATTCCACACACCACACAGCAGCACCTGACACACACACACACACACACACACACACACACACACACACACACACACACACACACACACACACACACACACTCACACTCACACTCACACTCACACTCACACTCACACACACACACGTCTACAGTGTGAAGGGAGCTGTTAGCAGGAGCTGGTGGGAGGAGGTTAACATAAAGGCAGATCCTCAGAAATCGAGAAGGCACTCCAACATGATGTCACGCCTCCCTCACGGTTAAACAACTCATTTAACAACCATTAACTGAGCTACACGTTCCCTCCACAACCACTCCAACTCAGCACCACCCGACTTCACTCCACCCCCGCCATAAGAGAGACAGCCGGCAGTCCTGAGAGACAGCCTTAGAGCGCCAGCTTGGTTCGTCAGAACACCACCACGGAGGGAAAGCTTCTGTTCCCTGACCGCTCTGCTGCTCCTGAACCCACACCAGCGTGCTCTCTTCTCCAGTGGCGAATCGGAAAACTGTGCTTCAGTGGAAAGTTGTTGTCACACAGCACACGACCGTCTGGCGTAACTACTCCACCTCCATCACTACAACTCCATACCGAGACATCTGGCATGTTGGGTTAGCCGAACACCATACTGAGAGACAGACTTCTGTAGGTGTAGCTCAGTAAATATTTATCATATCAGTCTAAATTGATCCTGGTCACACTCATCTTCCTTCCCAACACCACCGCACTCCCACACCTCCTTCTGGGTGGAGTATTGTTTTAATGATAATTTCTGTTGATTTTGACCTTCATGCATCGATTGAATGTTCAAGTTTCAATCAGGAATGGACCAACAGCAATGACTGGACAGCGACGATATGGACCCCGCGGTGCCGCAGCTGTGGGAGGCGAGCAGGCATGTTCACACCGGACGGTGCACTTTTCAGGAGAGACGGATTTCGGTCAGAGTACCCCTTTATAAACCAGGAGACGGGAAAGGAAACAAGAGGAAAAGGATACAGAGGGAAGGAAAAACAGCACTTAAACAGCAATTAAAGATCAAGACCCTCCTGCTCCCCTGGGCGCCCACCTGCCCGCTACTACAGGAGCAGAGGACTGGAGAGTCCAGATGCCCCTTCTGTTAGGCTAGTTCAGCTCTTTTAGGGACAGCCACTGCTGACACAGGTGTTCCGCTGTAGAGTCTCTATAGAACAGCACTGACAGAACCGGACGCCCTGGACCAGCTGCACATGAGCCATGACCAAGCATCAGGGGGGCAGCACTGGGCTGTGAAGCAGTGGAACAGTGTTCTCTGGAGTGATGGAGCTCCATCCAGGACCTTAGGGGTCAGCTGAGGTGATCTATCTTCTAACATCAGTACCTGAGCTCATCAAGGTTCAATCAAATCCTCACAGCAATGTTCTGAAATCAGTACCCTGACCTCACTAATGCTCAATCAAATCCTCACAGCAATGTTCCGATATCAGTACCTGACCTCACTAATGCTCAATCAAATCCTCACAGCAATGTTCCAGTATCAGTACCTGACCTCATTAATGCTCAACCAAACCCTCACAGCAGTTTCAACATCAGTACCTGACCTCATTAATGCTCAACCAAATCCTCACAGCAGTTTCAACATCAGTACCGGACCTCACCAATGCTCAATCAAATCCTCACAGCAATGTTCCAACATCAGTGCCCGACCTCACTAATGCTCAATCAAATCCTCACTGCAGTGTGTCAACATCAGAACCTGACCTCACTAAAGCTCAATCAAATCCTCACAGCAATGTTCTAACATCAGTGCCTGACCTCACAAATACTCAATCAAATCCTCACAGCAATGTTCTAACATCAGTGCCTGACCTCACAAATACTCAATCAAATCCTCACAGCAGTGTTTCAACATCAGTACCTGACCTCACTAATGCTCAATCAAATCCTCACAGCAAAGTTCCAGCGTCAGTACCTGACCTCTGCTGTTCTATCAAATCCTGTAGCAAATGCCTCCATCAGTACCGCTCCACTAATGCTCAAATCAAAATCCTCACAGACGTGTTTCAACTCAAACCTGATCCACTAATTCAATCAAAAGGCCTGGACAGCAATGTTCCATCACGTACCTGAGCTCAGTAATGCTCAATCGAATACTCCGCGCTGCAATGTTCCAACATCCGTGCATTTCCTCAGTAAAGGACTCTCCATCAAATACTCACAGCAATGTTCCAGCATCTGCTGACCTTTAAAGCGCTTCACCAAATCCTCGTCAGCAATCGTCTTCCTCAATCAGTACCTGGCCTTAGAATAGCTCAATCAAATCCTCACAGCAATGTTTATCACAATCAGTGCTCCACCTCACAAATACTCAATCAAATCCTCACAGCCTGTTCCAACACAGTACTCTGACCTCTGGTTTCTATTAGACCCAGGCCTGCCGTCCCTCAGTTTAGAGACGTGTTACTAAAATAAATGTAGGCCAGTCGCAGGTGTTTATAGCTCCATCAGCCTCGTGCAGCGTGGCAGTGTGGAGTGTAGGACTGACTGACTGACATCACGAGAGGACAGGACTGGAGTCCAGGGACTGACTCCTCGCATTCAGAGAGCCTGAGTAGAGTGTAGCGCTTCATCTGAACTGACATCAGAGAGGAAGTGTGGAGTGCTGGCACTGACCTGACTCCCAACTCAGCCTCAAAACAGTGTGGAGTGTATCACTGACTGCTCCTGACCCAGAGAGGAAGTAACCCCGTGTAGGACTCGACTGACTGACATCAGAGAGGAAGTGGTAGGAGATTAGACCCAGGACTGCTGTCTGACTCTGACCGAGAGCCCCAAAATGGATGTAGGACTGACTGACTGAGCTGACTGACATCGCAGCAGAGGAAGTGTGGAGTGTAGGACTGACTGACTGATATCAGAGAGGAAGTGTGGAGTGTAGGACTGACTGACTGACATCAGAGAGGAAGTGTGGAGTGTAGGACTGACTGACTGATATCAGAGAGGAAGTGTGGAGTGTAGGACTGACTGACTGACATCAGAGAGGAAGTGTGGAGTGTAGGACTGACTGACTGACATCAGAGAGGAAGTGTGGAGTGTAGGACTGACTGACTGACTGACATCAGAGAGGAAGTGTGGAGTGTAGGACTGACTGACTGACATCAGAGAGGAAGTGTGGAGTGTAGGACTGACTGACTGACTGACAGAGAGGAAGTGTGGAGTGTAGGACTGACTGACTGACTGACTGACATCAGAGAGGAAGTGTGGAGTGTAGGACTGACTGACTGACTGACTGACATCAGAGAGGAAGTGTGGAGTGTAGGACTGACTGACTGATATCAGAGAGGAAGTGTGGAGTGTAGGACTGACTGACTGACTGACATCAGAGAGGAAGTGTGGAGTGTAGGACTGACTGACTGACTGACATCAGAGAGGAAGTGTGGAGTGTAGGACTGTCTGACTGACTGACATCAGAGAGGAAGTGTGGAGTGTAGGACTGACTGACTGACTGACATCAGAGAGGAAGTGTGGAGTGTAGGACTGACTGACTGACTGACATCAGAGAGGAAGTGTGGAGTGTAGGACTGACTGACTGACTGACTGACATCAGAGAGGAAGTGTGGAGTGTAGGACTGACTGACTGACTGACTGACATCAGAGAGGAAGTGTGGAGTGTAGGACTGACTGACTGACTGACATCAGAGAGGAAGTGTGGAGTGTAGGACTGACTGACTGACTGACATCAGAGAGGAAGTGTGGAGTGTAGGACTGACTGACTGACATCAGAGAGGAAGTGTGGAGTGTAGGACTGACTGACTGACATCAGAGAGGAAGTGTGGAGTGTAGGACTGACTGACTGACTGACTGACATCAGAGAGGAAGTGTGGAGTGTAGGACTGACTGACTGACAGACATCAGAGAGGAAGTGTGGAGTGTAGGACTGACTGACTGACATCAGAGAGGAAGTGTGGAGTGTAGGACTGACTGACTGACAGACATCAGAGAGGAAGTGTGGAGTGTAGGACTGACTGACTGACAGACATCAGAGAGGAAGTGTGGAGTGTAGGACTGACTGACTGACAGACATCAGAGAGGAAGTGTGGAGTGTAGGACTGACTGACTGACAGACATCAGAGAGGAAGTGTGGAGTGTAGGACTGACCGACTGACTGATATCAGAGAGGAAGTGTAGAGTGTAGGACTGACTGACAGATATCAGAGAGGAAGTGTGGAGTGTAAGACTGACTGACATATCAGAGAGGAAGTGTGGAGAGTAGGACTGACTGACTGACATCAGAGAGGAAGTGTGGAGTGTAGGACTGACTGACAGATATCAGAGAGGAAGTGTGGAGTGTAGGACTGACTGACAGATATCAGAGAGGAAGTGTGGAGTGTAAGACTGACTGACAGATATCAGAGAGGAAGTGTGGAGTGTAAGACTGACTGACATATCAGAGAGGAAGTGTGGAGTGTAGGACTGACTGACTGACATCAGAGAGGAAGTGTGGAGTGTAGGACTGACTGACTGACATCAGAGAGGAAGTGTGGAGTGTAGGACTGACTGACTGACATCAGAGAGGAAGTGTGGAGTGTAGGACTGACTGACAGACATCAGAGAGGAAGTGTGGAGTGTAGGACTGACTGACAGATATCAGAGAGGAAGTGTGGAGAGTAGGACTGACTGACTGACATCAGAGAGGAAGTGTGGAGTGTAGGACTGACTGACTGACATCAGAGAGGAAGTGTGGAGTGTAGGACTGACTGACTGACATCAGAGAGGAAGTGTGGAGTGTAGGACTGACTGACAGATATCAGAGAGGAAGTGTGGAGTGTAAGACTGACTGACAGATATCAGAGAGGAAGTGTGGAGAGTAGGACTGACTGACTGACATCAGAGAGGAAGTGTGGAGTGTAGGACTGACTGACTGACATCAGAGAGGAAGTGTAGAGTGTAGGACTGACCGACTGACATCAGAGAGGAAGTGTGGAGTGTAGGACTGACTGACTGACTGACTGACTGACATCAGAGAGGAAGTGTGGAGTGTAGGACTGACTGACTGACATCAGAGAGGAAGTGTGGAGTGTAGGACTGACTGACTGACTGACATCAGAGAGGAAGTGTGGAGTGTAGGACTGACTGACTGACATCAGAGAGGAAGTGTGGAGTGTAGGACTGACTGACTGACTGACATCAGAGAGGAAGTGTGGAGTGTAGGACTGACTGACTGACTGACATCAGAGAGGAAGTGTGGAGTGTAGGACTGACTGACTGACATCAGAGAGGAAGTGTGGAGTGTAGGACTGACTGACTGACTGACATCAGAGAGGAAGTGTGGAGTGTAGGACTGACTGACTGACTGATATCAGAGAGGAAGTGTGGAGTGTAGGACTGACTGACTGACTGACATCAGAGAGGAAGTGTGGAGTGTAGGACTGACTGACTGACTGATATCAGAGAGGAAGTGTGGAGTGTAGGACTGACTGACTGACTGATATCAGAGAGGAAGTGTGGAGTGTAGGACTGACTGACTGACATCAGAGAGAAAGTGTGGAGTGTAGGACTGACTGACAGATATCAGAGAGGAAGTGTGGAGTGTAGGACTGACTGACTGACATCAGAGAGGAAGTGTGGAGTGTAGGACTGAATGACTAATATCAGAGAGGAAGTGTGGAGTGTAGGACTGACTGAATGACTGATATCAGAGAGGAAGTGTGGAGTGTAGGACTGACTGTTATCAGAGAGGAAGTGTGGAGTGTAGGACTGACTGACTGATATCAGAGAGGACGTGTGGAGTGTAGGACTGTCTGACTGTTATCAGAGAGGAAGTGTGGAGTGTAGGACTGACTGACTGACTGACAGATATTAGAGAGGAAGTGTAGAGTGTAGGACTGACTGACAGATATTACAGAGGAAGTGTGGAGTGAAGGACTGACTGACTGATATCAGAGAGGAAGTGTGGAGTGTAGGACTGACTGACTGACTGACTGACTGACTGACTGACATCAGAGAGGAAGTGTGGAGTGTAGGACTGACTGACTGACTGACTGACTGACATCAGAGAGGAAGTGTGGAGTGTAGGACTGACTGACTGACATCAGAGAGGAAGTGTGGAGTGTAGGACTGACTGACATCAGAGAGGAAGTGTGGAGTGTAGGACTGACTGACTGACTGACTGACATCAGAGAGGAAGTGTGGAGTGTAGGACTGACCGACTGACTGACTGACTGACATCAGAGAGGAAGTGTGGAGTGTAGGACTGACTGACATCAGAGAGGAAGTGTGGAGTGTAGGACTGACTGACTGACTGACATCAGAGAGGAAGTGTGGAGTGTAGGACTGACTGACTGACATCAGAGAGGAAGTGTGGAGTGTAGGACTGACTGACTGACTGACTGAGGGAGGGGGGGGGGGTGACATCATGAGAGGAAGTGTGGAGTGTAAGGTACTGACTGACTGACATCAGAGAGGAATGTGTGGAGTGTAGGACTGACTGACTGACATCAGAGAGGAAGTGTGGAGTCTTGTAAGGACTGACTGACTGACTGAATCATCAGAGAGGAAGTGTTGGATGTAGGACTGACTGACTGCCCTGACTGACATCAGAGAGGAAGTGTGGAGTGTAGGGACAGACTGACTGACAGACATCAGAGAGGAAGTGTGGAGTGTAGGACTGACTGACTGACTGACTGACATCAGAGAGAGGTGGAGTGTAGGACTGACTGACTGACTGACTGACTATCAGAGAGAAAGTGTGGAGTGTAGGACTGACTGACATAATCATAGAGGAAGTGTGGAGTGAAGGACTGACTGACTGACATCAGAGAGGAAGTGTGGAGTGAATGAATGACTGACTGACATCAGAGAGGAAGTGTGGAGTGTAGGACTGACTGACTGACATCAAGAGGAAGTGAAACTGACATGTAGGTATATGAGGACTGACATCAGAGGAGGAAGTGTGGAGGACTGACTGACTGACTGACATTCAGAGAGGAAGTGTGGAGTGTAGGAACTGACTGACTGACTGACATCAGAGAGGAAGTGTGGGAGTGTAGGACTGACTGACTGACTGACATCAGAGAGGAAGTGTATGAGTGTAAGACTGACTGACTGGACATGAGAGAGGAAGTGTAGAGTGTAGGACTGACTGACTGACATCAAGAGGAAGTGTGGAGTGTAGGGACTGACTGACTGACTGACATCAGAGAGTGAAGTGTGGAGTGTAGGACTGACTGACTGACTGACATCAGAGAGGAAGTGTGGAGTGTAGGACTGACTGACTGACATTAGAGATGAATTTTAGAGTGTAGGACTGACTGACTGACATCAGAGAGGAAGCTGTGGAGTGTTAGGACTGACTGACAGACAATCAGAGAGGGAAGTGTGTGGAGTGTAGGACTGACTGACAGACATCAGAGAGGAAGTGTGGAGTGTAGGACTGACTGACTGACATCAGAGAGGAATGACGTTGTATGACTGACTACTGAGAGAGGAAGTGTAGAGTGTAGGACTGACTGACTGACTGACAGAGAGGAAGTGTGGAGTGTAGGACTGACTGACTGACTGACATCAGAGAGGAAGTGTGGAGTGTAGGACTGACTGACTGACATCAGAGAGGAAGTGTGGAGTGTAGGACTGACTGACTGACTGACATCAGAGAGGAAGTGTGGAGTGTAGGACTGACTGGCTGGCTGACTGGCTGGCTGACTGGCTGGCTGACTGACTGGCTGGCTGGCTGGCTGGCTGGCTGGCTGACTGGCTGGCTGACTGGCTGACTGGCTGACTGACTGGCTGACTGGCTGACTGACTGACTGGCTGGCTGGCTGGCTGGCTGGCTGGCTGGCTGGCTGGCTGGCTGGCTGGCTGGCTGACTGGCTGGCTGGCTGACTGGCTGGCTGGCTGGCTGACTGGCTGACTGACTGGCTGACTGACTGACTGACTGACTGACTGACTGACTGACTGACTGACTGGCTGGCTGGTTGGCTGGCTGGTTGGCTGACTGACTGGCTGACTGGGCCATTGCTATTCGGCATTACAGGTCGGCTAAACATCCGTACTGTGCTGAAAACCCTACAGGCAGGAGCACCCTGTGTCACTTTAACATGGATGGGCGGGGCTAAACTGCTGTAGGCTGCATGGGTTAATCTCTGATCGTTCTGATGACATCACCATGTAAGCGTTCTGCTTCTGCAGCATGATTTATGTCTGTTATGGTACCACCTTCCCCTGACTGCTGTTTCTGTGTTATATCTGATGCTCGGGGCTCAGCGGGCTTCGGAGCTTCCTCCACAGCAGGAAGTCAGTTGAGCAGCAGAAGGTGAATTACGGTCACGCGACCCTGAGCTCAGATCGGCTCAGCTCAGAATGGCTAGCAGCAGGTCAAACAAAGCAATTGAGAGGAAATGTGGATTTGTAGGTGAGCCTGCCTGAGGACGATGTAGAAGGTCTGACAGAGCTGAGGAAACCACAGAGAAAGAGAGACAGAGAGAGAGAGAGAGAGGAGAGGGAGGGAGAGACGGGGGATTAATGGGTAGCTCCACAGAGAGACCAATCTAGCAGACTGCTGGTGGACAACACAAAAGGTAATAGCTCTGTCTCCACGGAGAAACAGAGAGAGAGATCAAACGCCTCGTCCACACGTGCTTATACATTCCCATATCTCTAATACATACACCCAGCTTTAACACTACCACCACCCCCTCCACCCACACTCAGCTCCACCGACCATATAGGACCACTCTGTAGTTCTACAGTTACAGACTGTAGTCCAGCCCTGTTCTTCAATGGACACGACCCCCACAGGACCACCACAGAGCAGGTATTTGGGTGGTACTTCCAACTTGCATTCGGCCCCCCTTATCCTAAAACAGATCTGGTCCACTTCTGGCACCGATACAGCAGAGCTGCCTACTTTTGGCTGAGCCGTGGCCCTTATCTGGTGCATATGTGGCCCACTTCTTGCTGTCGTGAGCAGTCCACCCAAGTCCCGGCGACCCATCTGAACTGCGCTCTGCTTCCCGTCTACATCCGGGCACTAGAAAAAGGTAACAGCACCTATTCTCTGAGGATGATGTGAGGAATTTCGGCTGCTGAACGTTCCGTGCATCACTGATTGTCGTTCGTCATCAACCACCACTGAATGAACCAGCACACTTTCAGATTTTCCACAGGTACAAGTGTATCGATCAGCGGTTCCGACTGGCAGAACCTCACAGGAACATCTCACTAACTGTTACCCTGGCTTCCTTGTTCATAATGAGGGGAACTCTAACCAGGGATAACACCAAGGGGTGTCTCAAAGCCAAGATGCCTACATCCCATCTCAGTTGTCAAGGCTCCCTCATTAATGGTGCGTGCATATCATTTATCTTGGAAATCGGATGTCGGAGCTGGGAATGCTGTCACAACAGAGTTGATCTCACTTGGAAAACATTTGGAAAACTTTCAGAAAACCAAAATGGACTCCTCCAAATTAACCTGACATGCTTGATAGTTGGGAACACAGTCTGTCCGACAGTCGTTGGGAAATACAGTCTGTCCGACAGTCGTTGGGAAATACAGTCTGTCTGACACTCGTTGGAAATACAGTCTGTCTGACACTCGTTGGGAAATACAGTCTGTCTGACAGTCGTTGGAAATACAGTCTGTCTGACACTCGTTGGAAATACAGTCTGTCGGACTGTCTTTGGGAACACAGTCTGTCGGACTGTCTTTGGGAACACAGTCTGTCCGACAGTCTTTGGGAACACAGTCTGTCCGACAGTCTTTGGGAACACAGTCTGTCCGACAGTCTTTGGGAACACAGTCTGTCCGACAGTCTTTGGGAACACAGTCTGTCCGACAGTCTTTGGGAACACAGTCTGTCCGACTGTCTTTGGGAACACAGTCTGTCCGACTGTCTTTGGGAACACAGTCTGTCGGACTGTCTTTGGGAACACAGTCTGTCGGACTGTCTTTGGGAACACAGTCTGTCCGACTGTCTTTGGGGAACCGAACAAGTCCTGTCGGACTGTTTCTTTGGGAACACAAGTCTGTCGGACTGTCGTCTTTGGGAACACAGTAGTCTGTCCGACACGTCTTTGGGAAACACAGGTCTGTCCGACAGTCTTTGGGAACACACAGCTCTGTCCGAGACGAGTCTTTGGGGAACAACAGCTTCTGTCCCGACAGTCTTTTGGGAACACAGTCTCCCTGGTGGTTCCCGACAGTCCTTTGTGAAAACACAGTCTGTACCGACCAGAGTCTTTGGGAACACAGTCTGTCCGACAGTCTTTGGGAACACAGTCTGTCCGACAGTCTTTGGGAACACAGTCTGTCCGACAGTCTTTGGGAACACAGTCTGTCCGACAGTCTTTGGGAATACAGTCTGTCCGACTGTCTTTGGGAATACAGTCTGTCTTAGACTGTCTTTGGGAATACAGTCTGTCCGACTGTCTTTGGGAATACAGTCTGTCTTAGACTGTCTTTGGGGATACAGTCTGTTTGAAAGTTGGTTGGCTGTTAGCCGTTAGCGAAGGCTAGCAGCTGATAACTGTGCAGTATCATTCAAACACTGTAGAGCCAAGAGTACAATGTCACTGCATCTGTGACGCAGTGCAGCCATCTTGGGTGTCGGGTTTAGGGTAGGTGAAGCTCTGCCAAGCTCCCAAGCAAGAAATATGATTCGCAGGGGCATTCCAGTTAAAGCTGCCTCTGACTTCCAGGTCAAATGGAAGGCACCACTAGGCAGGCAAAGTTAAAACATCAGAGCTCAGCAGTATTAGCAAATATGCCTAGATCAGCGCCAGCCGGACAAGCATTTTCCCAAGATCATTACCTGACAGTGATGGCACACGGTGAGGGACAGAATGAGCACAAACAGGAAAAGTATGGCATCATGGGTAAAATAGTGTCCGCTACAATTCACAAAGTGCTGAAAGTTTAAAATGAAGATTTTCTTCATATCTGAACAATCAGCATCTACTTTTCCCTGGAACTGAAACTCAATAAGTCTGACAGTCTTTGGGAATACAGTCCGTCTGACCGTCTTTGGGAATACAGTCCGTCTGACCGTCTTTGGGAATACAGTCCGTCTGACCGTCTTTGGGAATACAGTCTGTCTGACAGTCTTTGGGAATACAGTCAGTCTGACAGTCTTTGGGAATACAGTCAGTCTGACAGTCTTTGGGAATACAGTCAGTCTGACAGTCTTTGGGAATACAGTCAGTCTGACAGTCTTTGGGAATACAGTCAGTCTGACAGTCTTTGGGAATACAGTCTGTCTGACAGACATTGGGAATACAGTCTGTTTGGCTGTCTTTGGGAATACAGTCTCTTGGACTCACATCAGAGCTAATGAAATTCCAACCCTCCTGATATGCAGGGCCCTGGAATCTCTTTTTCCGGAAGTACTGAGAGGCTCTTCATTTCATTCCCGGCCAATGCAACTCAAATTTTGAGGCAGTCGTGGGCTGGAGGCTAGGGAACACCAGCCTTCCCGTGTAACAGGGACCGGGTTAGCGCGTCCCGGTTTGATTTTGAAATTCCAATGAACCAAACAGTAACCGGAACGTGGTTGGGCGGGGGGGGTGAGGGGGAAGGCAACACTAACCCCCAACTGCTCTACCTACAACCTGGCAGACACGCACGTGTGTATAGGGGCTTGTCACAGCTCCGGACAAATGTGCCCCCTGCCCCTTTACTGTGTGCAACTGTGCAGTGCAAACACACAACCGGCAAACGGCTCTAAACCCCCGACCTAGAGAATGACTGACCTCAGCTGATAATGTGGAAAACCGTTTACCCTGGACGGCTAATTAGCCAAGCTGATCCCGTTTAAGGCGAGGACCTATGCTTACTGAGCTCCCCTCTCCACCCACCCAAGCTGGATGTGTGGTGTTCAGGCTACATGGCAGTCCATGTCAAAACAGTGGACAGAATGTTAATTGTGTATATGCGTGTGAGGGAGAGACCTTGATGTGAGAGTAAGTCAAGCATTGCCTGCAGCACCGAGTGACTGTAAGAGAAACTGAAGTGTACACTCACTGGCTGCCAGAAGTTTGGGGACAACTCGCCAGCTTCTGGAAGTGTTCAAGGAACGCCTGACTTTCACTGTGACTTTATGGTGGAGTAGGTAAAACTGACAGTCCCTAAAAAGTTACACACGTGTGTATCCGATGACATTTCCCTCATGGTGTTCTCCAGCCTTGCAGACTTTTGCTATTGTCTATGGCGTTGTGCAAAACAACAACTCAAGTATGTTAGCAGTCCTGGCAACCCAAACGTCTTGACAAATGTCCTCTGTCTCTGTAGAGATGCTAGCAGGCCTACCCTGAGTTACAGGTATGTACAGGCTGCATGTGAAAGAGTCCCTAGAGGTGTGAGCCCTGACAGGTGTATGTGTGAGACCTTGATCAGACAGGAAGTCCAGCATTGTCTGCAGCAGGAAGGACAGGTGGCGGACGGAGAGGCCGGGGTTCCCCATCCGCCGAGACGCGTACACCAGCTCATGCAGCAGTTCCCCATTTCCGTCGAGAGCGTTACACCCAGCTCATGCAGCAGCCGATCTTGTTACAGCAGCCCAGCCACGATTGGAGTGACCTGGAGGAGAGGAGAGATGAGGAGAGAGGTGGGAGAGGAGAGGGAGAGGATGAGGGGGAGAAGAGAGACTTGGAGGGGGGACGAGAGCGAGTTGGGCGGCGAGTAGGAGACCGTAAGATAGAGAGAGAGAGGGAGGGATGGGGATCGAGGGCCTGAGGTGGCTCACGAACTAAGGCCTCGGGGTTGAGCCTCTACACCGGACGAGGGAAATGGGACACGAGCGGAGATGAGAGAGAGGCGGGCGGAGAGAGGCGGGACGACGGGTGAGGCAGACGGGAGTGGATGAGGATGGATGAGTCGATAGTTGGAGAGAGATCAACACGAAAGAGACCAGATGAGGGACAGAAGAGAATGAGGAAGAGGGACAGAGAGGAGAGGGGGGAGAAGAGAGAGAGGAGGGGAGGGAAAGAGGACAGAGAGAGAGAGGAAAGAGACAGAGAAAAGAGAAAGAGAGAAGAGAACAGAGGAGAGAGACGAGGGAGATGAAGGAGGAGGAGAGACAGAGAAGACAGAGGGGCGGACAGGAGAAGAGGGACAGGAAAGAAGGAAACAGACAAGAAAGAGAGAGAGAGGGAGAGGAGAGAGGAGGATGAGAACGACAGAGACAGAGGAGAGAGAGACAGAGACAGAGAGATGATGGATAGAGAGTGATGAGACAGAGGGAGGAGAGGGAAAGAGAGGAACGACGAGAGAGAGAGGGAAGAGAGACGCTTTGGCCCAGAGGGACAGAGAGGGGAGAGGAGAGGAAGAGACAGAGAGAGAATGAGCAGACGACGAGGGACTGAATGAGTGAGGAGAGAAGTGACTGAGTGATGACCGAGATCACTTGATGAGGTGAGGAGGATCTGAGGGGGTTGTGGTTTCTGTTCTCGGCGGGCGCAGGAATGGGAGATCCACGGTTGCCGCCGAGGAGGAAATGATTCCTGATGACGAGGGTGAGGGTTCGCAATACACGAGCTGGAGAGGGATGGAGTCTGATTCGGGTAGATCGGGATGAGAGAGCGAGAGGCTGGAGACGACTCCAAGCACCCGGAGAGAGAGAGATTTGAACTGAGTAGTCATTTTAACCACAAGGCATGCTTTATACACCCACCCTGCGAGTGAGATGGAGGTTAGGCCCACCAAGGGTTGGTCCCGTACCGGTTGATGAGCCCATAAGCAAACAGTTCTGTTCTGTTACAGCCATACCGTAATAAATGACCTCCTGATACAAGTCAGCTTCTGAGGCCGAGAGCGAGAGACAACCGCAGACACGCGGTGAGAGAGGAAGAGAGCGATAGAGAGAGAAGGGAGACAGAAAATGCATGAAGGAGGCTTTTCGTGGTGAGAGTGAGTGGTTGGGCGTCGGCTGGCGTCCCGGTTAATACGCTCTGGTACTGAGTGTGGAGGGGTTTTAAACTCGCTGCGCTCGTTGGAACCCCGACAGCCGTACACAGTCAGACATATCGCTCTTAAAGCGCTCAACACACGCAGGACGTTAGTTATTCACCACCGCAATCTGACTTCTACCTACTGTGTCACTTCCTGCACCCGCATTAATGCAAATCCCGTCTAAGCTGGAGGTTTTTCACTGCTGGTGGAAGGGAGAGAACTCTTAGTGCTCGTCGATCTACCGGGGAGAAGCTTAAAAATTGACCCACTGCTCCACGGTCTCTGCAGTGAGAGCCAGGAACTACGCAGGCAAACTTTCATCCGGCACTCTGATTTACCCAGAACACCCTGCACGCAGAGCACTTACTGACCCATCACATCCAGAACAGCTCGTAACCCCACCATCGCCAGAACTGGGGGGGCGAGGGACAGGCAACTCTACTACAGCTGCTGTTGTGAGGTGTAGCTTCCAACCTCCACACACATGTGTTCACAAGCCCATGTCCAGTCCTCTGTCTCGGAGGTGTGAGTCCAAGTCAGGACTCCAAGTCCTTCAGGGGATCAGACTTGGCCTGCTGAGGTACTAGACTGAGTCCAATCCTGCGTCTGTGTTGAGTCCTTCATGTGCTAAGTCCAGGTGTGAGTCTGATCTTCTAGGGTGGGATTCAGAAACGAGTCTCGACTCCTTGGGGTGCGAGTCTGAGTCAAGTTCCACATGTGTGAGGTGTGAGTTCAACTTGGTACTCAGACTTTCTAGGTGAGGCACTGAGCCCAGCTTGGGGAGGGTCTCTTTTTGAGGTCGTGCGTTCAAATCAAGTTCTTCCTCTGAGGTGTTGTTAAAACAAATAGAGGCAAAGATCATTAAGTTGGTGTCTTGGACGTCTCTTAATGTGACAGTTCTAGGGGACCCAGGGATTGAGCGTCACCTGAGATGCTCACTGAGAGTCTTTGTCAAGTCTTGAGTCTCTAAAGTGTGAGATCAAGACTCTCGGGTGCAAATCAGAATTGAGCGTTCCTTGAAGTCCTGTGAGGTCATCGTCAAGCCTCTTAAGATTCTAAGACGACGGCTTGCGCGGATTATTAATCTTGAATATACTAGAAATGTTGATTCCACAGGTCTAAGCCTCATGTTCCTTGCAGGAGTCAAGTTCAACTCACGTTTCAAGTCTGAGGTGCAAGTTTAAGTCCGACAATAGTCTGGGAAGTTCTCTACTGTTGAGTCCGTTGTGAGAATGAAGTACTTTCGGTCAAGTCTTCTGTCTCTGAAGGTCGTGGGGTCAAGGCGTTCTGAAGGTCTTCAGTTCTTGCAAGTTTCCAAGGCCAGGCGATCAAGTTCTGAGGATCAAGGCCATAGTATAGATGTAATGGAGTGTTTCTCTAATGGGTCAGACAAGTCCTTCATGTGCACAAGTATAGGCTGTGCAGTCTTAAATTTCATTTTAAGATCGAAAAGGTTCTGAGTTCCAAATCCGAGCCTAGCACATGTGGCAAGCCTCAAGTTCAGAGGGTGGTGTGGAAATAAGTCTAGAGTAATCAATGAAAATAAGCGGGATTCGGGGGGTCAAGCCTTCATATCTCGTCTTATGGAGTTGCTAGAGTTCCAAACTCGCGTACACATTGTGTTACAAATTTGGAGCCCAGAAGAGTCTTAAGGTGCATGCGTCTGGAGTCCCTGGGATAAGTGTCCCTAAGGCTTGAGTCTGTGTCAAGACTCAATTCTCTGCTTTCGGACTCGGAGGTACAAGTTTGAGTCAAGTCTCAAGTCCTTGAGGTATTAGTCCTATTCTCAACGCCCTGAGATCGCCCTGAGTATTAAGTCTCTAAGGGGTGAGTTGAGTCAAGTCCTTCATGTGCAAGTGGGGGTCTAGGCTTAAGACCTTAAGATGAGAGCCTGAGTTGAATATTGATTTGATGGGGTGCAAATCAGAGTCAAGCCTCAAGTCCTTAAGGGAAGATGTCTGAGTTGAGTCTTGAGTTCTTCAGCTGTGAGATCAAGTCAAGAGTCAAGTCTGAGGTCTCAAGTCCCAAGTCTCGAGTCCCATGTCCCAAGCCCCAAGCCCCAAGCCCCAAGTCCCAAGCCCCAAGCCCCAAGTCCCAAGCCCCAAGCCCCAAGTCCCAAGTCCCAAGCCTCAAGTCCCAAGTCCCAAGTCCCAAGTCTCAAGTCTCAAGTCCCGGGTCTCAAGTCTCAGGCCCGGGTTTTAGGGTCTATCGGGGTCTCCAGTTTTTAAGGTGCACAGGGTCTGAGTCCTGAAATGCAATGTCTGAAAAGTCTTCTGGGCGTTATAAGTTAGAGTCTTGAGTCGCGTGTTGAAAGGTCGTTGCGGAAGTATGTCGTGGTTTTTGATGTGAAAACGTGAAGCTATGAGCTCCTTATGGTTGTGAGATGGAGTGTCTTGAGGTCTGAGTGCGCGGTGGGAAAACGTGGAGAGGGGCTAAGACATTTTCTCCACTTTTGACTTGTATGTGACGCACATTCACTAATTCCATATAAATCTCCATTCACCATTCGGTTTGGATTCTTATTTTTGTAGCCTTGCATCTAAAACATCTCATACTCCTTCACCGATACACAGGTACCAGTACCTGTAAGGCTTATATCTTCGAGCTAGGAGTCCAGGTCTAGGAATGTCAGTCCAAGTACGGCCTCCAGTCTCTGCACTGCGAGTCAGAGCCAAGTCTCAAAGCTCTAAGGTGCGAGACTTAGCCAAGTCGAGTCTAAGTCTCTGGGGTGGAAGTGCCCAGCATCGTGAGGGCAGCGTCCTGAGGGCAGCATCCCGAGGGCAGCGTCCTGAGGGCAGCGTCCCGAGGGCAGCGTCCTGATGATCTCGAGTCTCTGATGTTCAAGCCTAAACTCAGTCTTTAGTCTTAAACCTCAGGAGCCCATGTACATCTCGAGGTCAAGTGATTAGCCTCAAGTCTCTACAGCAACTCACCCACAACTCCTTCATATCCGGAACATCTAACACCTCTCCATATCTAGAACATCCTGAGCGTCCCCACAGTTACACAAACCTCTGTCGACTAGATATAATTAGAACATCCCATAAACACCACCCCCATCTTCCCATCCTATCTTTAGCCCTGGATTCCCATCCTCATTCGCTCGCTCCCTCACTTTATCTTCACACCTCTTTTCACATTCTCTGTCAGGACTGTTTTCCCTCCATCACTCTCTCCGCCACTCCTCCGCCTCAAGTGAAACGTCTTCATCCGCATGTCTTGTGCTGTGTGTGGTGCTACTGAGGGTGAATCCCATTAGCTATAGCAGGACGATAAAGGCGTCTGTGAAGCTGCTAAGCTATCAGTCTGCACCACACTGACTGGGCCAAAACGGGCCCGCCTCATTCTAACACTTATCCGGACCATGCAAGCACACACCAAATCTTTACCACTTCAGCCAGTGGTTCAAAACTGGTCTCAACTGGGACTTCAATTGTGGCCGCCATGTTTGGTAACACAACATGCCAGACGGCTCCTCATGGAGTTGCAGAGGTTCCTAATGGTGTCCTGTGATAATGGGTAGGGGTGGAGGTGGGGTGACACCAGGCCTTCAATCAGAACAATCAGAGGCCTTGCTCCTGAACTGGCGACCAATCAGAGGCCCTGTTCCCAGCTTACTGAACTATCAGAAGCGGTGGTCCTGAACTGGCGACCAATCAGAGCCCATGCTCCTGAACTGGCGACCAATCAGAGGCCATGCTTCTGAACTGGCGACCTGAACCGGTGGACTGAGAATCGCCCCCTCAAACCATAATGACTATCCAGCAACAACAGCGGTCCCAATCAGAGGGCAGCCTCCCTGATGGGGACATGACTTCCTGAGGGCAGCCATCCTGAACGGGCACAGCCTCCTGAGGGCAGCCTCCTGAGGGCAGCCCTCCTGGTGGGCAGCGCCTCCTGTGGGCAGCCTCCTGTGGGGCAGCCTCCTGTGGGCAAAGCCTCCTGTGGGGCAGCCCTCCTGTGGGGCAGCCTCCTGAGGGCAGCGCTCCTGTGGGCAGCCCTCCTGTGTGGGCAGCCTCCTGTGGGCAGGGCATCCTGTGGGCACAGCCTCCTGATGGGCAAGCCTCCTGTGGGCTCACCGGTCCTCCGTGGGCAGCCGCGTCCTGTGGGCAATGCCCTCCTGTGGGCAGCCTCCTGTACAGGAATGGTCAGCGTCCTGTGGTGCAGCGTCCTAAAGTGGGCAGGTCCTCCTGTGGGGCAGCGTCCTGGGTGGGCAGCGTCCTGAGACCACTGATGAAGGGACTAGAGGATTAGACCAAAACACTGCACTGTTGCAGCAGGCAGATGAGCATATCAGTCTCTCTCTAGATGCTGTCCATCTACAAGGTGGACCAGCAAGGTAGGAGTGTCTAGACACTGTGTCCACTCTATTAAACACTCCAGCAGCACTGCTGTGTCTGATCCACTCACACCAGCACCACCCACACTAACACACCACCACCACATCAGTGTCACTGCAGTGCTGAGAATGATCCACCACCCACACCATACCTGCTCTGTGGTGGTCCTGTGGGGGTCCTGACCATTGAAGAACAGGGTAATACAGTACACAGAGAAACAGATGGACTACAGTCTGTACCTGTAATACAATGTGCAATAAAGGTGGAGGGTTTTTTATGTTATGGCTGACCGGAATAAAATAGCGGTGGTATGTATTGCATTACTATTGCATAGTACTATATATTCACCCCCTCACACACACACACACACACACACACACACACACACACACACACACACAGCTCAGAAATATCCCTTGTACACAGACACGCCTAAAAATTGCATCACGTAGGCCGAGCAGGCGTGCTCCTCTGTCAGAGGCGTCAGTCTCGAAGCTATTTCCATTTAGACTCCTATTAAAGCAGCTGCTAACACATTCACGGGCCACATTCAATATCTCTCAGGGAACAACCCGACGCTGAACAGGGCTGACCCCAACAGCATTTTACAGGCTTTGAACACTCATTGATATTTTCTCAACAGCTATTCAGATACTGGCTCTCAAATGAAGGAGTGATTAAGAAGAAACAGACTCCTATCAACCACCTGGACCGAACCTGGCCCTATCAGATAAACAGCGGCTCAGATACTTTCACTGTAAGCCAGGAGTTGACCCTTTCCAGGTGTTGTAGACAGCATCAAAGAATGGCATCCATAAAAGAATAAATCTCGGGAGAACCGCATGCAGGAGACTTCCTTTCATTGCTCCTGGAAGGGCAGCGCTGTGCCGTTTGAATGAGGGCTCCGGTAAGATTGTATCTCTTTCAGAGCTTTGTGTCTTTTAGGAGAAATCCATGATAATAAATTCCACACTGAACGTCTTCTCTGTTTATTTATTCATAACTCCATAACGTACAGCTGTTGTTTTGGCTGTTAGCCGCCTACTGATGGACAACCAGAGATTGTGCTCCTGACTTGTTTACCAAACCGAGGCTGTGTTCCTGAACTTGCAGCCAATGAGAGGCTCTGTTACCAGCTTACTGAACAATCAGAGGCCATACTCCTGAACTTGCAGCCAATCAGAGGCTGTGCTTCTGAACTGGTGACCAATCAGAACCTCTGTTCCCAGCTTACTGAACTATCAGAGGCCGTGCTCCTAAACTGGCAACCAATCAGAGGCTCTGTTCCCAGCTAATGGAACAATCAGAGGCCATGACTGGCGACTAATCAGAGGTAGAGGTTCCGACCTGCCGACCAACCAGAGGCAGAGTTCACGACCTGCCGACCAACCAGAGGCAGAGTTCACGACCTGCCGACCAACCAGAGGCAGAGTTCCTGACCTGCCGACCAACCAGAGACATGGTTCCAGACCTGCCGACCAATCAGAGGCAGGGTTCCCAGCCTGCCAACCAATCAGAAACAGAGTTTCCAGACATGCCGACCAATCAGAGGCTGTGTTCTCGACCTGCCGACCAATCAGAGGCTGTGTTCCCGACATACCGACCAATCAGAGGCTGTGTTCCCAACATACCGACCAATCAGAGGCTGTGTTCCCGACATACCGACCAATCAGAGGCTGTGTTCCC
Source organism: Prochilodus magdalenae (assembly GCA_024036415.1). Lineage (NCBI taxonomy): Eukaryota > Metazoa > Chordata > Actinopteri > Characiformes > Prochilodontidae > Prochilodus > Prochilodus magdalenae. The sequence goes on along the minus strand of JAMWET010000676.1, from coordinate 133,472 downwards.
GACATACCGACCAATCAGAGGCTGTGTTCCCGACATACCGACCAATCAGAGGCTGTGTGAGTCTAATAAATTGGGGGTAACACAGTACACAGGGACTCTAGAACCCAAACTCGAGCAGGCAGGTGAGCGTAGACTGAGCTGCCAGGCTGTTACAGTTAACCCCGCCTACACTTGGCCAGGTGCGGCTTTCGTAAGTGCTCAGAGCTCCAAACTTGTCTTCCACGCACTGCTCTATCCATCCCAGCGTTCGGCACCCGTCCAAACCGAAAGCACATGCAGTAACATCTCGGTCCAGCTGAATCCATTTCTCCGAGTGCCGAGCGTGGCACGTTGTCAGGGCCTCATTAAATCAGGCGGTTAAGCGGTTTTGTCGTTAGCACATTAATATGTAATTACAGATTGCTGTAATTAATTCTGACAATAGCAGAAGAACTTAATTACACCCAGAGTTCCAAAACCTTACTTAAACTCAAAACAGCTCGCGCTCTTCACCCCACTCTCTCCCTCACTCATTCCTTTTTCTCTCTGGCTGTCTGTCTCCCTCACTCTCTCTCTCTGAGTAATTGAAAGCTGAGAGAGAGAATTCCCCAGCCAATTAGAAACCCATTTGCTCTTCCATTTGTCCTCCTGGTCCCTGCTGTCTCAACGAGAGAGAGAGCGAGAGAGAGAGAGAGAGAGAGAGAGAGAGAGAGAGAGAGAGAGAGAGAGAGAGAGAGAGAGAGAGAGAGAGACAGAGAAAAGAAAGAGAAAGAGAGACAGAGAAAAGAAAGAGAAAGAGAGACAGAGAAAAGAAAGAGAGAGAGAGAGAGAAGAAAGAAAGACAGAGAGAGAGACAGAGAAAAGAGAGAGAGAGAGACAGAGAAAAGAAAGAGAGAGAGAGAGAGAGAGAGAGAGAGAGAGAGAGAGAGAGAGAGAGAGAGAGAGAGACTGATGCCAGAAAATCCAGATTCATACTGGATTATAATCCCTCCACAGTTATTACCGTCAGACTGTAAACACTACACACGCTGCAGATTCATACCGGATTATAATCCCTCCACAGTTATTACCGTCAGACTGTAAACACTACACACGCTGCAGATTCATACCGGATTATAATCCCTCCACAGTTATTACCGTCAGACTGTAAACACTACACACGCTGCAGATTTCATACCGGATTATAATCCTCCACAGTTATTACTGTCAGACTGTAAAACACTACACACGCTGCAGATTCATACTGGATTATAATCCCTCCACAGTTATTACCGTCAGACTGTAAACACTACACACGCTGCAGATTCATACAGGATATATAATCCCTCCACATTATTACCGTCAGACTGTAAACCCACTACACACGCTGCAGATTCATACTGGATTATAATCCCTCCACAGTTATTACTGTCAGACTGTAAACACTACACACGCGCTGCAGATACATACTGGATTATAAATCACACCCCACAGTTATTTACCGTCAGACTGTACAACACTACACACAAGCTGCAGATTTTATCATACTGGATATATTAATCACTCCACAGTTATTACCGTCAGACTGTAAACACTACACACGCTGCAGATTCATACTGGATTATATAATCCCTCCACAGTTATTACCGTCAGACTGTAAACACTACACACGCTGTGCAGATTCATACCGGATTATAATCCCTCCCACAGTTATTACCGTCAGACTGTAAACACTACACAACGCTGCAGATTCATACCGGGATTATAATCCCTCCACAGTTTATTACGCGTCAGACTGTAAAACACTACACACGCTGCAGGATTCATACCGGATTATAATCATACTCCACAGTTATTACCGTCAGACTGTAAAAAACACTACAACACCCTGCAGATTTTCATACCGGGATTATAATCCCTCCACAGTTATTACCGTCAGACTGTTAAACACTACACACGCTGGCAGATTCATACCGGATTATAATCACTACCTCCACAGTTATTACCGTCAGACTGTAAACACCTGCACACGCTGAGGCAGATTCATACCGGATTATAATACCTCCACAGTTTATTACTGTCAGAACACCGTAAACACTACACACGCTGCAGATTCATACCGGATTATAATCACACTCCACAGTTATTTACTACCGTCAGACTGTAAAACACTACACACCCTGCAGATTCATTACTGGGATTATAATCCCTCCACAGTTATTACCGTCAGACCTGTAAAACACTACACACGCTGCAGATTCATACCGACCAGGATTATCATCCCTCCCACAGTTATTACCGTCAGAACTGTAAACACTGCACACGCCTGCAGATTCATACTGGATTTATTAATCCCTCCACAGTTATTACCGTCAGACTGTAAACACTTACACACGCTGCAGATTCATATACCGGATTATAATCACTCCACAGTTATTACCGTCAGGACTGTAAACACTGCACACGCTGCAAGATTCATACCCGGATTATAATCCCTCCACAGTTATTACCGTCAGGACTGTAAACACTGCACACGCCTGCAGATTACATACAGGATTATAATCCCTCCACAGTTATTTACCGTCAGACTGTAAACACTGCACACGCTGCAGATTCATACCGGATTATAATCCCTCCACGGTTATTACTGTCAGACCGTAAAAACACACTACACACGCTGCAGATTCATACCGGATTATAACTTATAATCACCTCTCACAGTTTATTACCGTCAGACTGTGTAAACACTACACACGCTGCAGATTCATACTGGATTATAATCACCTCCACAGTTATTACTTCAGACTGTAGAAACACTACACACGCTGCAGAGTTTCATACCGGATTATAATCACTCCACAGTTATTACCGTCAGACTGTAAACACTACACACGCTGCAGATTCATACTGGATTATAAATCCCTCCACAGTTATTACAACCGTCAGACTGTAAAATACCCGCTGCCGACTACACACGCTGCAGATTAAACATACCGGATTCAATAATGGATTTAATCCCTCCACAGTTATTACTGTCAGACTGTAAACACCTTACACACGCTGCAGATTCATACCGGATTATAATCCCCTCCACAGTTATTACCGTCAGGGACTGTAAACACTACACACCCTGCAGATTTCATTACTGGATTATAAATCACTCCCACAGTTATTTACCGTCAGACTGTAAACACACTACACACGCTGCAGATTCATACCGGATTATAATCCCTTCCACAGTTATTACCGTCAGACTGTAAACACTACACACGCTGCAGATTCATACGGGATTATAATCAACCTCCACAGTTATTACCGTCAGACTGTAAAAACACTACACACCTGCAGATTCATACTGGGATTATAATCACTCCACAGTTATTACCGTCAGACACTGTAAAAACACACACACGCTGCAGATTTCATACCGGATTATAATCCCTCCACAGTTATTACTGTCAGACTGTAAAACAACTACACACACACTGCAGAATTCATACTGGATTATAATCCC
>JAMWET010000676.1:90000-127500 GCA_024036415.1 Prochilodus magdalenae | reverse complement strand
CCCTCTCAAACACAGATCCCACCCCTCTGAAGCGAGGATCTTGGGAGCGATCCCCTGCAGGATAACAGGATTTCTCATTCGGCCGTGTTGGCGAGAGGATTTGAGAAGAACTCGTATGAAGGTAGCAGCGAGTCCACCAGGTCAAGTCGCACTTCAGGAGGACAGAGAAACACAACGTTCCCGCAGGGCTGTCCTACAAACTCCACCAGCACCCTCCAGGAGAGCACTTCACCCGCAAGCAGCTTCCAAATAACAACAACAACAACAAACACCGGCTCATTACTGCCCAGCCGAGCCAAGCCCGTCTGCGGGAAGGTCACTTAAGACCTTCAGACTCTTTAAACAACCATCAGTTACCTTCATTAACACGCCACTCCCTCCCCAAACAACAAACAGTGGCTGAATACGACGGAAATAAATCTGCGGCGCTCGTCCTGCCGCTCATAAATCACAGCCGCCCGCCGCCGACGACAACAAGACAATAGCGGGGAGGATAAGACAATGATGTCATCCTGGGAGGAATAGAGAGTTGGATAATATTCATCAAACAGGAAACGGGAAAAGCTGCTGCTGCCATTCTTCTTATCTACCGCGCTGTACAGACAGACAGAACCAACAGATCCCAGATCAGCGCACTTAAACAATGGCCAATCAATCAGTTCTGTTCCCATTAGATGAACCAGAATGGTGCCTCTTCATTTCACCATCTACCAAACCAGCTCATTCAACATGACAGTCGGCCCTATTACACAGCATGTAGGAGGTGCTACTATCGCTCTCTGGTGTCCTTGACCCCAGCAGAGAAGTCTAGAGGGGTGGGGCATCGTAATGGTGAAGCAACTACGTCGTAATGTACTTACCATGTAAGTCAGAAAAGCCCACAACGCCAACAACAACCACAACCAGTGTATAGCACCTGCAACTATACAGCAACAAGCTGCTGACGGTGTTGGGCCGCCATGTTGGCTAACCCAACACGCCAGACGTCTCGGTATGGAGCTGTAGAGGTTCCTAATGGTGTCCTGTGATAATCCATCCCATGCAGCTTGAACATCCTCACACAGTTCCTGCAGATGGTGCGGTAGGGGTGGAGGTGGAGTGACACCAGGCCTTCCGGACGTTCATCTTGGTGCTGACCGCGGTGCCTCCACACACGGATTCGTTGGGCGTCTCCACCAAGACTAAAGCGGGACTCGTCACTGAAGATGACCCGCTGCCATTCTGAGTCACTCCATGACAGTCTGGTACGACACCACTGCAGTCTGTGGTGACGGTGACGTGGTGTTAAGGACAGTCGTTGGACATGTAGTCCTGCGTGGTGCAGCCGTCTGCCAATGGTGCTGCACTAACAGCATGGAGGGCATCACTGCTCCGCAATCGTGAGTGTTGGGTCAGCCAGGTGCAGCGATAAGGCCCGTCCAAAACGATCGTTAGGGGCAAACAACACAATGTGACTGGTATCCCAAAGGGCATGGTAACAGGGTACCGGGAGAACAGTGGTTGGGTGGGATGTTCTAGAGCCACCCTAGTGAAGGTGTAGCAAGAACGGACTTCTTGTACACTGAGTGCCTCCCAATGGCATAACCGTGGTGCCCCATGGGCCACTGATGCCCGAGGGGAACAAGGAGTCTGGCCAATGGTACAGAGCAATCAGCATTACACAGTGGACCAGTGAACCTCTACATCGAGCACAAGGGCACCTGGGAAAGTGTCGGGGATCACCGATGGATGGTGGCCTATACGCTACCAAACACATGAGAACCGCTTCCAAGGGATGGCTGTGGGGCAAAGGCGGGGTGGTAACACCACTGCACGCCAACAGGTAATTGGCAATCCCAGCAGATCACGTGCCCCCTGTACGTGCTGAGGTTCTACCCTGAGGGCAGCGGTACCCATTACATACCTATACCGACAGGATAACGGCCCACCTCACCGTCAGTGGTTTCAGGAGCATGGCTGTGACTGTGGCGTCCTTCCCTGGCCTGTTAACTCGCCCAGTCTCAGTCCACTGGAGCCTGGCAGAGAACACACGGATCGCCACACTATCTGAGGGACCTCAGTGCTCTGCTGTAGATGGAATGGCCATGGGTGCCACTGGACACCTTCTATCACCTAACACAGTCCACAACGTCTTGCTAGTGCCATCCAAGCCAAGGGTGGCTATTCCCATCCTTGTAGCATCCCAGTCAGCTTTCCGTGGTCTGCCATGCTCAGTTCAAAATCGGTCTCACCCCTCCCTACATCTAACAGGGGCTCATTAGAACGGTAGCCCCCCCTATGTGGGCACGATCGCATCGTCCAACTACATCTCATTCAGGCGCCTCAGGCTGCTTGTCCAGCTTCTTGCTCAAACTCTCCCCGCTCCACCTTAAATGGTGTAGCCGTTACAGTGTGTAGTGCACACGGCTGGAGTACCTTTGCTGAAGTCTTTGGGGTCGAGGGAGAGGCTGTATCCGGGCAGCGTTTCCAGCAGCAGTCGGTAACAGGCCTTCCAGCCGGGGTCAGGGATGGTTGGGGCCACGCACTGCATGGCAGCCACGCGCTTAAAGAAGGCAGATTTCCGGTGGAAGCCAATCAGCTCGTAGAGTTCCGAGAGGACGCTGTAGCGCTGGATCTTCTCCTCTTCAGAGAGCTGGGGAGAGACGAGACACACAAAGCTTGGAATGGCTACCTCCGTCAGTTTCAACAAGGGCTTCTATTACGGCTTTTGGGGTCTGTAGCCATGCCCACCCATACTGCATAAAAATCTGAAACCCCGTAAGCCGTAAAGCTCGGGCAGGCACCCATCTTTCCCGTTTCGGACTGCACCAAAAGCCTGAGAGGTCCGGCAATTTCATGCACCAGCCTACGAGGACGACATACGGGAATGGCCAGGAAACGGACTACGCCACTCCGAGGTTAATGGAATCCCATTCGGGGCTTGGCCCGCTCGCTGATTCAGCTAATCCTCAACAAACAACTGTTTCAGTGCTGCATGTTCGGTGACATTTCCTAATGATAGGAGGATTAGCATCGACTCTCACAGTAATGAACCCACACCCCCACCACCCCCACCCAAAAAAACCCACCAATAAACAAACCAGCATGTTTCTATTCAGGTAATGGACCGAAACTGAACTACAGCTAAACGCTAACACGTTCCGTCACATAGGGAAACAGGAAGGGCATCCAAGTAGGCTTGGGGGCTAGAGCAATGTAATGCCAGCAATGACTTACAAGTAACCTGATGACAGGTGAGGGCTGTAGGCACACTGGGAAAGAGAACCGATGGAGAACTTGGCTGGACAGAGGTCAGACAGCATTAATACGCTGGCTATGGCTGAATACATGTCTCCGCTGGAGGTCTCCTGGAGTGCAGAGCCCCCTTGGCTATACCGACTGAAACCATCTCGGTTGATACTTGTATAAGCTCACCGCACACCAAGTAGGAGTCACCTGTGACTGCACTGTACCTAACAGCATGACAGGCATGGACTGGTTCCTAATAGACTGGTCCCTAATGGTGTCCTGTGATAATCCATCCCATGCAGCTTGGATATCCTCACACTGTTCCTGCAGATGGTGCGGTAGGGGTGGAGGTGGAGTGACACCAGGCCTTCTGGACGTGTAATGTGGTGCTGACCACGGTGCCTCCACACACGGATTCGTTGGGCGTCTCCACCAAGGCTAAAGATGACCCACTGCCAGTCTGGTTCGACACCACTGCAGTCTTTGGTGACGGTGACGTGGTGTTAAGGGCAGTCGTCGTAGCGATCTGTGTGCATGTAGTCCTGCGGGTGCAGCCGTCTGCCTATGATGCTGGCACTAACAGGATGACTCATGGAGGGCATCACTGCTCGCTGTATCTCCGGTTGGGTCAGTCAGGTACAGCGATAAGGCCTGCCTTGGGTCACCTGCATGGCTGAGCCTGTCTCACGATGTCAGACCTACCCACCAAGTTTCCTCCCCATAGGTGGACTCCTTCGGGGTGCACCTACTCTATACTACACGAGGGTAGAACCTCACACTGCCCACCCCTGAGGCCATTCCAGATGTGGTGTTAGAGGTGCCCATCCTTACCTGTCCCAGGTTGATGTAGACAGCATTCTGGAGAAACTCTGAGGCCTCCATGGCTCTCTTCTGAATGGCCAGAACTCGCACTGCCTTAACACACGCCTCCAGCTCGATCACCCCGGCGTTCTTGTACTGAAAGACAGAGACATGACGTTTGTACACCAAGCCCTTTCATTCTTCATCCCTCTATTAATGGGATCTGCTAAATTTCCTTCGGGATCAATAAAGTATCCATCCATCCATCCATCCATCCATCCCTTCAACCTGAATCCTGCCAGGACCTGTTCTTAGATCAGCTAAGCAGAACTCATTAGCTAATTAGAAGCTAATCCGTTCCAGCTTGTTACTATTAACCTGAATGGAGGAGGGGGCGGGGGGGCCGGGGGTCATGATCAGCTTTGATATCCTTACCTACATCACCTACACCGTATGTACAAAGCACACTGATCTACATGGAGCTCCAACATAATATACAGCTCCATCTCAGCATGACTGAAAGACATTACTGCAGTACAGGAAACGCTGACTCAAACATTTCAGGGTCAGCTGAAGGTGGAGCCATCTCAATAATGAATTATAATAATTAATAATACAACATCAGCCTTAATAATTAAGATCAGAGATCTCCGGGAATGGTCTATCCCGAAATGAACCACACAGGCGTCCAGCCTATAATCACAGAGGTCCAACACAGAGACAGATTTAATGATACAGTGGTATCTAGTACAGTGACGGTGTTGAGCTGAAACCAAAACGCTGTGTTCTCACCCGAAAGATCAGCAGCACCCTAAAGAAGCAGACTGCTGCAGTCACATCGCTATAGCATCTTTTGTGTGTGTATACTGCCCCCTGGTGGTCACTACCAGAACTGCGTAGAGCAGGACGAACAACACCACACTGACGAAGTGTGTGGGTCTACCAGAAGTGTGTGGGACAGTCTGGGTCTATACAATGTTCTCCCACATCCTGGGACGTTCTTCCCTATTCATACCGTTCTAGAACGTTTCTCTATGAGCCATCCTGTTATAGAAAGGTCATTCACAGCGATATTAAACGGTTCTCCCCATTCACTGTGTTCTAGAACGTTCTTCCCATTTTCCCCATTTTAGAACACTCAAGTCATTCCGTCATTACAGGTCATCAAACAATAAGTCACATTACAGGTCAACAGACAACAGGTCACGTAAGGTCACTGAAGGTCAACAGACAAAAGGTTACATAAGGTCACTGCAGGTCAACAGGCAACAGGTCACGTAAGGTCAATGAAGGTCACCAGGCCACATAAGGTCACTGCAGGTTAACAGGCAACAGGTCACATAAGGTCACATAAGGTCAACAGGCAACAGGTCACATAAGGTCACTGCAGGTCAACAGGCCACATAAGGTCACTGCAGGTCAACAGGCAACAGGTCACGTAAGGCCACTGTAGATCAACAGGTAACCTAATGTCACTGTAGGTCAACAGGTAACGTAAGGTCACTGCAGGTTAACAGGCAACAGGTAACGTAAGGTCACTGTAGGTTAACAGACATCAGGTCACGTAAGATCAACAGACAACAGGCCACTGCAGGTCAACAGACATCAGGTTACATAAGGCCACCACAGGTCAACAGACAACAGGCCACGTGAGGTCACGTAAGGCCACCACAGGTCAACAGACAACAGGCCACGTGAGGTCACGTAAGGTCACCACAGGTCAACAGACAATAGCTTATGCAAGGCTACTGCAGGTTAACAGACAATAAGCAACGCCAGGTTATGGGGGTGGGGATTATCACTGGGGAGCTAACAAAGTTAGCTAGAGCCTAAAAGCCTTTCTTCTCTGACCAGTTCCTGACTAAACCACATCTAGTCCAGACTACAGCAATGAAGCTCAAACCTAACACAACCAGCACCAGTGACCAGAACCGTGCGACCTCTAGCTAGGACTGTGTCACCAAACACGTCTTCTCCATGTAGGCTGAAGGAAACAACTCCGTACGAATGTCTTTGAGCACCGAATGAACCCAGACTGGGCCGCTGCACTCGAGCTAGTTCACCTTTCCGTAGTAGGAGATGGCCTCCTTGTACTTCTCAATGATGTCCTCCTGGCTCAGACAGTTCTTAGCTCGGCCGATCTCGCTGCTGGTGTCCGCGCTGATTCCGCTGGTGGTCAGAGCGCCTGCCCAAGGAAGAGGAGAAAGCCAGAGTGAGAGGGAGAGAGACGAACGGACACTCGGGAATCTACACGGCAAGAGACAGAGGAAGGAGCAAGGCAGACATCAAAAAGGGCAAGGAGAGACGAAGAAGAGAGACAGGCACAGGACCCAGAGGACGTACATCAGGCATGCGGCAGTAACACTCTGACATGGTGCTTATAACACATCATAGACAGCGTAGTGAGACTGTAGGACCCTGCACTGTCCTTCCCTTCCGCCACCCTGACCAGCGTCTATAGCACACGGTCTATTAGGCAGTGACATCACTAATAACGACTATTAATAATAATTATTTACTATTCTAAGCTGTTTTGCGGGGACAAAAGGTCCCATCAGCTTTGGCTAAAGCATCCATGGTTGTTGCCTAGCAACCAGGGGACTGCAGACTGATACAGGTATGATTTGGGGGGGATGCAGCACAGACACAGCGCATTCCAGCCGGTCGGGCTGTGTCGCAGGTACCTGGCCTCTATCCGTATAGACACACTGTATAGACACACTGTATAGACACACTGTATAGACACACTGTATAGACACACTGTATGTCCAAAGGGCAGTAGGTATACACCAGGTCTGCTGAAGTGAAGGGCATTAATATTAATAAGGGGGCGGAGTCTGCAGTAACAGCCTCTACACTACATACTGGAACATTGCTGTGAGGATTTGATTGAGTATTAGTGAGGTCAGGGTACTGATGTTGGAACATTGCTGTGAGGATCTGATTGAGTATTAGTGAGGTCAAGGTACTGATGTTGGAACATTGCTGTGAGGATCTGACTGAGCATTAGTGAGGTCAGGGTACTGATACTGGAACATTGCTGTGAGGATCTGATTAAGCATTAGTGAGGTCAGGGTACTGATGTTGGAACATTGCTGTGAGGATCTGATTGAGTATTAGTGAGGTCAGGGTACTGATGTTGGAACATTGCTGTGAGAATCTGATTGAGGATTAGTGAGGTCAGGTACTGATGCTGGAACATTGCTGTGAGGATCTGACTGAGCATTAGTGAGGTCAGGTCCTGAGTTGTAACATTGCTGTGAGGATCTGATTGAGCATCAGTGAGGTCAGGGTACTGATGTTGGAACATTGCTGTGAGGATCTGATATAGCATTAGTGAGGTCAGGTCCTGATGTTGGAACATTGCTGTAAGAATTTGATTGAGGTCTACTAGTATGGTCAGGTACTGATGTTGGAACACTGCTGTGAGAATTTGATTGAGCATTAGTGAGGTCAGGGTACTGATGTTGGAACATTAGTGTGAGAATCTGATTGAGGATTAGTGAGGTCAGGGTACTGATGTTGGAACATTGCTGTGAGGATTTGATTGAGCATTAGTGAGGTCAGGTACTGATGTTGGAACACTGCAGTGAGGATTTGATTGAGTACTACTAGTATGGTCAGGTACTGATGTTGGAACACTGCAGTGAGGATTTGATTGAGTACTACTAGTATGGTCAGGTACTGATGTTGGAACACTGCAGTGAGGATTTGATTGAGCATTAGTAAGGTCAGGTCCCTATGTTGGAACATTGCTGTGAGGATCTGATTGAGCATTAGTGAGGTCAGGTACTAATGCTGGAACACTGCAGTGAGGATTTGATTGAGTACTACTATTATGGTCAGGTACTAATGCTGGAACACTGCAGTGAGGATTTGATTGAACGTCAGTGGGGTCAGTGCCTTGGGATCCTCTTCTACTGGTTGGTGCTTTTCTATAGAGCCTGCTCCAGCAGTATGTAGGGACCCTTGTATGAGCCATGGGGGCACCTTGACGCTGAGCTGGAGCTGTCTGGATACTTTTGGACATACAGTGTAAAGTGCTTGTGTCCTGCTCCGCTGCACTCACAGGGCTGCCAGTGCGCGTGCTGGAGCGGAAGCTAACAGGGCTGTCGAAGATGTGTGATCCAGATCAATGTCAGGTGTTACTGGTCCGTGCTTCTTCAAGGACTGTCAGGGAGCGGCTGTGTCATTAGTCTCAATCAACAAAAACAAACGAGCTCCATCAACGCAAACACGGGGCGGGCGACGGGGCCATGCTCACGCTCACTGCACTGTACACGACGGCGCATGGTGCAAAAGTTGTGATGTCACAGAACTAAAGAGACACTGGAGCAATATCCTACACGCCAGATCCTCCCCTGAGGTTCACTCCTTTCCCGTATCTCCTATTTCCCATTTTTAGCTACTCTTCATCCCTTAGGAAGTTTGGACACACTAAATAAGCCCACCAGACAGAAAGAGAGACCCCTGAGGCTGAAAAGTACCTGAGAGCTTGTAACACCTCGACCAGGACTGGGCAAGTTTCTGGATGGAGGCCACATCAATGTTCAGACACTCCTACATCAAGGACTTGGTCAGTTGGGAGAGATTTGGCGGATGCCTTCCGAGGAGAATTCCCTGTAGGCTGGGATTGTAGCCACTGCTGGTAGACCCGTATGACCGTACGCTTCCATACACCTGCAGATTCAGCTACTTCCTTCACACTATGGTCTTTGGCCACGCCCACATGCTCAGTCACTCCTTTTAGCCAATCATTAACATCTGCTCTGGAGCGTTTACCACACATGGAGTGAGACATTCCCTGCACTGTAGCACCTCTTCCCAATCTATGGATCCCGTCACTCACACCCCACAAGGCTTTATAGCCCCATCATCCTTGTGCAGCGCCATCTGCAGGAATCTACTGTGAATTTTAAGACAAGCTGGTTAGATAGGCTGCTTGCATGCGGAAGGAGGGAGTCACAGGAAAGAGTTTTAAAGAAGCTACAGAGTCATATACATGGGGCTCCTAACAACCACCCGGAAGACCTGGTAGACTTGATTATGCCCACCAGGTAAACAGCACTCAGCTTCTCCAGTTCAGCTCCAAAGACTATAGTGAGCGCTCCTTTTCTGTGCTCGTCTTGTATCTGGTGTTGACCCGAGGAGGATGGGTTCCCCTTGTCACAGGTGACTCGTTTTGTGTCAGTTAGTCGAGTATACCTGAAAGATTAATATCACAAGCGCACATTGACTCTACGTCCTGTGCAGCAGTCTGCATGAGCCCAAACAGTCCATATGCGAGCTCAGGAGACTCGGGTAGGTTCACTGTGGTGGTAAACACGAGTTGTAGACATGGTGACCCCCTGGTTCTGTTTCACACCAAACCCCCTCTGAATGACTCTGCTTTCAGAGTCAGTGGAATTCAGACTGTTGCACAGAACCTTACATGGGGGTCCGCTCACATCACCCGACAGTGGAAACACCATAATCCAACACTGCCACCTGCTGGTGCTTTTACTGTACTGCTGTAGGGCAGCTGGAACATAATGCTATTTGGCATTGCCATTATGGAACGGGTGGAACGGGCTGAGACGTTCAGCTCTGTGCAAGCCAGAGACCACCATACATCCGTCCAAATTCCAGGCGGTAGAGATTACTCATTCTCAGCATTACGATCAATCAGCTCCCATTCTCTTCAGGACACTCACTTTCAGACCCTCAAGAAGACACGCCTCCAAAGCTCAGTCCTAGAAGCTGGTTCAGCACCTTCCGCTTCATCTCGCCATCCAAATAACCCCAAGCACACTCAGTGCTGTTGAGGTTCTGGTGAGTCCATTGTTCCGAGAACACCAGCAGCTTCGGTGTTGGATGTGTAGCCACCTCCTTTTCTCAGTGAGGAGCGTCTTGAAAAGCTACACCTCCTTTCAGACCTCCTTAGCTTTGAGCAAAAGCAAGAATGGAGCATGATGTTCTCCTCTCTCTAAGAGGTAAAAGCTTTCAGTGCGGTTTATCTCAGGGGGACAGTGCTGGTGGGTCTACCAGGTTTTCCAGGTGGTTGTTAGGAGCCCCATTTATATGGCTATACAGCTTCTTTAATACTCTTTCGTATGACGCCTTCCTTCTGAATGCATCAGCTCATTTTATCTTTCATTCAAAAATCATCAGGCACATATCCTGGAATAGGTAAATTGGACTTATGGCTGTTGAGTGAAGGAAGGTGGCCTCTGATGTTTGCAGAGTGCTGTAGTTGGAAGTTTGCATATAAGCGCATTAATAAGCGTATTTTTATTATTATTTTTTTTTATATATAAGGTTGGGAGTCGATGCAGACCCCACTCTATGATTTCATCACACCTGAAATATAATAATTGTGATAAACATTTATGATATGCTCAAGCTCAACAAACAACATGTCACTTTGCATTTTTAGGGTGGTAGTAACTTCAGGTTCCTGCAGGTGGAGCTGTATGAGGATGACGGGGCTATGAATCCCTGTGGGGTGTGAGTGATGGGATCCATAGATTGAGAAGAGGTGGGACAGTGCAGGGAATGTCTCGTTCCATGTGTGGAAAACGCTCCAGAGCAGATGTTAATGATTGGCTAAGGGACGTGTCAAAGACCATAGTGTGAAGTAGCTGAATCTGCAGGTGTATGGAAGCGTACAGTCATCCAGGTCTACCAGCAGTGGCTACAATCCCAGTCTACAGGGAATTCTCCTTGGAATTGGGCCAGGGAAGGCCTTCACCAAATCTGGCCCAACTGACCAATTCTCTGATGGAAGAGTGTCTGAACACTGAAGGGGCCTACATCCAGAAACTTGTCCAGTCCATGCCCAATTAACTCATATCTGTTACTGATGCTGGTGGAGGTTAGGTATGTTTCAGTCACATGGGCCTCATATTTCTGTCTAGTCTGTAGTCATACATTCCTATTACTCTGATGTGCATTAGTCCAATGCAGGTTTAAATACAGTATAGGGCCAAAATAATAAAATACTGATAATTAGGTGTATAATGTATTGAGAGCACGTCTAAACCCCACAGTTAAGTGTGTTATGGTATTTAATGCTGATTTTCTAATATATAATAAGCTCATAACATGAACTCACAGGGCAACCCTTGACCTGTGGCAAGTCCCCATATACCTTAGTGCCCAGTTTCTGTGTATTAGCGGAGTTTGACCATCTGGAACACACAGTAAGGGGTCCAATTCTGCCCATTACACAGCAACTGTGCCGTAAAAGGTGCAGGAGTACAGAGGAGGACTTCTCTCTGATATGATTAACCAAACGCGCAGGTGTTCAGACTTTTGCACACGGCTCTATACAGCATATACACTATACAAAATATGCACACAGACACACCAACACCAACACCAACCACTTTAACAAGACCACGAACATCAAAGAGAGTCAAAAAAGAGAGTTTAGTTTAAAAAAAAAAAAAAAAGATGAGTAAATTATAAAATCACCAAAGTCATGATTAGGATGCACACGACAGAAATCAATCAGAGGCCTGAAGATTAACTTCGAAGGAACAGGCAGAAACCATAGAGAGACACACAGAGCAGTGCCAGCGCAGGCTCAGGCAGCAGGAACGGCGGAGGCTAGAGCTACAGCAGGCAGGGCAGTACTGTACTGTACCTGGGTCAATGAGAACCTCCTGAGCCCCTGAACACGGACAGACACACAGACAGAGAGAAACAGACAGCCTGGGTGACTCTTTGGCTGAAGCTGCAGGTTGCTGGAGCTGGGTTAGTTCTGCACGGCGTGTTTCAGCACTGCTGCATGCGCACCAAACGTTCTCCAACGGACACCGTCGCGCCGATCCCGACAGTCGGGAAACCGAGCATCAGAACCTCAGCTTTTAATGGAAGCCAATGGAGGAGCAAGTTTTCAGAGTCATTTTGGAGCATTTCTGTTGATGCATTTGTCACAGCGTAATCTTTATTAATAATAATAATAATAATAATAATAATAATAATAATAATAATAATAAGCAGTTAAATGATTAATGATGTAATGTTGATGTCTGCTTTGCTGAATGAATAATGATTAATGCTATAAACACTGAAACAGTGGGCTCACGGGCAGGGAGACTGACCTCGATCATGGTCAGTGTGGAGTCTAATCAGCAGTATTATCTACTATCTAGCTGTTCTTCATCCATTCATCCATCCTTTCATGATGGAGGGTGAAATTTCGGATGACATATTTGGGTGGAGAGGAAACACACCATTGTAATCAGTGATGTGGACACCAGCACACAGAACCACCTGTGTGTGTATTTCAGGGTTAGGAGGATGTGGAGGGGCGTGGCTTATTTACTCTCCATCACCTGACTGCACGTCATTGGACTGGTTTTAACTCTGAGACTGTTTCTATTTCTTGGAGGGCTTATTTACTGTCCTTGTGGGGTTCGGGGTAGTGGGTAGTCGATTCTGGGCCAGGGTGTCCTGGTCCTGTCTGTGTGGGGTTCGGGGTAGTGGGTAGACGATTCTGGGCCAGGGCGTCCTGGTCCTGTCTGTGTGGAGTTCGGGGTAGTGGGTAGACGATTCCTGGCCAGGGCGTCCTGGTCCTGTCTGTGTGGAGTTCGGGGTAGTGGGTAGACGATTCCTGGCCAGGGCGTCCTGGTCCTGTCTGTGTGGAGTTCGGGGTAGTGGGTAGTCGATTCCTGGCCAGGGCATCCTGGTCCTGTCTGTGTGGAGTTCGGGGTAGTGGGTAGACGATTCCTGGCCAGGGCGTCCTGGTCCTGTCTGTGTGGAGTTCGGGGTAGTGGGTAGTCGATTCCTGGCCAGGGCGTCCTGGTCCTGTCTGTGTGGAGTTCGGGGTAGTGGGTAGTCGATTCCTGGCCAGGGCGTCCTGGTCCCGTCTGTGTGGAGTTCGGGGTAGTGGGTAGTCGATTCCTGGCCAGGGCGTCCTGGTCCTGTCTGTGTGGAGTTCGGGGTAGTGGGTAGACGATTCCTGGCCAGGGCGTCCTGGTCCTGTCTGTGTGGAGTTAGGGGTAGTGGGTAGTCGAGGCCAGGGCGTCCTGGTCCTGGGTAGTTCGGGGTAGAGTCGATTCTGGGCCAGGGCGTCCTGGTCCTGTCTGTGTGGAGTTCGGGGTAGTGGGTAGACGATTCCTGGCCAGGGCGTCCTGGTCCTGTCTGTGTGGAGTTCGGGGTAGTGGGTAGTCGATTCCTGGCCAGGGCGTCCTGGTCCTGTCTGTGTGGAGTTCGGGGTAGTGGGTAGACGATTCCTGGCCAGGGCGTCCTGGTCCTGTCTGTGTGGAGTTCGGGGTAGTGGGTAGCTGATTCTGGGCCAGGGCGTCCTGGTCCTGTCTGTGTAGAGTTCGGGGTAGTGGGTAGCTGATTCTGGGCCAGGGCGTCCTGGTCCTGTCTGTGGAGAGTTCGGGGTAGTGGGTAGTCGATTCTGGGCCAGGGCGTCCTGGTCCTGTCTGTGTGGAGTTCGGGGTAGTGGGTAGACGATTCCTGGCCAGGGCGTCCTGGTCCTGTCTGTGTGGAGTTTGGGGTAGTGGGTAGTCGATTCCTGGCCAGGGCGTCCTGGTCCTGTCTGTGTGGAGTTTGGGGTAGTGGGTAGTCGATTCCTGGCCAGGGCGTCCTGGTCCTGTCTGTGTGGGGTTCGGGGTAGTGGGTAGCTGATTCTGGGCCAGGGCGTCCTGGTCCTGTCTGTGTGGAGTTCGGGGTAGTGGGTGTCGATTCCTGGCCAGGGCCTTCCTGTTGCCTCCCACAGTGAGGTATTTTGGAGATGCTAAATTGCCCCTTAGGTATGCGTGTCTGTGAGTGAGCCCTGTGATGGACTGGTGGCCTGTCCAGGGTGCTCCCTGCCTTCTAGGCTTCCCCCCACCTCATGTTTCAGATGAACACAGTGGTTTAGCAGATGAGTGACCGAGTGAATGAGAAGTAGGGGAAACCTGTATCTGGTTACGATGCTAACTGACAAGCAGGTGAGAAACACTACACCTTCTTGACGATCACCTCCAGCGTGCTGGTGTTCATTGGAGAACGAACTTTTGATGGAAATCCAGCATCAACACTTAAATAACCTAAACAGTTCCGGTTCCCTACATCAGCACACGCTGCAGCAGCACTGAAAGTTAAAATGGGACATTCTTTAAAATGCCGGTTCCGCAAGGGTTCCTTACCAAACACAGTGGCTTTGCATAGAACCAGGAACCAGGCTAAAGCTTCTTTGAATGGTAAAATGGTCCTTCAGATTGCTGGAGACTGATGTGTTGTATTGGTTCTATATTGCACCAAAAAGGGTTCTACTAAGGGTTCTAAGTCATCATAAACAATGGCCGAAAACTGTATGGCGTTTTACAGAAATGGTTCTGTATAGGTTCCATGCAGAACCATATCCAATATATCAATGTCCATCTGTCCAAACACATAACGCATCAAACGGTTCTACACAGAACCACTGTCTTTACTAAAGAACCCTTGAGGAACCATCTTTAAGAGTCAGCCAAAATTTAAAATGCCCCCCCCCCTTACCTTCAAAGCTGTCGATCAGGTTTGGTGCCTGTAGTTAGCCGAAACATGGGACCTACACAAGGAGACTAGGGAACCCTCAAAGGTTTTTGTGAGCTAGAACCAATGTCTATAATTTGCTGAGATCAGGATGTGGTTTCTCTGTGGTATCTAAGTAGATGCAGCCAAGCAAGCTCTCCCATTGGTTAGGCCTACTGACCTCCCGGCCTCTCACGTCGAAATCAGCCACTCACGTTTCACTTTACAATAAGAACGTTCATGTGACTGGCATTAGCTTAGCGCTAACCTAGTACTAGAGTCCCATAGGAGTGCTAGCTAGAGGTTCCCCACACTAGCTG
Organism: Prochilodus magdalenae; assembly: GCA_024036415.1. NCBI lineage: Eukaryota > Metazoa > Chordata > Actinopteri > Characiformes > Prochilodontidae > Prochilodus > Prochilodus magdalenae. Next base: position 112,657 of record JAMWET010000676.1, on the reverse strand, counting down.
ACTGGACTGCTAGCCACTGACCATTTAATATGACCCTATGGACTACAAGAAGACAAGAGGTGAGGTGGTCATTTCAGGGTCCACCTCTCCAGATTCCCGAAGGCTAGCATTGCTGGGTACATCCACCTCTACTGGCCGGTGGAGTTTAACCTCCAAGATATCTCTACTAGTCCACAGAGCTTCAAAGATCAGACACTGAATCCTTATCTCCAGCATCCCAAAGACCACTTACAGGTCATGTGTGGCTGGAGAGGAAGCAGAACGTTACAGTCCTGTCCAGGTCAGGCTCGGTTACTCTGGCTTTCGAGACCTCCACAGCAGGTGAGCGTCTCAGCCAGGCCAGCTAGGGTGCACCCCAGTCGGGGACACAGGTGTGGTCCATATCTCCGGCTCCCTGGAGGCTAGTAAAGCGTTCCGTTCTGCGGTTTAGTATTTATCCGCGATCAGCCACCAGCTGCTGACTTCGAAAGTCGTGCAACAACCCAGTTAAGGCCCATGCTAAAGGCTAACAGAGCTAACACTAACGGTCACAGCTTACTGCGCTAGCCAACTTCAGACACCAAACCTGTCCTGGCTGGTCCACTACAGGTAAAGGGTTGAGGGGTTGGGGATGGGGCGGCTCTTTAATTAGCCAAACTAGCATAATAAACATCAGTGTGTTAGAACGGTGTGTAGGAGACACGCAGACGTCCTTCATTCCCCCACTTACCATGTCAGCCGCCATTCAAACCTGCACATCAACTAGAAGCTGTTAAAAGGGCCGGCAAACAGGAGGGGCCACACATGCAGCGTGTAGTGGAAGCGGTGTTAGCAGCATCCCTCCATGTATTTCTGCGTTAGTGGGTTAAAGTAGCAGTCGGGCGCATTAACAGGCCCATAGGAGTCATCTCTGTATTTCCCCAACCCAATCAAACACCTCTCACGTGGGAAGATCACAATTCCCATTATCCCAGTTCACAGGTGGATGGAAATCAGGAAGCCAAATGGCTGGACAACATGTTTCGGGCTTCTCAGTGCACAGCAGCACAGCGTGCTCAATAAACAAACCGAGAACTTAAGCCATACAGTGGCGTCATAATGAGGAGCGACGGTGTGCTGGCGTCACGCTGAATACGAAGTGGGTTCGATGTTGATAATAGAAACATGAAAATAACATGATCCCACGGATTCACCGGCTCAGACACGAACCAACCAGCTGCCGATACCACTGAAACGTGAAACACGTCTGGGAACGATGAATGGAACTGGAGAACATCGAGGAGGAAGTTAAAAAAGGAATGAACAGCCAAAAAATGATGTTAATAAATAAATAAATTAATTAATTAATTAATTAATTAATAAGTATGTAAATTAATAAATAAAATGAATAAATAAACAAATAAATAAATAAAATGAATGAATAAATAAATGAATAAATAAATAAATAAACAAACAGATAAACAAAATAAATAAAATGAATGAATAAATAAATAAAATGAATAAATAAATAAATAAATAAATAAAATGAATGAATGAATAAATAAATAAATAAATAAATAAATAAATAAAATAAATAAATAAAATAAATACATAGATAAATAAATAAATGAATAAATACATAAATAAATGTGATGAAGCGCTGAAGCAGTCCGATTATGAAGGTTTGACTGAAGCACAGTAGATAATGATTATTAGTAGTTAATTATTTATTTATCACCTAATAACTTCCTGCTCCTCCCTTTAAAAACTCGAACCATCCAATCAATCATCTTATAATAGAGTCTACTACCACTCATCAATCCATCATTTCATTCATCCATCAACATCCCATTCACTCCCCCATTTGTTTATCTCTATCCATCCTTCCATTCCCTACTCCGTTCATGGAAGTTATTACTATATTTATTCATACATCCATCCATCCATCCATCCATCGTTCCAGTCATCCATCCATCCATCCATCGTTCCAGTCATCCATCCATCCACATTCTATTCATCCTTCCATTTGCTATTCCATTCGTCTTTCCATTTAATATTCCATTCATTCATTCATTATCTCTTAACTTATTCATACTACCACTCAGTCCATTCCACTCATCTATCAATCCATCCATCAACATTCTATTAATTCTCCCATTTGTTTATCTCTAGCCATCCTTTCATTTACTACTCCATTTATTCATTCATTACTATATTTATTCATAATTCCACTCATCAATCCATCGTTCAATTCATTCTTCCACCCACATTCCATTCATCCATATACTATTCCCTTCATTCTTTCATCCACCATCACTATTCCATTCATTTATACATCCACCCATCCAATCTTCCTGTACTATTCCATTCATTCATTCATTCATCTCCCATTAGTTTAAATCGCTATCCATCCTTCCATCCACCACTCCATTCATGCTTCCATTTATACAAGCCATTCTCCTTTTTCATGTTTCTACCCATTCAACAGTCTGTCTGTTTATTCTTTCTCTCATCCATTCGTCTATCAATTTAGTATTCCACTCATCCATTCATGTTATATGCGCTTATTTATTACTTACTTCTATCCATCCATCCATCCATCCATCCATGTAGTAACCATTGCTACATTAATTCATTAAATCTACTACTACTTCCATTCATCCATTACTCATTCCATCCATCCATCCATTCATGTTTCTACCCATTCAACAGTCTGTCTGTTTATTCTTTCTCTCATCCATTCGTCTATCAATTTAGTATTCCACTCATCCATTCATGTTATATGCGCTTATTTATTACTTACTTCTATCCATCCATCCATCCATCCATCCATGTAGTAACCATTGCTACATTAATTCATTAAATCTACTACTACTTCCATTCATCCATTACTCATTCCATCCATCCATCCATTACACATCATTTATTCAGTGATCCTTCCAGTAATTACTCCATCCGTCACTTTAATTTTTATAACACCCATCCATCCATCCATCCATCCATCCACTTATACCTCCATCACTCCACAGCAGAATCAGCTCACCAGAAAACACGGTCTGTTAGGCAGAGCTAGCTAAAACAGGGTGCTGTGTGACTGGGCCAGCCAGGCGGTCAAACAGCAGCCCAGCAGCAGCAGAGGTCAGAGGTGATTCACCGGTCAAGCAACTGAACGAGGAATCCCGTCAGCAGTGCTGGACCTCCTGCTACGGAGAACCCTGGAGTACGCGATGTGAGGAAAAAGCTGGGGAGGGTGTCGGACCCTGCAGCTCCACACTGACCTGGCCGATGCCCCTTTCCCGTATCTGTTGCTGCGGAGATGCTGGGTTTGCGCGCGCTGGTCTTTCCCGCCGTGCCTCCTGGGTAGTGGAATATCACCGAGGCGGAGCAGAGACCCTCCAGCGCAGCTGTGATAGAGAGAGAGGAGGAAACAGATGGAGAGAAGAGCAGTAAGAGCAGATAAACGTTTGAGCACGTCCAGCCCAACGACACACCCGTCCTCTAGAGGGGGACACGTCGGCACACTGGAGGACACCACTACTGCGTACCGTGGACCTTCTTAAGCTCCACTTGTTCAGTGTTTCTGATTCTGACGTTCACCATGGTGCTTCTCCATGCACCCACATATGCACACACTAGTGAACACACCCACACCAACAAGGGGCAATGAGCACACCAGCCCAGAGCAGGGGTCAGCTCTATCCATGGTACCCAGTGAGCGTAGGGGCCTGGCTCAAGGGCACTTCAGTCAGGTCCTGTTGGTACAGGGGATCAAACTGGTGACCTTATGGTCACACAGCTGGTTCCCTAACCTCCAGTCCACACCTGTCCTCCAGTCTGAGTCCTTGTTCTGATTTTGGCTGAATGTACGATTTACGATGTACGCATTTGGCAGAGTGCCAAAACTTGGTTGGAAACGGGTCACCATCAAGAACTAAAGGGCGTCAAGCCTGCAACAACTGAAATCTTGACTCTTCCAGGTGACGACAATGACACCAAGCACCTGTACAAGTTACAGACTGAGTGTATTCGTCCCCAATCCTTTGGACCCAGATGTGTCTCGAGGACATGGTGAATGAACTAGACCCAGAACACTGTGTTCCTGTGTTGGGTTAGTTCAGGTTACCCTGGAATAATGGCCCATGCTAATCAGTGGGGCTCAAGCTTCCAGCACTTGTTAGCTACACGGCCTCAAAGCCGGTCAGAACTCCAGGTCTTACCTCCCAACCACAGGAAGTCGTTAACAGAGCGAAGAAGCTCCACAGCCATGTGGTAGTGGACCAGGGCGTCCTGCAGCATGCCCGCCTGCAAGCACAGGTCTCCGACGTGCTTCCTCATACGGCCCTGGCAGCGCTTCTTATAGTGCCTGAGGAAGAAGAGGAGGAGGAGGATCAGTCATTCAGAGTGGTGTTGGTGTGAAACGGTCCGTTCTAGAGAAACTGGAGTCAGAACTGTTTACAGTGGTGGTGAAGGGAACCAGACGTCCACCTCTTAAACCAGAAATAAGAAAGAGACACTCAGAGGACACCTGCAGGGTCACTGGTGGTCCGGATAGTATATGAAGCGACTGTGTTGTAGACATGAAGACCCCTCGTCCCACCACCACCACTGTAAAGAACACCTGAGTGGGATTACCAGGGGCAGCTCAACCAAAATCACTGACTATATAAATCTAACGTCTCACGTCTTACCCAGAAACTAATCACTCAGCCAAGAAACGTTCAGTATCCAAACACAGTAACTCAGTAAGTGTAATGTGTTAGTGTGCTGTAAGTAGTGTGTCGGTGTACAGTAACTCAGTAAGTGTAATGTGTTAGTGTACTGTAAGTAGTGTGTTGGTGTACAGTAACTCAGTCAGGTAATGCGTTAGTATCTGGTAAAGTAGTTGTGAGGGTGTACGTAACTCGTAAGTGTAGTGTGTTAGTGTACTGTTAAGTAGCGTGTTGTGTACACATTAACTCAGTAAAGTGTAATGGTGTTAAGTGTACTGTAAGTAAGCGTGTTGGTGTTACAGTAACTCAGTAAGTGTAATGATGGGTAGTGTACTGTAAGTAGCGTTGTTTGGTGTTACAGATAACTCAGTAAGTTTTAATGTGTTAGTGTGCTGTAAGTAGTGTGTCGGTGTACAGTAACTCAGTAAGTGTATGCGTTAATGCTGTAAGTTGTGTAGTGTGCTGCAACTGGTAAGTAATGTGTCGGTGTAAGTAGTAACTCAGTAACTCAAGTTGTAATGCGTTAGTGGTGCTGTAAGTAGTGTGTTGGTGTACAGTAAACTCAGTAAGTGTAATGTGTTTAGTGTTTCTGTAGGTAGTGTGTTGGTGTGTACAGTAACTCATAAAGAGTAATGGAGTATGTGTTACTGTAAGTAGTGTGGTTGGTTTGTACAGTAACTCAGTAAGTGTAATGCGTTTAGTGTGGCTGTAGGTAGTGTGAGGGTGTAACAGTAACGCAGTAAGTGTTAGTGTGTTAGTGACTGTAAGTAGGGTGTTGGTGTACAGTAGTCAGTGTAATGCGTGTGTGCTGTAAGTAAATGAGGGTGTACAGTAACTAGGATGTGTAGGTGTGTTACTGTGACTGTAAGTAGGCGTTTGTTGGTGTCCAGCTAATCAGTAAGTGTAAGTGTTATGTGCTACTGTAGTAGCGTGTGTTGTACAGTAACTCAGTAGTGTAAGTATGTGGTACTGAAGTAGGTGGTGTACAGTTAAACTCAGTAAGTGTAATGTGTTAGTGTGCTGTAAGTAGTGTGTCGTTGTACAGGTAACTCAGTAAGTTGTTAATGCGGTTAGTGTGCTTGTAAGTAGTGTGTTGGTGTGTCAGTAAACTCAGTAAGTGTAATGTGTTAAGTGGTAGTGTAAGTATGGTGTTGGTGTGCAGTAACTCCAGTAAGTGTAAGTGTTAGTGTGTGCTTGTAAGTAGCGTGTTTGGTGTACAGTAACTCAGTAAACGTAAATGCGTTAGTGTAGCTGTAAGTAGGGTGTTGGGTGTACAGTAACTCCAGTAAGTGTAATGTGTTAGTGTACTGTAAGTAGGTCGTGTTGGTGTACAGTAACTCAGTAAGTGTAATGCGTTAGTGTACTGTAAGTAGTGTGTTGGTGTACAGTAACTCAGTAAGTGTAATGCGTTAGTGTACTGTAAGTAGCGTGTTGGTGTACAGTAACTCAGTAAGTGTAATGCGTTAGTGTGCTGTAAGTAGCGTGTTGGTGTACAGTAACTCAGTAAGTGTAATGTGTTAGTGTGCTGTAAGTAGTGTGTTGGTGTACAGTAACTCAGTAGGTGTAATGCGTTAGTGTGCTGTAAGTAGTGTGTTGGTGTACAGTAACTCAGTAAGTGTAATAGGTTAGTGTACTGTAAGTAGTGTGTTGGTGTGCAGTAACTCAGTAAGTGTAATGCGTTAGTGTACTGTAAGTAGCGTGTTGGTGTACAGTCTGTGTTGGCTGAATGACTGTGACTGGGGCCAAAAGGGCCCAATCTCGGTACAACCGAAGTGCCACCTTAACAGCTAGGCTTATGCCAAGTTAGTGGCTTCTGCTGACTGAATACAGGCACCACCCTGGACCAACTTCAGACGCCTTACTTAATAGCAAGGACCAGCTGGCACCAAACCCACAAGGGACTTCAAAGGCAAGTCCTTTAACTGCTATGCTATAGACAGGAAATGGTAGAGGCAGAGACAGGAAGGAGCAAAGCAGGGAGGGAGGGAGACCAGAACGAAGGACAAAAGCCATCTACTAAATCTATTCTCTATCCTGGTCTGGCACAGGAACAAAGAGGGTTAACAAAAGATCAAAAGACATAAGAAACAAGAAACAGAAATGAATAAATGAGGGCGGGGTCTGTGGTCAGGGTGGGGGTCAAGCGTTTCCCATTTAACTGCCTGAGAATGTACTCTACCAACAGGTTGAGTCCTCGGTAGGAGTAGGATTTGACTTGTACTGGACAAGTTTCTGGATGTAGCCACATCAGTGTTCAGACACTACCGTATCACAGACTTGGACAGTTGGTCCAGATTTGGTGGATGCCTTCCCCGTCATGATTCCGAGGAGAATTCCCTGTAGACTGGGATTTTCCCACTGCTGGTAGACCTGTATGACCGTACGCTTCCATACACCTGCAGATTCAGCTACTTCCTTCACACTATGGTCTTTGGCCACGCCCACATGCTCAGTCCCTCCTTTTAGCCAATCATTAACATCTGCTCTGGAGCCATTTACCACACATGGAACGAGACATTTCCTGCACTGTAGCACCTCTTCCCAATCTATGGATCCCGTCACTCTCACCTCACAGGGATTTACAGCCCCATCATCCTCATGCAGCGCCACCTGCAGGAGCCTGAAGGTACTACCACCTTAAACAAGCAAGCTGACTCATTTCTTTGGCCAGTGAGTGTCCCTGCGAGTGTCCTTTTTCTGCACTGGAGCTGTGAGGCTGGGATAACGGAACTCTGGGTCACTCAGAAAGACCCCAACAGTGTAACTGGATGATGCACATAGACAACAGCGGCAGTAGCCACCTTGTAGCCTAAACTGTGACTGTCCATTTGTCCAGCTGTACAGGTGACGGAGTGTCGTACGGTATCAGAGGCCTACGCAGGTCTACTCCTGATTACTGAACTCCACACGGTGCATGAGCAGTAGGTAAGAGTCCAGCTCTGAGCTCCAGAAACCTCATTTATTCCAAACCCAGCCCGAGAGCACCGAGGTCCAACCAGCGCATGGATGAAGGGATGGCTGTAATGGGATAAGACATGGGGGAGGGGGGCAGTTTGGAGGGGAGGGTGCTAAGCGTCGACTGAACTACCAGCTCACCTTTTCACACCCAACAATAAACTCACAGGACAGTATGGAAGAGAAGAAAGAAGAGAAGACAAATAAAACAACAACGAAACAGGAAACGAAACGGAAGACAAAAAAAAGCAACACAGACAGACTAGAAGAGATGGAGGTGGTCTTATTTCCTCAAATGAAGCCCACTGTAGTCCATCTGTTTCTCTGTGTACTGTACTACCCTGTTCTTCAATGGTCAGGACCCCCACAGGACCACCACAGAGCTGGTAGTATGTGGGTGGTGGATCATTCTCAGCACTGCAGTGACACTGACGTGGTGGTGGTGTGTTAGTGTGTGTGGTGCTGGTGTGAGTGGATCAGACACAGCAGTGCAGCTGGACACCTCAGTGTCACTGCTGGACTGGGAATCGTCCACCAACCAAAACTATCCAGCCTACAGTGTCCTGTGGGCACCGTCCTGTGGGCACCGTCCTGTGGGCACCGTCCTGTGGGCAGCGTCCTGTGGGCAGCGTCCTGTGGGCTGCGTCCTGTGGGCAGCGATGCAGGACTAGAGGATGATCAGCACCGCACTGTGCAGCAGCAGATGAGCTGTCGTCTCTGACTGTCCATCTACAAGGTGGCCCAGCAAGGTAGGAGTGTCTAATAGTGTGGACAGTGAGTGGACACAGTGTCTCAACACTCCAGCAGCACTGCTGTGTCTGATCCCCTCACACCAGCACCACACACACTAACACCACCACCACCACGTCAGTGTCACTGCAGTGCTGAGAATGATCCACCACCCACATAATACCTGCTCTGTGGTGGTCCTGTGGGGGTCCTGACCATTGAAGAGGGTAGTACAGTATACAGAGAAACAGATGGACTACAGTGTGGACCTACAGAGTGTCCTGTATGGTCAGTGGAGTCCTATAGGTCGTAGCCGCAGACCCAAACTCACCTGCCATCCGTGTCCAGCCCGACAAAGTCCTTCTTCTCGAAGGGCACGCAGAGGAGCGGGATTTTATCTCCGGATTTGTCCGTGGCCCGGTCCAGCCGCTTGGACTCCAGCACGATGAAGATGGATTCCACAAAGTCCTCCACCCTCTTCTCCACGTCGGGGCAGTTGTCGTAGCTGGGGTAGAAGGCCACATCCGTGCGCTGCTGCTCCGCTATCTCTCCCTGCAGGCCGAACACCAGCAGGCGCGAGTCGTACAGCGTGGAGCCAAACAGCTCCTTCTGGCCATGGAATCGCTCAGCCGTCTGCGGCCACTCCTTAGCTGAGGCGCAGCTGGTCACCGAGATCAGACCCACGACCTTACGGTGCGTCTGGAAGTCGCCCCACTCGTTGTTCTCAGGTGGGTAGTGGTGGCGGTAGCGGATGAAGAGCACCCGCTGGCTGTCGCGCACGTTCACCTGATTCACGCTGGAGATCCGCTTGTAGATACGGAAAAACTGGTCTTCGGGGACGATGCCCACCGGCTGCACCACCACCAGCACTGTCTGGTGGTCCTCCGCACACTGCATGTAGTCCGGGACACTCATGACTGCACGCACTGGGGGAAAGAAATGACACGGGATGATCAGTCTTCTTTGAGGCCTGAATTACAGAATGTGCTAATTTATGGTGCCATTTCCATCAAATTCCCAAATATCCCCGTACTGCAACTTGAAGCATTCTCTGATAGACTGGCTTGGGTGGTACCAGTTACATCCCACCTGCATACGTCTCCAGTGGTGGTGGTGATGGGAACCAGTGAAGCCTACAGCTCACATATACCGTCGCTGTCCAAAGAAAAACAGGTATCTCCAAAATGGAAACTTTACTGGAGAGGCCAAAAACCTAATTTAATTTGAATGGAAGTCAATGGAACCAGACGTCTTTCTGAGCAGTTTTGGGCCATTTCTGTTGGTCCATTCTTCATGAAATTTCTACACAGTGTAAACAGCAGCTCATGTGACCAAATGAGGCATAAAAGTAAAAATCAACAAAAATGGAGATACATGCTTTTCTTTGGACAGCGATGAAATACACATTTTTAAAATCATCAGTGCTGCTATTTAAATTAGCCTCTAATCAACAGCAAAGCTTTAGGATAGTAAGTATAGTAAATTGTGGCCTTAATTTAGTAACTTGTAGCCACAACATACTAACTTGTGACTGCAATTTAGAAACTTGTACGCTCATTATACTAACTCGTGGGCTCATTATACTAACTTGTGGGCTCATTATACTAACCTATGATCTTAAACAGTAACTCCTGAGCTTAACATACTGTGTGGCCTCAATTTAGCACCTTATGGGCTCAATACAGTAAATCCTGGGCTCGCTATTGTAAACTGTGGCCTCAATTTAATAACTTGTACCCACATCATACCAACTTGTGGTCTCCATACAGTAACTCCTGGGCTCAATATACTGTAGTAAAGTGTGGTCTCAACAAAGTAACTTGTGATTTCAATATACTAACCTGTGGTCTCAACCTTTTAACTCTGTGGCCACAATATAGTAACTTCTGGCCCAGCCATACTAACTTGTTGCCTCAACATAGTAAAGCATGGTCTCATTTTAGGAGCTTCGTCATACTTACTTGTTTTCCTAATACAGTATCTAATGGGCTCAATATAGTAATGCGTAACCTCAACATAGCACACCGTGGTCTCAATACAGTCACGTGTAACCTCAACATAGCACTCTGTGGTCTCAATACAGTCACGTGTAACCTCAACATAGCACTCTGTGGTCTCAATACAGTCACGTGTAACCTCAACATAGCACTCTGTGGTCTCAATACAGTCATGTGTAACCTCAACATAGCACACCGTGGTCTCAATACAGTCATGTGTAACCTCAACATAGCACTCTGTGGTCTCAATACAGTCACGTGTAACCTCAACATAGCACTCTGTGGTCTCAATACAGTCATGTGTAACCTCAACATAGCACACTGTGGTCTCAATACAGTCACATGTAACCTCAACATAATACACCGTGGTCTCAATACAGTCACATGTGACCTCTACATAGTATGCCATGGTCTCAACACAGTCACGTGTAACCTCAACATAGCACACTGTGGTCTTAATACGGTCACGTGTAACCTCAACATAGCACACTGTGAGCTCAATTCAGTCATATGTAACCTCAACATAGTACGCCATGGTCGCAATACAATCACGTGTGACCTCAACATAGTACGCCGTGGTCTCAATACAGTCACATGTAACCTCAACATAGCACACCGTGGTCTCAATACAGTCATGTGTAACCTCTACATAGTACACTGTGGTCTCCATACAGTCATGTTGTACCTTAACATAATACACTCTGGTCTCAATAGGGTGACGCGTAACCTCAACATAGTACACCGTGATCTCAATGCGGTCATGTGTAATCTCAACATAGTATGCCGTGGTCTCAATACAGTCATGTGTAACCTCAACATAGTACACCGTGGTCTCAATACAGTCATGTGTAACCTCAACATAGTACGCCATGGTCTCAATACGGTCATGTGTAACCTCAACACAGTACACCATGGTCTCAATACGGTCATGTGGAACCTCAACATAGTACACCATGGTCTCAATACGGTCATGTGTAACCTCAACATAGTACACCATGGTCTCAATACGGTCATGTGTAACCTCACGGTCACGTGTAACCTCAACATAGTACACCGTGGTCTCAATACAGTCACATGTGACCTCAACACAGTACGCCGTGGTCTCAATACAGTCACGTGTAACCTCAACATAGTACACTGTGGTCTCAATACGGTCATGTGTAACCTCAACATAGTACGCCATGGTCGCAATACAATCACGTGTGACCTCAACACAGTACGCCATGGTCGCAATACAATCACGTGTGACCTCAACATAGCACACCGTGGTCTCAATACGGTCATGTGTAACCTCAACATAGTACACGGTGGACTCAATACAGTCATGTGTAACCTCTACATAGTACACTGTGGTCTCCATACAGTCATGTTGTACCTTAACATAATACACTCTGGTCTCAATGGGTGACGCGTAACCTCAACATAGTACACCGTGATCTCAATGCGGTCATGTGTAATCTCAACATAGTACGCCGTGGTCTCAATACAGTCATGTGTAACCTCAACATAGTACACCGTGGTCTCAATACAGTCATGTGTAACCTCAACATAGTACGCCATGGTCTCAATACGGTCATGTGGAACCTCAACATAGTACACCATGGTCTCAATACGGTCATGTGGAACCTCAACATAGTACACCATGGTCTCAATACGGTCATGTGTAACCTCAACATAGTACACCATGGTCTCAATACGGTCATGTGTAACCTCACGGTCACGTGTAACCTCAACATAGTACACCGTGGTCTCAATACAGTCACATGTGACCTCAACACAGTACGCCGTGGTCTCAATACAGTCACGTGTAACCTCAACATAGTACACTGTGGTCTCAATACGGTCATGTGTAACCTCAACATAGTACGCCATGGTCGCAATACAATCACGTGTGACCTCAACACAGTACGCCATGGTCGCAATACAATCACGTGTGACCTCAACACAGTACGCCATGGTCGCAATACAATCACGTGTGACCTCAACATAGCACACCGTGGTCTCAATACGGTCATGTGTAACCTCAACATAGTACACGGTGGGCTCAATACAGTCATGTGTAACCTCTACATAGTACACTGTGGTCTCCATACAGTCATGTTGTACCTTAACATAATACACTCTGGTCTCAATAGGGTGACGTGTAACCTCAACATAGTACACCGTGATCTCAATGCGGTCATGTGTAATCTCAACATAGTACGCCGTGGTCTCAATACAGTCATGTGTAACCTCAACATAGTACACCGTGGTCTCAATACAGTCATGTGTAACCTCAACATAGTACACCGTGGTCTCAATACAGTCATGTGTAACCTCAACATAGTACGCCGTGGTCTCAATACGGTCATGTGGAACCTCAACATAGTACACCATGGTCTCAATACGGTCATGTGTAACCTCAACATAGTACGCCGTGGTCTCAATACGGTCATGTGTAACCTCAACATAGTACGCCGTGGTCTCAATACGGTCATGTGTAACCTCAACATAGTACACCGTGGTCTCAATACAGCCATGTGTAACCTCAACATAGTACGTCATTGTCTCAATACAGTCATGAGTAACCTCAACTTAGTACGCTGTGGTCTCAATACAGTCATGTGTAACCTCAACATTGTACACCATGGTCTCAATACAGTCATGTATAACCTCAACATAGTATGCCGTGGTCTCAATACAGTCACATGTAACCTCAACACAGTACAATGTGGTTTTAATATAGTACACTGGGACTATTTTGTTACTCCTGAGCTTAACACAGTCATGTGTGCCACAAAGATGGTCAAGTGTGGTATCCATATAGCAACCTCAACCTCCTCTTTAACTCTGACCATCAACACAAACCTGCACCCAAACAGTTCAGGGAACCACGTAGGGAGGTGCTGTGCCTGTGTGTTAACAGAGTAAACGCCTGAGTGCTTTAGGTAAACGGGCACAGCCTGTGGGGTCGTGTCCCCCTGGTGTTGTGAAACCACTCTACAGAAAAGTTCAGTAGACCTAAATGATATTACACCTGCTGGCCAATGAGGCACCGCCCTGCTCATCGCTGCCAGCCCTGAGACCAGGCTATAACAGAGCACAGCTACAGAGGCAGGTCTGATTCCCACCCTGTCCTCTCAGCACAGTCCGCATGTTCATTCGGGCACATAAATAGAAACAAACGCCCGAATGAGAGGAGGAACCCGCTCCTTCCGGGAACCTGGAGCCTCATCTTCCCCACCTCCTGCTCTAAACGGGGCTCTAATGAACCCTGTCCCCTCGGCGAGCAGGAGGAACACAGCGGGCTGCGTGTGTCCGCACTATAACACCCGTTTACTGAAACACAGAGTGGAGAAATCGACACTTACATGATCAGCTTCACTCCAAAACACTGGGCTGCGCTCTTCCTCGCTGGCAGAATCGGCCGCCTGGCTGTCCTCTCCGCCTGTGTTTATCTCCGCCGCCCCCTGGCGGCTCGGAGCGACACCAACCCACAGATTACACTAGAGACGGAAAACCAGAATGACAAAATGAAAGGCAGAACCAGAAGGAGGTGTGGGAGTGCGGTGGTGTTGGGAAGGAAGATAAAGGGGACCAGGATCAATAACTGATGATACGTTTAGACTGATATGATCAATATTTACTGAGCTACACATACAGAAGTCTGTCTCTCAGTATGGCGTCGGGCCGCCATGTTTGGTAACCCAACATACCAGACGTGTCGGTATGGAGCTGTAGAGGTTCCTAATGGTGTCCTGTGATAATCCATCCCATGCAGCTTGAATATAGTAAAGTTTGGTGGAGGGGGGATTACGGTGTGGGGGTGTTGTTCAGGAGGTGGGCTCGGACACTTAGCTCCAGTGAGAGGAACTCTTAATGCCTCAGCAGACCAAGAGACTCTGGACCAGTCCATGCTCCCAACTTTGTGGGGACAGTTTGGGGACGGCCCCTTCCTGTTCCAACATGACCGCACACCAGTGCACAAAGACATGGATGTTTGGTGTGGAGGAACTGGCCTGCACAGAGTTCCCGATAGAACACCTTTGGGATGAATTAGAGCAGAGATGGTGGACCAGGCCTTCTCGTCCAACATCACTGTCTGACCTCACAAATGTGCTTCTGGAAGAATGGTCGGGAATTCCCATAAACACATTCCTAACCCTGTGGGAAGCCTTCCCAGGAGAGTTGGAGCTGTTTTAGCTGTAAACGGTATCACATTAAACCCTATGGATTAAGAATGGGACGTCACTCACGTTCATATGCGTCTGAGGGCAGACAGATACAAATACTTTTGGCAGTATAGTGTATATACATCAACCTCCTGAGACCCGGACTTGCTCCTAAGAGGCTAATTTAATTTCTCCTAGCTGTTTGTGATCAGTAAGACCACAACAAGTATAAAACCTAAATGTGGTCTCTGTACAGGAAGTTGTTTTGGTAAATAACAGTGTCCTCATATGAGGCCAAAGGGTCAACATGTTAAAAAGTATCATGGTCCGGAGAAGCAGAACTGTAATGTCTTCATATGAGGACACAGGGGTCTCAGGTGGATAATGCCTGTGCACATCACTCTAATGTCCTTATTGTCTTCAGTGTCTCACTGTCTCATTATGTTTCTCAGGGCCCTTATTTTATTCTATCGTATGTCTTGCGTCAATCTATGTTATGTTTATTGTTTATTACATTGAATATTTATATATATATATATATATATATATATATATATATATATATATATATATATATATATATATATATATATATATATATATATATATATATATATATATATATATATATATATATATATATATTATTTTTTGTTAATTAACTTGTTTAGTTTTTTTTTTATATCTGAAGGTTAATTTTGATTATATTAACATGTCTGTTATCTGAACTGTACTATGACTGTACTGTATTAGTAATAAGTCTTAAGATATAATGCAGTAATAGCATTACTGTATTATCCCATATTCCCATAAACGTGCGTTTTGATTATTTTTATATTGTATATAAAGATTTATATTTTATCCTGTTGTTGTTATATTCTCTTTACTTTTCTTTGTTCTAGATATTACTTATTTAATATCTATTTAATATTTTATTTATATATTAATATTTATTTATATATTTAAATATTTAATATTTTATTATATATCTAATATTGTATTTATATAATAATATTTATATTTATTTATATATTTAAATATTTTATTATATATTTACTATTTTATTATATATTTAATATTTTATTTATATAATAGTATTTATATTTATTTATATATTTAAATATTTAATATTTTATCATATATATTTAATATTTTTATTTATATATTAATATTTATATTTATTTCAATTTAAATGTAGTTTTGATTGGGACTTTTTGTTATTAGGACTGTATTGTATTGGTGATAACTGTAGTTATAACTATTAGCTTATACGGTATAATCCAAAAAATTAACTAAATTATTATTACAAATTTTATTATATCGTTTTATTTGGGTGTTTGAAGTTCTGGCGCATCACTGAGCACATTTGAGTCCATAATCTCTTGGGTGTGTGCTTTATGTCTTGTTTCTGCTGGCAGTGCCAATTCATACACCTCTGTTTAAATGGAGATCTGTGGATTTGTGACTGGATTTCTGAAGTGTGACTGCAATGCTGTTACAGTGTCACTAGATGTCGCCAGGCGTCTTACACATAGGGCTCTTTAAATGGGTGGAGGGCTTTAACATGCTGATTCCTGAACCACTTTATATGTGTGTATATCTGTAGTTGTGTCTGTATGTATATGAATATCTATCTCTGTGTATATGTGTGTATATCTGTAGTTGTGTCTGTATGTATATGAATATCTATCTCTGTGTATATGTGTGTATATCTGTAGTTGTGTCTGTGTGTATATGGATATCTATCTCTGTGTATATGTGTGTATATCTGTAGCTGTGTCTGTATGTATATGGATATCTATCTCTATATATGTGTGTATATCTGTAGCTGTGTCTGTATGTATATGGATATCTATCTCTGTGTATATGTGTGTATATCTGTAGCTGTGTCTGTATGTATATGGATATCTATCTCTGTGTATATGAGTGTATATCTGTAGCTGTGTCTGTATGTATATGGATATCTATCTCTGTGCATGTATGTGTGTATATCTGTAGCTGTGTCTGTATGTATATGGATATCTATCTCTGTATATATGTGTGTATATCTGTAGTTGTGTCTGTGTGTATATGGATATCTATCTCTGTGTATATGTGTGTATATCTGTAGCTGTGTCTGTATGTATATGGATATCTATCTCTATATATGTGTGTATATCTGTAGCTGTGTCTGTATGTATATGGATATCTATCTCTGTGTATATGTGTGTATATCTGTAGCTGTGTCTGTATGTATATGGATATCTATCTCTGTGTATATGAGTGTATATCTGTAGCTGTGTCTGTATGTATATGGATATCTATCTCTGTGCATGTATGTGTGTATATCTGTAGCTGTGTCTGTATGTATATGGATATCTATCTCTGTATATATGTGTGTATATCTGTAGCTGTGTCTGTGTGTATATGGATATCTATCTCTGTGTATATGTGTGTATATCTGTAGCTGTGTCTGTGTGTATATGGATATCTCTCGATGTATATGTGTGTATATCTGTAGCTGTGTCTGTATGTATATGGATATCTATCTGTGTATATGTGTGTATATCTGTAGCTGTGTCTGTGTGTATATGGATATCTCTCTGTGTCTATGTGTGTATCTGTAGCTGTGTCTGTATGTATATGGATATTTATCTCTGTGTATATGTGTGTATATCTGTAAGCTGTGTCTGTGTGTATATGGATATCTATCTCTGTGTATATATGTGTGTATATCTTTAGCTGTGTCTATGTATATGGAGATCTATCTCTGTGTATATGTGTGTATATCTGTAGCTGTGTCTGTATGTATATGGATATCTATCTCTGTGTATATGAGTGTATATCTGTAACTGTGTCTGTATGTATATGTATATCTCTCTGTATATATGTGTGTATATCTGTAGCTGTGTCGGTATGTATATGGATATCTATCTCTGTATATATGTGTGTATATCTGTAGCTGTGTCTGTGTGTATATGGATATCTATCTCTGTGTATATGTGTGTATATCTGTAGCTGTGTCTGTATGTATATGGATATCTATCTCTGTGCATGTATGTGTGTATATCTGTAGCTGTGTCTGTATGTATATGGATATCTATCTCTGTGTCTATGTGTGTATATCTGTAGCTGTGTCTGTATGTATATGGATATCTATCTCTGTATATATGTGTGTATATCTGTAGCTGTGTCTGTGTGTATATGGATATCTATCTCTGTGTATATGTGTATATCTGTAGCTGTGTCTGTGTGTATATGGATATCTCTCGATGTATATGTGTGTATATCTGTAGCTGTGTCTGTATGTATATGGATATCTATCTCTGTGTATATGTGTGTATATCTGTAGCTGTGTCTGTGTGTATATGGATATCTCTCTGTGTCTATGTGTGTATATCTGTAGCTGTGTCTGTATGTATATGGATATCTATCTCTGTGTATATGTGTGTATATCTTTAGCTGTGTCTGTATGTATATGGATATCTATCTCTGTGTATATGTGTGTATATCTTTAGCTGTGTCTGTATGTATATGGAAATCTATCTCTGTGTATATGTGTGTATATCTGTAGCTGTGTCTATGTGTATATGGATATCTATCTCTGTGTATATGTGTGTATATCTGTAGCTGTGTCTGTATGTATATGGATATCTATCTCTGTGTATATGTGTGTATATCTGTAGCTGTGTCTGTATGTATATGGATATCTATCTCTGTGTATATGTGTGTATATCTGTAGCTGTGTCTGTATGTATATGGATATCTATCTCTGTATATATGTGTGTATATCTGTAGCTGTGTCTGTATGTATATGGATATCTATCTCTGTATATATGTGTGTATATCTGTAGCTGTGTCTGTATGTATATGGATATCTATCTCTGTGTATATGAGTGTATATCTGTAGCTGTGTCGGTATGTATATGGATATCTATCTCTGTATATATGTGTGTATATCTGTAGCTGTGTCTGTATGTATATGGATATCTATCTCTGTATATATGTGTGTATATCTGTAGCTGTGTCTGTATGTATATGGATATCTATCTCTGTATATATGTGTATACCTGTAGCTGTGTCTGTATGTATATAGATATCTATCTCTGTATATATGAGTGTATATCTGTAGCTGTGTCTGTATGTATATGGATATCTATCTCTGTATATATGTGTATACCTGTAGCTGTGTCTGTATGTATATAGATATCTATCTCTGTATATATGAGTGTATATCTGTAGCTGTGTCTGTATGTATATGGATATCTATCTCTGTATATATGAGTGTATATCTGTAGCTGTGTCTGTATGTATATGGATATCTATCTCTGTATATATGTGTGTATATCTGTAGCTGTGTCTGTGTGTATATGGATATCTATTTCTGTGTATATGTGTATATCTGTAGCTGTGTCTGTGTGTATATGGATATCTCTCTGTGTCTATGTGTGTATATCTGTAGCTGTGTCTGTATGTATATGGATATCTATCTCTGTGTATATGTGTGTATATCCGTAGCTGTGTCTGTATGTATATGGATATCTATCTCTGTGTCTATGTGTGTATATCTGTAGCTGTGTCTGTATGTATATGGATATCTATCTCTGTGTATATGTGTGTATATCTGTAGCTGTGTCTGTGTGTATATGGATATCTATCTCTGTGTATATGTGTGTATATCTGTAGCTGTGTCTGTATGTATAGATGGTACAGCCCTTTTTTGGCCGTGTGCTGTGAAAGAATGCGCTGCTTCATGCTGGTAGCTCCTAATTGCCTCACAGCTGTAAGGGGTTTGATAGAGTGACAAGGCTGTAGGTTGGTATCTGCTCTGGAGGCGGAGCCACATGACTCACAGCGTCGCAGAACACACCACGCTCACTTTCACACGCTCACACTTTGACACACGCGGCTGGTCCAGAGCACCGGCTCTGCTTCTCCTCCTTCTTCTCCTGCGGGCTGATCGCCGCTCTCTCAGAGGACCACAGACACACACTGAGCAGCAGAGGAACCTCAGAGGACACGGTGAGACCCTCCAGGCCCTCAGACTTACAGTCTTAATTTTCTCTGTGTAATTAATATCAGTTGTTTTAGAGGCATAGGGAAGTGTTCTCTTTTATGCATCGCTGGTATTCCTCTCAGAAACTCATATCCAAAAGTGTCAGAAATGGGCACAGAGCAGTTCAGAATGAAACTCTGGCCAGGGAATCTGCTGTTGCCTGCAAACCTGTTTACCATATAACATAATATATGCAGTTCTGACATAGCATTTCTTGGACGTGTACATTCCTGGAGATTCCTGCAAGTGATCTACAATGTGACTTGGAATGGAACCCTTCAAGTTTTTCCCGTTTACTGAGCTTGTTAGAAAACATAGGTTTTCAGATTGATCCTCCGGTACATCTGCAGCGTGTGTAGTGGATTACATCCCACGGTAATAGCAGCACTTATATGGTTTAAATCAGCGTGTGTAGTGTTTACAGTCTGACGGTAATAACTGTGGAGGGATTATAATCCGGTATGAATCTGCAGCGTGTGTAGTGTTTACAGTCTGACGGTAATAACTGTGGAGAGATTATAATCCAGTATGAATCTGCAGCGTGTGTAGTGTTTACAGTCTGACGGTAATAACTGTGGAGTGATTATAATCCGGTATGAATCTGCAGCGTGTGTAGTGTTTACAGTCTGACGGTAATAACTGTGGAGTGATTATAATCCGGTATGAATCTGCAGCGTGTGTAGTGTTTACAGTCTGACAGTAATAACTGTGGAGTGATTATAATCCGGTATGAATCTGCAGCGTGTGTAGTGTTTACAGTCTGACAGTAATAACTGTGGAGTGATTATAATCCAGTATGAATCTGCAGCGTGTGTAGTGTTTACAGTCTGACAGTAATAACTGTGGAGTGATTATAATCCAGTATGAATCTGCAGCGTGTGTAGTGTTTACAGTCTGACGGTAATAACTGTGGAGTGATTATAATCCAGTATGAATCTGCAGCGTGTGTAGTGTTTACAGTCTGACGGTAATAACTGTGGAGTGATTATAATCCAGTATGAATCTTCAGCGTGTGTAGTGTTTACAGTCTGACGGTAATAACTGTGGAGTGATTATAATCCAGTATGAATCTGCAGCGTGTGTAGTGTTTACAGTCTGACGGTAATAACTGTGGAGTGATTATAATCCAGTATGAATCTGCAGCGTGTGTAGTGTTTACAGTCTGACGGTAATAACTGTGGAGGGATTATAATCCAGTATGAATCTGCAGCGTGTGTAGTGTTTACAGTCTGACGGTAATAACTGTGGAGTGATTATAATCCAGTATGAATCTGCAGCGTGTGTAGTGTTTACAGTCTGACAGTAATAACTGTGGAGTGATTATAATCCAGTATGAATCTGCAGCGTGTGTAGTGTTTACAGTCTGACAGTAATAACTGTGGAGTGATTATAATCCGGTATGAATCTGCAGCGTGTGTAGTGTTTACAGTCTGACGGTAATAACTGTGGAGGGATTATAATCCGGTATGAATCTGCAGCGTGTGTAGTGTTTACAGTCTGACGGTAATAACTGTGGAGTGATTATAATCCAGTATGAATCTGCAGCGTGTGTAGTGTTTACAGTCTGACGGTAATAACTGTGGAGTGATTATAATCCAGTATGAATCTGCAGCGTGTGTAGTGTTTACAGTCTGACGGTAATAACTGTGGAGGGATTATAATCCAGTATGAATCTGCAGCGTGTGTAGTGTTTACAGTCTGACGGTAATAACTGTGGAGTGATTATAATCCAGTATGAATCTGCAGCGTGTGTAGTGTTTACAGTCTGACAGTAATAACTGTGGAGTGATTATAATCCAGTATGAATCTGCAGCGTGCGTAGTGTTTACAGTTATACAACTCTGGACAAGATAATAATCCATATGTGCAGCGGTGAGGGTTTTACAGTTATAACTGTATATAAAGATTATAATCCAGTATGAATCTGCAGCGTGTGTAGTGTTTACACTGTCTGACGGTAATAACTGTGGAGTGATTATAATCCAGTATGAATCTGCAGCGTGTGTGTAGTGTTTACAGTCTGACGGTAATAACTGTGGAGTGATATAATAATCCAGTATGAATCTGCAGCGTGTGTGTAGTGTTTACAGTCTGACGGTAATAACTGTGGAGTGATTATAATCCAGTTATGAATCTGCAGCGTGTGTAGTGTGTTACAGTCTGCGTAATAATCTGTGGAGGGATCTATAATCCGGTATAAAAAGCTGTGTAGGTTTACAGTCTGATTATAATACCTGGGAGTGAGTATAATCCCATAGGATCTGCAGCGTGTGTAGTGTTTTACAGTCTGACGTAATAACTGTGGAGTGGATTATAATCCAGTATGAATCTGCAGCGTGTGTAGTGTTTCAGTCTGACGGTAATAACTGTGGAGTGATTATAATCCGGTATGAATCTGCAGCGTGTGTTCCCCCCTAACGTTTTACAGTCTGACGGTAATAACTGTGGAGGGATTGTAATCCCGGTATGAATCTGCAGCGTGTTGTAAGTGTTTACAGTCTGACGTTTGTAATAACTGTGGAGTGATTATAATCCAGTATGAATCTGCAGCGTGTGTAGTGTTACAGTCTGACAGTAATAAACTTGTGGAGGGATTATAATCCGGTATGAATCTGCAGCGTGTGTAGTGTTTACAGTCTGACAGTAATAACTGTGGAGGGATTATAATCCAGTATGAATCTGCAGCGTGTGTAGTGTTTACAGTCTGACAGTAATAACTGTGGAGGGATTATAATCCAGTATGAATCTGCAGTATTTATAATGTGCTTCTATAAAGATCAGGACCCACCTCTGACAACATGTAGCGTGCCAATCACTCCATAACCCATCCAGAGGACTGTGTGGGGCCGTTCCCCCGAAGGGTCGGTTCACAGAAGAAGCAGGAAAAGCAAGTTATTTTTGTCTAGCCGATTTGCTCTCCGCTAACCCCGGACGGAATTTGTGTGGCTTCCTCTCTTCTATTCCTCTCTCTTCCTTTCGTGTCTTTATTCTGTTTTCCGTCTCCTTCTCTTTATTCCCATCTGTCTCTGTCCTTCTTCCTCTTTTCTCTCCATGTTGTCCTCCCTCTCTTTCCTGCTTCCACTATCAGGTGGCCTTATGCTTTATGGTGTTTATCACTGTGTG
>JAMWET010000676.1:52500-87500 GCA_024036415.1 Prochilodus magdalenae | reverse complement strand
TGGTGCTAGGCTATTGCTATTGTACCGTAGGTGGTTGCTAAGGTGTTGCTAACTCACTGCTATGGTATCCCAGGTGGTTGTTAGGGTGTTGCTGACTCACTGCTATGGTATCCCAGGTGGTTGTTAATGTGTTGCTAACTCACTGCTATGGTATCCCATGTGGTTGTTAATGTGTTGCTTACACATTGCTATGATATCCCAGGCATTTGTTGACGTGGTGCTAGGCTATTGCTATTGTACCGTAAGTGGTTGCTAAGGTGCTGCTGAGTCATTGCTATGGTATTCTGGATGGTTTAAAAGTGCAGAGGACCGGCACTGCACACATCTAACCACATCATAAACCATCTAAAATTAGAATGTAATAAATATTATAATTATAATCTATAACAATCATAATAATAATAAAATATCTCTTCTACTTACAAGCCCTGAAGTGATCCAGATGGGAATCTTAGAATGCCACTTTCAACAAGGATTATGAGAAAAGAGATTAACAATGAGGAGAGATCTGTTTGTGCTAACTGACCTCAGATCAGCAGAAACTGGCTCATAGGAACAACTAACTGTCCTGGGATATGTTTCACACAGTGTGCAGCTTCTAAGTGGCTTTGATGGGAACATCTAACCCCTGCATCGTTATGGAAACATTTGGACAGCCTTGATTAAGGACAGATGAATTTTCATAAAGCTAGTAAACAGTAGCTCGGACTGTCTTTGTACTGGCGCAATTAAACTTTTTCCACTCCGTTTATGCACTACAGACTCTGTTACCTAATCAGTGAGTCCACACTTCTGTATGGAAGGCACCATCACTATGTGGATACAATCCAGGAGTACAGTGGTATGCAAAGCTACTGTTCCATACCATTAAAGATAGGGGCCAGTGTGTGGAAGCACAAGGTTGGTGTTTCTAATATAGTGGCCAGTGAGTGGAAGTACAAGGTAGGTGTTTCTAATAAAGTGGCCAGTGAGTGGAAGCACAAGGTGGGTGTTTCTAGTAAAGTGGGCAGTGGGTGGAAGTACAAGGTGGGTGTTTCTAATAAAGTGGCCAGTGAGTGAAAGCACAAGGGAGGTGTTTCTAATAAAGTGGCCAGTTAGTGGAAGTACAAGGTGGGTGTTTCTAATAAAGTGGCCAGTGAGTGGAAGTACAAGGCAGGTGTTTCTAATAAAGTGGCCAGTGAGTGGAAGCACAAGGTGGGTGTTTCTAGTAAAGTGGGCAGTGGGTGGAAGTACAAGGTGGGTGTTTCTAATAAAGTGGCCAGTGAGTGGAAGCACAAGGTGGGTGTTTCTAGTAAAGTGGCCAGTGGGTGGAAGCACAAGGTGGGTGTTTCTAATATAGTGGCCAGTGGGTGGAAGCACAAGGTGGGTGTTTCTAGTAAAGTGGCCAGTGAGTGGAAGCACAAGGGAGGTGTTTCTAATAAAGTGGCCAGTTAGTTGAAGTACAAGGTGGGTGTTTCTAATAAAGTGGCCAGTGAGTGGAAGCACAAGGTGGGTGTTTCTAGTAAAGTGGCCAGTGAGTGGAAGCACAAGGCAGGTGTTTCTAATAAAGTGGCCAGTGAGTGGAAGCACAAGGTGGGTGTTTCTAGTAAAGTGGCCAGTGAGTGGAAGCACAAGGTGGGTGTTTCTAATAAAGTGGCCAGTGGGTGGAAGTACAAGGTGGGTGTTTCTAATAAAGTGGCCAGTGAGTGGAAGCACAAGGGAGGTGTTTCTAATAAAGTGGCCAGTTAGTTGAAGTACAAGGTGGGTGTTTCTAATAAAGTGGCCAGTGAGTGGAAGTACAAGGCAGGTGTTTCTAATAAAGTGGCCAGTGAGTGGAAGTACAAGGTGGGTGTTTCTAATAAAGTGGCCAGTGAGTGGAAGTACAAGGTGGGTGTTTCTAATAAAGTGGCCAGTGAGTGGAAGTACAAGGTGGGTGTTTCTAATAAAGTGGCCAGTGAGTGGAAGTACAAGGTAGGTGGATCTTGGACGTCAGAAGTAAAGCTGGCTCCTGCTTTAGTTAGAGGCTGTACGCAAACATGACCCGCCCGATTCCAGAAGAGTGCCCTGGCATCGGAAGGCTGGAAGGGCTTTTTACACCACTGCAGTCCACATTCAGACAATCAGCCCTGTTACACAACATCCATATTTATATCTACAGTGGCTCTCCGGGTTCGGGTTCTGGGTGTTGCCTAGCTTAAGACAGACACCAGACAGCACTGGTGGGTGAAGGTCAGTTATAGCTAGAGCACCAGAGACTTTACACTGAAGCTACACCTAATCATTATATCAGTTAACCCTTAAAACCCTGAGGGTCTTAATGTGGATCCACACTTTCAGTTCACCCTAATAACAGGTCACCTTCGATTCATAGTAGCAAAAACTTGAGTCATGATCTGAAAAGATCCTAATCCAAAGCGTCTGACGTGATTTCTGGTTTTAATTTTTTAGAATAAAAAAGATAAAATTCCTTTTTTGGTCTTATAAGCTGTATTCCGTTACCACCCGGCCCTCACGTCTGTAACACCTGCCCCCACAAAAAGACGTTCCCTCCCCTCAGGCGGCTTCATATGGCCCGTCTCATATTCACAATGCCTTATTTTTTCTGCAGCTAAATATTTACATTTGGTAGCTAAATTTGCCTCAACCACCAGACACTGTGGCTGGTTACACAACATAAGCTGTCTAAAATCAGCTCAGACTGAGGGTTAGGACATTAAAGGCTGCCCGCAGGAGACACCATCAGAATAGAAACCTGTTGCAGCATGAAGGCTGCACAGTGAACAGACATACAGTAGTAATTTAGCCTGGCTAGTTTTCAAGTTTTGGGCGATAATTAGTTCAGTCATCTCGTCTGGATTTATTGATAAATAATAATAAGATATGAATTACATTTTCAGGCACGTCCACTGGGAATACAGTATTAACTGTCCTCTATTACACATCGCTCACCTGCATGTCATTTTGGATTAAATTTTTTTTATTATTATTATATTAATTAAAACCCACCGTGTTGACTCACTGAGGACACATGTAAATAAATAAGATGGGAATAAACTTGTTAGGCAAATCTGCTGAAAATGCAAACTCAACTGCTCTCTTTTAATTCAACTCATACACAGGTAACCTTTAATTTTGAAATTAATAATGTAACCTAAATTTTTACACTTAACTCATACACAGGTAACTTTTAATTTAAAAATGAAAAATGTAATCTAAAATTTACAACACTTCACTCGTACACAGATAACCTTTAATTTAAAAATGAAAAAATGTAACCTAAAATTTACAACACTTCACTCGTACACAGGTAACCTTTAATTTAAAAATGAAAAACGGAATCTAAAAATTACAACACTTCACTCATACACAGGTAACCTTTAATTTAAAAATGAACAATGTAATCTAAAATTTAAACAATTCACTCATACACAAGTAACCTTTAATTTAAAAATATAAATTTATGTAAAATATATGTGAAATTTGCAACACTTCACTCATACACAGGTAACCTTTAATTTTAAAATGAAAAATGTAATCTAAAATTTACAACACTTCACTCGTACACAGGTAACCTTTAATTTTAAAATGAAAATCTAATCTAAAATTTACAACACTTCACTCGTACACAGGTAACCTTTAATTTTAAAATGAAAATCTAATCTAAAATTTACAACACTTCACTCATACACAGGTAACCTTTATTTTTAAAATGAAAATCTAATCTAAAATTTACAACACTTCACTCGTACACAGGTAACCTTTAATTTTAAAATGAAAATCTAATCTAAAATTTACAACACTTCACTTATACACAGGTAACCTTTAATTTTAAAATGAATATCTAATCTCAAATTTACAACACTTCACTCATACACAGGTAACCTTTAATTTAAAAATGAAAATCTAATCTAAAATTTACAACACTTCACTCATACACAGGTAACCTTTAATTTTAAAATGAAAATCTAATCTAAAATTTACAACACTTCACTCGTACACAGGTAACCTTTAATTTTAAAATGAAAATCTAATCTAAAATTTACAACACTTCACTCATACACAGGTAACCTTTAATTTTAAAATGAAAATCTAATCTAAAATTTACAACACTTCACTCGTACACAGGTAACCTTTATTTTTAAAATGAAAATCTAATCTAAAATTTACAACACTTCACTCATACACAGGTAACCTTTAATTTTAAAATGAAAATGTAATCTAAAATTTACAACACTTCACTTATACACAGGTAACCTTTAATTTTAAAATGAAAATCTAATCTCAAATTTACAACACTTCACTCATACACAGGTAACCTTTAATTTAAAAATGAAAAACGTAATCTAAAATTTACAACACTTCACTCGTACACAGGTAACCTTTAATTTAACAATGAAAAACGTAATCTAAAATTTACAACACTTCACTCATACACAGGTAACCTTTAATTTAAAAATGAAAATCTAATCTAAAATTTACAACACTTCACTCGTATACAGGTAACCTTTAATTTTAAAATGAAAATCTAATCTAAAATTTACAACACTTCACTCGTACACAGGTAACCTTTATTTTTAAAATGAAAATCTAATCTAAAATTTACAACACTTCACTAATACACAGGTAACCTTTAATTTTAAAATGAAAATCTAATCTAAAATTTACAACACTTCACTTATACACAGGTAACCTTTAATTTTAAAATGAATATCTAATCTCAAATTTACAACACTTCACTCATACACAGGTAACCTTTAATTTAAAAATGAAAATCTAATCTAAAATTTACAACACTTCACTCATACACAGGTAACCTTTAATTTAAAAATGAAAATCTAATCTCAAATTTACAACACTTCACTCATACACAGGTAACCTTTAATTTAAAAATATAAATTTATGTAAAATATATGTGAAATTTGCAACACTTCACTCATACACAGGTAACCTTTAATTTAAAAATGAAAAATGTAATCTAAAATTTAATTCTAAAACTAACTCTGTGTTTGCGTGCACAAGCTACTGTTTTAAGGTAGGTTGAAAGTTCATTAAATTAGCCTATGTGGATTCATTTATGACACATATACCATGTCAGAATTAAGATATGAGTTAAATGATCATAAACCTACTGAGAAAGCAGACTTAAATGCATACATACATACAATATTTAATTCTTAATAAAAATGTAATAATAACATTTAAATGTAATACTGCAATTAAAGTTAAATCACTGGTAAATCTACAGAATTTTGCCCAAATTCCACCAAACTGCATTTTAAAATTAACCAGAATTAAATGTAAAAAAGCTACTCTGTAATCAAGAAGTAAAATGTAAAGTTTGGTCATGATAGTTAGCTATTTAGCTTCTACTAACTCAGCTTTTATTCTATTGTAGGCCGAAAGTTAAATTAGTAAGACATACAGTGTCTCCGAAATAAGATATGAATTAAATTATCAAGCAAATCTACTCAATTCTACCAAAAATGTATCTGTTGGTAAATTAAAAATATATAAATAATAATATATATTTTTTTATTTTTAAATTAAAATTTAAAACTGAATTAAAATTAATGTAGTTAAGGAGTTAAAAGTGACATTTGATCATGTCAGCTATCTCACAGCCTGATGTAATGCCACCCACCCCGCCCCCCCGACCATTCCTCTTTTCCATTTTTCCATCCAAGCGTATGATGTCACTTTGTTTTTTTATCTTGCACCGAGCACCCTGAGAGCCAGTTTCCAACCTCCGCGTGGCTTTTGGCACCGGGTGGGAATACTTTCCACTCGTGTCCCGCAAACACGTCGTTAGTGAGCTTGAACAGGGTGGTGTGAACAAACTATAAGCACATAGCTTTTTGCTTAGTGCAGTAATTGGCTTATTGAGAGGAATTTTTCTCAGTGAGTAATCAGCATGAGCGCTGGTCCCCATTTCTCCAGCTCTCTTTCTCTCTCTCTATAGCTCTGTTTTTTGGAAGGGTGGAATGTGCTGTTTTTAGGCTGGGGGTGGATGGGGGTTTGGGGGGTGGAGGAAGAATGCATTTGTTTGGGCCTATATTTGAGGCATCTCTTGGAAGCACGTGATCCTGCACCGCAGCATTTCTGACCACAGCTGCATTCCTGTAGTAACTGTAGGCTGACGGGAAGACTGGGAAGTGCCGGATGGTATGGAGGAAGCTTTAGGACAACCCACGCACATGCGTTATATATCACTGGTGTTGGAACTAAAGCTCATATATCTGAAGTAGTAACTTTACAGGAGAAGGGAAAAACATACTCTGATTTTAATGTAAGTCTATGGAAACAGAGATTTCCCCGAGTCATTCTGGGTCATTTCCTTTGGTCCATTCACAGAGAAATTTACACACAATGTAAAGAACAACTGGTACTTTTAAATTACGTCAAAAGCTGAAAATGGATACAGGGTTTTGTTTCTGACGACAGAGGTATGTATGTAATATGCATTTCCATGTTTGGAGTCACTAATTTCATTCATATAAAGCCAATTTCTTTGAAGATACGCATATAAAATAGTGCAACTTTTAACTTTTAACTTAACTATAAAAACTTTCCAATATCCTTTAATTCATAACCAAAGCTCACTAATTAAACAGTTACAGTATTTCTGGGACAACGAATTCCAATAAACAGAAAATTACAGCTTATAGAATAATAACACTTCCATATTTAAGCATAAATTTACAGTGTTCCAAAAAATGCTATTAACTTATGTTATATGATATTATGTATTTATTATGAATGATCTACACTCCCTGTCCATCTTATCAGCTCCACTGAGCATATAGGACACTCTGTAGTTCTACAGTTCCAGACTGTAGTCCATCTGTTTCTCTGTATACTGTACTACCCTGTTCTTCAATGGTCAGGACCCCCACAGGACCCCCACAGAGCAGGTATCATGTGGGTGGTGGCTCATTCTCAGCACTGCAGTGACACTGACGTGGTGGTGGTGTGTTAGTGTGTGTGGTGCTGGTGTGAGTGGATCAGACACAGCAGTGCTGCTGGAGTGTTTAGACACTGTGTCCACTCACTGTCCACTCTATTAGACACTCCTACCTCGCTGGTCCACCTTGTAGATGGACAGTCAGAGACGATAGCTCATCTGCTGCTGCACAGTGCAGTGTTGGTCATCCTCTAGTCCGTCATCTAGCTTATGGCAACATACATAATACCTCCTCTGTGGTGGTCTTGTGGGGCTCCTGACCATTGAAGAACAGGCTAGCAGCTTTTGTTAGAAGCACTTCATGAACTCGGGAGAACGGTCCTGGTCGTGCAGTTATTCATCTGGCTTTCCCAATAAAGTCAGGGCATTTTTCTTTCCTGAAAACGTCCAAAAACACGTACGTGTGTGTGCACGCAAACACACACTTATTCACGCACCATTAGTGTTCAGTCGTTTCAGTTCACGTGCCAGGAGTAACAATGTGCAATGGCTGTTATTGACACGAAACAGAGCGGGAACACTGGTCCGGCCTGCTGGTGCCTCTGTTCTCTCTCTCTTATTTTGGCCGTGTTGTTCTGTAAACATCAGTGGGCGTCTGAAAGGAGTTTTGGAAAGGGAGGACGCATTGTTCCTTACCACAAAACAGCCTGTGTGAGGTCGGAACAAAGCACAACACCAGGCGTTTATAAGGGGAATAAATCTCAGTTTTACCCCCCATTACCTCAAATGCAGTCGATCAGCCAAAACATGTTCGGCATTGGCAGTTTGCTCCTCTAGCTTTCAAACTGCAGCTACCAGGCTAATGCAGCTAATCAGTAACGAAGGCTAGCTTTCCAGCTATTAGCATAATGCTATTTATGTGCCTATATCATCAAAAATTGGTCTCACACTGTGTCAAGCCGCTCGGTAATCTCTAATATACTTGATCATGTGGTTTCTGACACGGCACGATGCACTGTTAGCTATAAACACTGGCGCTAGCATGTTAGCATGGCTAAAACAGTAGTAGCAGCAAGCCATCTTGAAGCCTGGTGTTTATGGACCTAGGGTTGCCAACAGTCCCGTAAAATTACAGAATTTTAATTAATTATTATACTAATATGGGACGCAATTTGTTCCATATTTCGTAAATCTGTTCCGTATTTCCATAAATGTTCGTGAATTTGTTCCGTATTTCCGTAAATGTCTGTAAATTTGTTCCGTATTTTTTGTAAATGTGCGTAAATTTGTTCCATATTTCCGTAAATGTCCATAAATTTGTTCCGTATTTTTCGCAAATATACGTAAATTTGTTCCATATTTCCGTAAATGTCCGATATACACGTCTATCACACACGTGAAATGTCCGGAAATTTGTTCCGTACGCGCTTGTTCTGTTTTGCGTAAATTTGTTCCATATTTCCGTAAAAGTCCGTAAATTTGTTCCATATTTTTCGTAAATATATGTAAATTTGTTCAATAAATTCACATTTCACCACCAGTAGGGAACCTAAAGGGAACATCCAGGTCTAACAGGAACATAAATATTTGGTCACTTTGCATGTATAATGTGATAGATGGCGCTGCACAAGGATGATGGGTCTATAATACCTGTAAATGTCGGTCGTGAATTTGTTCCATAGATTTCCGTAAGAGGTGGTCCGTGCAGGGAATGTCTCGTTCCATGTGTAGAAAATTTCGTCCAAAGCAGACGTTAATGATTTGTTCGTGGCATATTCCATAGTGTGAAGGAAGTAGCTGAATCTGCAGGTGTATGGAAGCGTACGGTCATACGGGTCTACCAGCAGTGGATAAAATTTGTTTACTGGTGAACCTGGTTTCTTGGCAAGAGTCGGCAACGTTGGCGACAATGGGCACTTGCCAAGAGTGGGCGGCTTTGACAACAGTGGGTGGCCAGGAGCCTCACCCATCGTTGTGTTTACTGCTCCTTTCATTGGCTACCTGCCCTTAAATGATCTGACCGGAAGCAGCACCTTTAACATGACTGATAAGAGGTTAGAATACACCGCTGGGGTGGCGGCACTACTTCTTCATCCTCTCAGGTGGGACTGATCCCACTTCATATAATGCTACAGTGATCACTATTGCCTATTCAGGTACAAAGTGGTATTATGGGACTGGAAGGGGACCAAGGCTAGCTGACTAGCATGCTAACTTCGGTTATTATCTCACCAAGACAATACATTGACATCTTCGACACACCATCAAAACCATTGTATCTTCACATTCTGTTAATCACTGTTGGCTGGGTAAAGCTATGCTTTGTTTCCAAGCAACAGGACGAAATAAATGACAAAGTTGATTAACATTATATAAGGGTACCTCGTTATATAACGGTTAACCAGCTGTCCTTTTCCCTCACTCCAGCATCTTTGACAACATAGTGCTATAGTAATAACCCAGAAGTTGTCGGAGAGCCCCCTGGTGGTCACGGTCCCCCTTAGCACCTTTTCATGTTTCTTATTATGTAGAGCTGGTACTGGTCATAACCGCTTCTTCACTCCCCCATCCAGACACACACTTTCCCTCACACACTTCCTGCACACCAGCTGGCAGAAACATGTTCCTCACTTTAATTGCTCGCTCATATGCAGCTTTGATGAAGTAATCCACAAACGAGAGTCTGAATTCAATCAGGCGTCCCTAAATGGGGAACAAAGCCAAACCGAGGACACCAGAGCTAATGGTTACCATCCAGTGGACGTCTTTGTGCATCATCAGTCCTCCATTAAATTTGGCACAGGCGGCAAACCAGCCACAAAAGTGGCAGTGATTATGTTTAATGTGGGCCCAGGCCAGTAGCTCGTCCAGAAACTTAGCTTAAAGGCCATGGACTTGCACGCCACTGTAGCGACTCCAACAGTGCATTAGTAGACTGTTTACTGGCACTTCAGTATTAGGGGGGATTTAGGTGGTAAGTGTTTTGCGCTTTGCTGGCCATGTGACTGGGGCACACTGTCGCTCTGTTGAACACTCAAACGTGATTGTCTCGCCCAGTGGCGATCCTACAGCCTGTTGGGGCTCTGGGCAGGTTTCAAATGGGGCAAAGCAGTTGCCTGCCTTGCCTGGTGGCAATCAACGTCTCTGGTCTCCCATATCATAAGCGCCATGCAGCCACCTCAAGAGACCTGCTAGCTTGTTTGACGGCTCATATGTGGTATTA
This sequence comes from Prochilodus magdalenae, assembly GCA_024036415.1. Taxonomy (NCBI): domain Eukaryota; kingdom Metazoa; phylum Chordata; class Actinopteri; order Characiformes; family Prochilodontidae; genus Prochilodus; species Prochilodus magdalenae. The sequence goes on along the minus strand of JAMWET010000676.1, from coordinate 77,397 downwards.
CAGCTGGAACGCTGAATTCTTTCTACCCGGTGTCAAGGTGATGCCGCTTTAGCTCACTCTACTGAGAAACGATGGGAGTCAGGCTGTGTCTCCTGTGTACTACACACTAGTACTATGCTGTACTAGGTACTAATCTCATTGGTCGGAGTTTAGCAGGCTAGTATTTCGTGTAAACACATTATAAAGTACAATATATTTATTTTGTACAGTCGGTTTTGACAGATTTGGACTGAGTTCACATTTACATACCCTTTATGGACCTGCCACCAACAAAGCCGCTGTCGCATCTCTATCCTACACTTTTTCAAAAATGTCCGGACTGGAGAAGTTCCGCCCTTTCCACTTTCCAGAACTGAGGAATTCTGGGGTTTTCTGTTGAATTTGGGATTCAGAACCATTATGCTCATTGGGCGCAGTGAGCACACTCGCCCGGAGCAGTGGCCAACCATATCCATGGTACCTGGTGAGCAGTTGCGGAGTTAGGTCCCTTGCTCAAGTACACTTCAGTTGTGTCCTGCTTGTTCAGGGAATCAAACTAGCAACCCTATGGGTACAAGTCTGGTTCTCTAACCGCCAAGCCGTGACCCATAATTCACCTTACCGGACTGTGGGACAATAGTGTCCATCCTTATCATACTCAAATACTCACACTTGGTTCTGAGTGTGCACTGTGGATTTTTAGGTATCCTCAACTTTGACAGTTGAAACTACACTATATACTACATACCCAAACACTAAGTGTGCAACTGGGACACACCTCCAGTTGCCCCTCCATGTACCTACAGTCACTTTCACTACATCATATGAAACAGTCATATGTCTCATTGGCCGCATTTTTGGAAAGGCCATCGGCAAAGCATCTGCATGAAGCACTGTGGTGAAACTGGGCACCAAAATGGCACATTTGAGTGGTGCCAACTTGTGCCAGGATCATATTACACAAACCGAGGCTGACTTTGACACCATATCTGATGTTTGTGGGACATAGTCAAAGAACACCAGTGTGGCTTCTGGGATGCTCCACAACACCCAGATGAGACGTCTAGCATGTCGAATATTCCGCCATGTTTTTTGACGTTGACCAATAGGAGGACAGAGCACTCTCTGAGGCACTCATGTAAACTCATGAGTGAGCTGCTGTTACGACGAGCCACCGATCACATATATCCCAAAGAGATACATTACCAGAATGCTAACGGCTAATCACTGATCCCAGTCAGCAGCTCACTACAGCCCCATCTGTGAAAGTCATTCCACAGCCATTTGCTACCTCGAGTTCTCTTTGAAGGATCGTCAGCCCATACTACCCTCTTCCTGACCCTGCAGGAGTGTCGTACTTTCTTTACGGAGCACAAAACCTCCATTGTCACACGCAGTGCTTCTGTAGCCATGACTGACGGTTTGTTGATGACCTATGACCTCTATGACCTATGAACCCGTGCAAATGTTGCCAGTCTGCCGACCCCAACATGGCACGAACATGTGACTCTATGATGACCTAATCTTCATCCTTCTCAGGTCGATCCCGGTTGAGGAGAGAAAGACAGAACTAACAGGAAGTGGAGCTTAGAACATCTATTTAACCAGGAAGTAGTCATCTCAATGGTGGCGCCGACCCATAGGTTGAGATAGAGTTCACGATCAGAGCCAGATGCTCTATTGCGGTCATTGTAGCTGGAGAAACCAAGGCAGGACTGGAGAAACCAGGGCAGTCTGATCCCAGCCTTAGAGTCTTCACGGACGCATGGGAGATGCCTCACCCTGGGTTTCCTCTACACTTTACAATACAGGGCCTTTGAGTCTTCATCAAACTCAACTCGTTTTCCCCGTACTGGAGATTTCGTGAGAATAGCGTCCAGTCGAACATGCTTTCAGGTTCATACAGAGTGATTTGAGACTAAGCAGGGAAAACAGAGGCCCTATTCAAGCACGGCCGACTTATTCTGCTCCTGGGTTGGGTTTAACACATCATTAAACATCAGAGCTGCTGTGGAAATCTGCAGCTCCTGAACTACATGGGGTGGAATAAGAACACCGCCACCCTTCCTGTGTTTTGATTCGCTTCTGCACACCGAGCCACACGAAATCATGAACTGGCAGTTAGCTCACCTTCACACGCCAGCCATAAAATGCTAACGTGACTAGCAGTGAAAGAGAGCCTGTAGGGATCTGTTAGCATGACCTCATCGGTATAAAGCTAACCAGGCCCCTACGTAGCTTTCACCTTTTAGTGCTTTGGGGTGAAATACAGTATATGTTGTCCAAACATTAGCTGAGGATGCTACCGTGGCCAGTGATTAATTACAGCTTGTGGAGACCTGTTAGCATAGGCTAAGCTAAATGACGTTATCCAGCACCCCTAGTAGCTGTCGCTCGAGTGCTTGGGTGATGAAGTACGCCTTCAAAATTTCGACCTTCGTGTCATGACCAGTCAACAAAGTCAACTTTAGTTAGTTTATTAAGTAGCAAGCCTGAAAATCTGGCAACCAGCTTTCCAGACATCAGCCAGCGATGCTAATACGGCTAATGATTTAAGAAGGTTGTGGAGACCAGTTAGTATTAGCTACCCTGTATGAGGCCAACAAGGACTGTGGAAGCTATCAATTGAGTGCTTTGGAATGAAGTACAGCTTTTAAATCCTGGCTAGGAAGCTAGCATAGATCAGCCCAGATTATAGTCCCGCATGCTAGTTCTTTAAATACATTCTTAAAACTCAAAATTATTAAAATTATTAAAACACAATTAATTAATTAAACTGTTTTAAGGCCAAGACCTAAATTAATAGGTGGTATAGTTGAAAACGGTGTTGCAGACACTGTGCTACAGCAGTAGAGCCAACTTTATTTATGAAACTACTGTATATATTAATCACTACACTGATTTCAAAAGCATAACCATGGTGGCCACTTCATAGGAGGACTTTATAAAGTGGGTGGGGGGTTGTTGGATGATACTAGAACAGAATTAAGATCATAACCTAACCTATATAATGATGCTTTACTCACCTAACTGGGTGGAATGGATGACATTCTTGAGTCAGACGGTTAGCCTACTACTTGACTAGCACCTGCGGTTAGCCGGTAGGCTAGTCACACTGTCACATGACCTTGGTAAACCAATGAAATGCCAGGCATGTCCTTTGATACGGACATAATATTGTTCGTGAGTAGACATATAATAAACAGCTCATCCCAAAATAAGAGGACTAATAGGCATCCAACCAGGTACTGCGCCGGACGGAGGACTAAGAGTCGAAAAACCAGACTGACTGGCCTAAAACCAGACTGACTGGCCTAAAACCAGACTGACTGGCCTAAAACCAGACTTGGACCACGCTAATGCTAGGGGACCAGCATTACTCAGCTTAGAACAACCTGCAAGTCATTTTTAGTTAGCTAGCAGGTCGCTTTTAGCAGCAGAAGAATAGGCTCCATGCATCAAACAAGGATGTTAACACTGCTAATCATAAAAAAACACTAGCTAGTTAGCATTAGCTCATCTGGAGGATGGCATTAGGACATCAGGGGCTTGTGCTGAGGTACTTTGAGACGAATAATGCCTTCATGCGGCAGTTTGTTAGCTCTGTAACGGAGGCATCCAGCTTGCCTTCAAAAACGTTAGCTCACATCAAAGATGCTAGCATGGCTAACGATGAAACAAAACCTGTGGGGATCTGTTAGCGTGAGCTTATCTGTACGATGCTAACCAGGCCCCTGCTTGCGTTGGATCACTACTACCTTCTGGTGAAATATACCTTTGACTTATGTACCTCGGTCTGGTTTGTTTTGTATAGCAAGCCTGGTATTTAGATCACTGATAAGCACAAGCTTAGCTTCAAACCCCGGTCCTCTTATAATCACATGAGGATGTTAACAAGCTTGTAGAGGCCTGGTTATTAGCATGATCTCATCAGTGTATTATAAAGGACCTCTATTAGCTTTCATTAATTATTGCCTTTAAACTGTCTCGCTAGTCAGTTCTGCTAGCATGGGCCTGTTCGCGTGACATGTGGTGATTTATGATGATGTAAACATGCGCCTTTATGCGAAGTGGCTAGTCAGAAAAGACCTTTTCGAGGTTGTTTGTTCTGTAGCGGGCCTGCAGATCTTGATAGGAGCATTCTGGGAACACACTCCAGAGCGTGCTTTTTGATGTCGATCTGACTGCACCTTGTAGAGACATGCTGCATTGTGCACAAATGCTCTGGAATTGTATTTGATTAGCTCTTACGCACGCATTCACACAAACATTCTTGCGGTAGCTCTGAGAACAGCTCAGCCTTGCCTTTCCCCTCCGTTCCCTTATCATGGGAAAGACGGTGGAGCCGAACAGGAAGTGAAACGTGATCACTGCAAACAAACAAGCGGGACTTGTATAGTAATCCAGACCGTTAGCAGGTGTGGACTGGAACCTCACCTGGTTTGACTGTGAGATACACTATTTCACCAAAAGGATTCGCTCACCCATCCAAGTCATTGAATTCCGGGGTTCCAATCACTTCCATGGCCACAGGTGTATACAACCAAGGCATGCAGACTGCTCCTACAGACACTAGGGAAAGAATGGGTCGCTCTCAGTGTGGTACCGTGATACCAGTGAGTCCAGTTGTGACATTTTCTCCCTACGAAGTATTCCACAGTCCACTGTCGGTGGGAATATAGCACAGTGGAAGCGACTGGGAACGACAGCAGCTCAGACATGAAGTGGTCTGCAGAGTCAATCACCACAGACCTCCAAACTTCATGTGGCCTCCAGTACAGTGGTGTAAAGCTCCACCACTGGACTCCAGAGCAGTGGAGACGTGTTCTCTGGAGTGACCAATCACGCTTCTCCGTCTGGCAATCCGATGGACAAGTCTGGGTTTGGTGGTTGCCAGGAGAACGATACTTGTCTGACTGCATTGTGCCGAGTGTAAAGTTTGGTGGAGGGGGGATTACGGTGTGGGGTTGTTGTTCAGGAGGTGGGCTCGGACCCTTAGCTCCAGTGAGAGGAGCTCTTAATGCTCCAGCAGACCAAGAGACTCTGGACCATTCCATGCTCTCGACTGTGGGGACAGTTTGGGGACGGCCCCTCCTGTTCCAACGTCAAGGCGCACCAGTGAACAGAGCAAGCTCCATATAGACATGGAGGAGCGAGTCTGGTGTGGAAGAATCGGACTGGCCTGCACAGTGTCCTGACCTCAACCTGATAGAACACCTGTGGGATGAATTAGAGTGGAGACTGTGAGTCAGGCCTTCTCGTCCAACATCAGGGTCCGACCTCACAAATGGGGAAAGCATGATTCAGGAGGAATGGCCAAAAATTCCCATAAACACATTCCCATAAACCCATGGGAAAGTGTTCCCAGAGCAGCTGAAGCTCCTATAGCTGTTGATGGTGGTCTGGCATCATATTAGACCCTTAGGATTAAGAATGGGACGTCACTCAAGTTCATATGCATGTGAAGACAGACGAGCGAATCCTTGTTTTAATAAGAAGGGAAGTAGCTTATTAGCATAGTAGCTTAGCTCGTCTGTACTGGTCGGGTGCTGGTTTAGCTAGTCACCTGTGCTGATAACCTTAAGTAGAAGGGAAGTAGCTTATTAGCATAGTAGCTTAGCTTGTCTGTACTGGTCTGGTGCTGGTTGAACTGGTCACCTGTGCTGGTAACCTCCTTTTAATAAGAAGGGAAGTAGCTTATTAGCATAGTAGCTTAGCTTGTCTGGTGGTCTGGTGCTGGTTTAGCTGGTTACCCAACATCCGTCAGCATCCAACCCCTAAAATGTGCTAGTTTTACTGGTGACCTGCGGTTTGGTGGGTTATTAGCTACATGGGTCTTGAAGCTGGAGCACTGCTCATGGCCTGAGTGGGGAAACTGGTGAAATCGGGAGAGATGAGTGCTGTCCATCCTGATTAGCTCCTTGTTTAAGTAGCTTGTCTGCTCTCCCACCTCTTGTCAAACGTCATGAAGACGAGTAGACTAAACAGGCTCACAGTAAAGACGTAAAGCCGGCTGGATTAGGATTATAAAAACACCTGCTCCCCATTTGGGGGGCGTTACTGCCCCCCTCCCTCGTTCTGCACTTCTTTAAAGCGTTATGTAAGAAGTGGCCTTCTCCCAGCGGGACGCGGGCACCCAGCGCTCTGTTTCCATCCTGCCAGCCAGAGTGACACGGAACAAAATGTCAAGAGCTTGGAAAGAAAACAAAGGGACGGAAAGACAGACGGAGCCTGGCCAGCGTTTGTGTGAGTGTGGAGGAGCTGAAAGCTCTGAGAGTGGAGGTCTGTCACCGGGACAGACAATGTGCTCTTTAATGTGAAATACACAGGAGGAAGTGAGTGACAGTCAGTTCCAGCAGAACACTCTCTCTCTCTCTCTCTCTGTCTCTCTCTCTCTCTCTCTTTCTCTCTCTCTCTCTCTCTCTCTCTCTCTCTCTCTCTCTCTCTAATTCTCTCTCTGTCTCTCTCTCTGTCTCTCTCTCTCTTTCTCTCTCTCTCTCTCTCTCTCTCTCTCTCTCTCTCTCTAATTCTCTCTCTGTCTCTCTCTCTGTCTCTCTCTCTCTCTCTCTCTCTCTCTCTCTCTCTCTATTCTCTCTCTGTCTCTCTCTCTTCCTCTCTCTCTGTCTCTCTCTCTCTCTCTCTCTCTCTCTCTCTCTCATTCTCTCTCTGTCTCTCTCTCTGTCTCTCTCTCTTTCTCTCTGTCTTTCTCTCTCTCTCTCTCTCTCTCTGTCTCTGTCTCTGTCTCTCTCTCTTTCTCTCTCTCTCTCTCTCTCTCTCTCTCTCTCTCTCTCTCATTCTCTCTCTGTCTCTCTCTCTCTCTCTCTCTCTCTCTCTCTCTCTCTCTCTCTCTCTCTCTCTCTCTCTCTCTCTCTCTCTGTCTCTCTCTCTGTCTCTCTCTCTCTCTCTCTCTCTGTCTCTCTCTCTGTCTCTCTGTCTCTCTCTCTCTTTCTCTCTCTCTGTCTCTCTCTCTGTCTCTCTCTCTCTCTCTCTTTCTCTCTCTGTCTCTCTCTCTCTCTGTGTCTGTCTCTCTCTCTCTTTCTCTCTCTCTGTCTCTCTCTCTCTCATTCTCTCTCTGTCTGTCTCTCTCTCTCTCTGTCTCTCTCTCTCACTTTCTGTCTGTCTTTCTCTCTCTCTCTCTGTTTCTCTCACTCTCTGTCTCTCTCTCTGACACACTCTCTGTCTCTCCCTCTCTCTCTCTCTCACTCTGTCTTTCTCACTCTCTCTCTGTCTCTCTGACACACTCTTTGTCTCTCTCTCTCTCTCAATCTATCTATCTATCTATCTATCTATCTATCTATCTATCTATCTATCTATCTATCTATCTATCTATCTATCTATCTGTCTGTCTGTCTGTCTGTCTGTCTGTCTGTCTGTCTGTCTGTCTCTGAACCCTGTGTCTCTCTTGCCACTCTCACTCATGGTCTCTTTCTTTCTCTCTCTCTCTCTCTACCTCTCTCTCCATCTCTGTTTGTCTGATGTTGTTTGTGCATGTCTGTGCTTGTCTCTTGCTTTTATGTGGAAATCTGAGAATGAAATAAAGTGAGAGGACAGAGGGAGAGAGAGAGAGAGAGAGAGAGAGAGAGAGGGGGAGAGAGAGAGAGAGAGAGAGGGAGAGAGAGATGGCGGCGATCCCTCCCTCTGTCTAATGCCTCCCATAAAACTTGTTTTGTTTAACATGAACGGCTATAATAATGAGTGAAGACGGAGGGCCAGTTTCCAGAACGTTCTGCTGCCTCGCTGCTCAGAAAGCTCAACGCTTCTACGCCGACTCCCCACGTGCGGTCAGAGCGGGACAGATACGTCCACAAATCACTGGCCCTTCATCTCAGAGCGGGTTCTGAGGACAGCTTCACTGAATTAGGCCCTGAGAGCCTGTATTGATGGTGCGGCCTGAGGAACACAGCGCTGTAGATGTTTAATCCAGAGTGAAGTACAGAACTGATCTGTGGTCCTGGTGTGACAGGAAGCTGAACTACTGCTAAACACCAGTGACTGAGTGTATGTGTGAGTTAATGTGTGTGTGTATAAAATCCTCATCTAACGCCTTAGCGTTCAGTACGGTGAGGTTAAACTGTATACAGACTGGAGTTCACTCGGGGAAGCTCATATAGACTTCCTGGATATTGGAAACACCACCCATGTAGCGTCTCTTCGATGCTGTAAAGTTAGAGAGCACCACCATATGCATTACTAAGGTCACCATCTCAAACACTATGATAAAGTCTACCATGAATACTACCCTATCTATGAGGAACTACCATAAACCCACCATCCATCAACACCATCATGAACACTACCTTAAACCCACCACAAACACCACCATAAACTCACCATCCATCAACACCACCATGAACACTACCCTAAACTCACCATCCATCAACACCACCATGAACACTACCCTAAACCCACCACAAACACCACCATAAACTCACCATCCATCAACACTACCATGAACACTACCCTAAACCCACCACAAACACCACCATAAACTCACCATCCATGAACACTACCATAAACCCACCACAAACACCACCATAAACTCACCATCCATCAGCACCACCATGAACACTACCCTAAACCCACCACAAACACCACCATAAACTCACCATCCATCAGCACCACCATGAACACTACCCTAAACCCACCACAAACACCACCATAAACTCACCATCCATCAACACCACCATGAACACTACCCTAAACCCACCACAAACACCACCATAAACTCACCATCCATCAACACCACCATGAACACTACCCTAAACCCACCACAAACACCACCATAAACTCACCATCCATCAACACTACCATGAACACTACCATAAACCCACCACAAACACCACCATAAACTCACCATCCATCAACACCACCATGAACACTACCCTAAACCCACCACAAACACCACCATAAACTCACCATCCATCAACACTACCATGAACACTACCATAAACCCACCACAAACACCACCATAAACTCACCATCCATCAACACCACCACAAACACTACCCTAAACCCACCATAAACACCACCATAAACTCACCATCCATGAACACTTTCACAAACCCACCACAAACACTACCATAAACTCACCATCCATCAACACCACCATGAACACTACCCTAAACCCACCACAAACACCACCATAAACTCACCAAACATGAACACTACCATAAACCCACCACAACACTACCATAAACTCACCATCCATCAACACCATCACAAACACTAACATAAACCCACCACAAACACTACCATAAACCCTACATCCATCAACACCACCATGAACACTACCCTAAACCCACCACAAACACCACCATAAACTCACCATCCATCAACACTACCATGAACACTACCATAAACCCACCATAAACTCACCATCCATCAGCACTACCATGAACACTACCCTAAACCCACCACAAACACCACCATAAACTCACCATCCATCAACACCACCATGAACACTACCCTAAACCCACCACAAACACCACCATAAACTCACCATCCATCAACACCACCATGAACACTACCCTAAACTCACCACAAACACCACCATAAACTCACCATCCATCAACACTACCCCAAACCCACCACAAACACTACCATAAACTCACCATCCATCAACACCATCCATGAACACTACCCTAAACCCACCATAAACTCACCATCCATCAACACCATCCATGAACACTACCATAAACCCATCACACAAACTACCATACATTCACCATCCACGAACACCACCATGAACACTACCCTAAACCCACCACAAACACTACACTGAATTCTACCCTGAATGCTACACCATTAACACTATCTTCAATGAACTTTGCCATGAACACTACCACAAACACTTCCATGTACACTACAACAAACATAAGCATAAACCCACCATGAACTCAACCTTTAATCCCACCATGAACACTATCTCCCCAAAACCCTAATCCCCCAACAACAACACTGTGAACTCTACCCTGAATGCCATAAACCACCATGAGCTCTACCATGCACTCTACAATGTACACAACCATGAACACCACTGTGTCCGTTCCACTGCGGTGTTGAAAATGGCCAATCCTCCAAATAATATCTGGACAGCAGAAACTCCAGAATAGCTCCAATCCTATGTAGTCGACTTTGGAGGTTGGGAAGTCTCTATTTAGGGAAAGTACAAGGTAGAGATTTTACTATAGTGGACAGTGAGGGTAAAGTCTTCCCATCCTGCTCCTCCAGTCTTCCCAGCTCAATGAAGGTAGCTCACATTTCCAGCTGCGCAGGACTTGAGGGACAGGGAGTGACTATCAGCCGTAAAAAAAGGAGGAAGGAAGGCCATTGTTACTATGGTCCCCACATGCCATGAAATGCCTCTTTACACATTGTGTTTTAATATTTCTCACTCGGAGCTCATTGAAAAGACCAGTGACCTGTGGGAAGTGTAGGTTCCGAACTTTCAGCCTGCACCATATCTGTGTTTGCGAGTTCGTAGAAGAGGACATATAAGCTGCTGGCTGGACATCCGGGACGTTCCTTTCAGACAATGGATAAAAACAAATCAGTCACTGTTCGTGTTTGTGTGACCTTGTGACCTCAGCGTTATGTAAGCCTAGAGGTCAGCGGCCAATCCCAGTGGTTGAAAATGCAGTTTTAGTCAAGTGGTTCCTTCTTAGCATCTTACTAACAGAGCTCTTTGTGTTCTTTGAGCTCCAAACCACATGTACGGACTGAAAGTCAGGAGATCATTTGGATATCTTACTCTTCTCTGGCTACTGCCCCCCAACACACCATGCCCCCAGCCTTGGCAGGGGTGGTGGGGGTCCTCTCCCAGACTTCTGGCCATGGAGGGCTAAGATGTTAGCAAAATCTGAACTCTTACTTTCTTGATGACTAGCTAGTTAGACAGTCCACTGTAACCAAGGGGCCCTAAAGGTGGATAATGGCCTGATTACACACATCGTCAAAAGAACAGCTGCACCCAGAAGGAGGTGTGGGAGTGCGGTGGTGTTGGGAAGGAAGATAAAGGTGACCAGGATCAATAACTGATGATACATTTACACTGATATGATCAATATTTACTGAGCTACACATACAGAAGTCTGTCTCTCAGTATGGTGTTGGGCGGCCATGTTTGCTAAGCCAACACGCCAGACGTCTCGGCATAGTATATAATTTGTTTGGTAATGTTAAAATTGGCCCGGGTCTGTACAGTCACGGTACATAGGCATTGAGGAGCGGAGCCTGTAGATCCAGAGCTTTATATCAGATTCAGATTTGGTGGTTATGAATTAGACCAGCCACAACATTCTAAGTGTTCTGTAGAGGAACAGTGTGAGCTCAGGCCAGCAACGAGGGGAGCTGCAATAGAAAAGAGATAAGCTGATAAGTCGAGCAATGTGTTTTATAGCAAGCCAAAGACTAATCTAAACACTAAAGTGGGCCAGAATGGTCCTGGGAATCATATGCTTCCACTACAGTATATGGCTGGTTAGAAAGGAGTGCTGTTGGTTAGCTGCTGGAGAGCCTAACCTGGTTCTAATTCAACCATCACAGCAACTGCACCGGGCCCCGGAATGGTCCCCTCTCTGAGGTCCCTGTATGACATTTCTGTGGTTTCATATTTTCCCTATGTTTATCCCCTTTAAGCCTGATGTAATTGAGCTCCAAGCTGATTGGCTGGCCTGCATTGGGCCTCATTGAAAAAGCAGTGCTGAAACAATCCATATAACTTCAACAGAAATGGGCGGAGCTAAACTGCCTTCAGGAAGAGGAAGCAAACATAGAAAACCAAAAGTCTTTTGTGGCACCATATAAGCTAAGCCCAATCCTATTGACCCGAGCATCCAGATGCCTATTTATAGTGATGCAGAGTTGTCTACTAAAGTTAGCATGCTAACCAGCTAGCCCGGCCACCGTCCTGTCTTGTAATACCACTTTGTACCTGAAGAGGTGACAGTGAGTCACTGAGTGAAGTCGGTCCAACACGAGAGCATGAAGAAGTAGCTCTACTGCCCTGATGGTGAATCATGTTGAAGGTGCTGCTCCTGGTTAGCTCATTTAAGGGCAGGTAGCAGTTAACGCAACTTGGCGAGTGACCAGCGCCGCCCCCGTCAGCCACACTTGGCAAGAAACCACGTCTAGCAGCAAACAAAAGAAGAGATATAAATAGATGCAGGAGAAGAGTTAACACTGGTTTGGCTTTCCACCACTGGAGGCGCTCTGGGAGAGGACAGGGATGAAAGGGAGTGGCTCATAACTGGTAAGGAGTGAAGAGGGAGGAGGAGGAACTATGTGTTCCCTAGGACAGCAGTGGGCACCACAACCTGAGGAGCTGTGGCTTGTGCACATTCACACTGGCCAGACTGACGATGTTTCCTATCACTGCATTAAAGATGCACCACACTTTCTTTTCTTAGTCTTGTTCAGTTCATCAGAGCAACTGAACAGTGAGGGGTATGTAGTTTATATACCTACTTGTTGATCGACAACTGTATTAGCCAATCAGCTGATCCGGAAAAAGCGCGGGAGGAAGAGAATAAACTGGGGAAGGGAAAGCATTCAGAGCAGTGTAACTCTCCCAGGAGGCTTTCTTTCTGTGGCACTGTTGTTTTTTCCTCCACTAGAAGATCTGATACTTCACCCTCCACCGCACCCCAGCCCTGAAATTCACACACAAAGACTCCGGTTTCCTGGTTCATGCTGAGGCCGTCCCTCAATTAATCACGCATATTCAGCGTTGGCGTCATTGACTCTAGGATTATGTCCACCAATAATCCTTGCCAGAAAGCATTTATGTCTTTCCATAAGGCAGTGCCAGTATTTCCATCATCTGAAATCTGAGCACGGATATCGCAAGTCGGTGAGCGAATGCATCATACACTCATCATCAAAAGCATAGCTACACAAATAGCTGCACCCGGAAGGAATCAGCCTACTGGAATGAAACTTGGTGGGTAGGTTTGACATTGTACCACATGACTACATGCACACAGACCGTTACAACGACCGTCCTTAACACCACGTCACCACCACCCAAGACTGCACTGGTGTCGTAGCAGACTGTCATGGAGTGACTCAGAATGGCAGCGGGTCATCTTCAGTGACGAGTCCCGCTTTAGTCTTGGTGGAGACGCCCAACGAATCCGTGTGTGGAGGCACCGAGGTCACCATGAACGGTTGTGCAGCAGGTAGCGCTGTTGTCTCTCAGTCAGAGGGGTCTGGATGTGATTCCCAGTTTGGGAGTGTGCATGTTCTCCCCTGAGAACCCTGTCTGTCTGTACGGGTTTCCTCCCAAGCTTCAAAGGCATGCAGTCAGGTGTACTGGAGATGCTAAATCGTCCCCCTAGGTGTGAGTGAAGGTGTATGTCCTCACTGTGATGGATCCTCAGTGACAAGACCCACTTCGGTCTTGGTGGAGATGGCCAACGAATCCGTGTGTGGAGGCACCGTGGTCAGCACCAAGATGAATGATGAAGGCCTGGTGTCACTCCACCTCCACCCCTACCGCACCATCTGCAGGAACTGTGTGAGGATGTTCAAGCTGCATGGGATGGATTATCATAGGACTCAATTAGGAACCTCTACAGCTCCATACCGAGACGTCTGGCGTGTTGGGTTAGCCAACATGGCGGCCCGACGCCATACTGAGAAACAGACTTCTGTATGTGTAGCTCAGTAAATATTGATCATATCAGTCTAAATGTATCATCAGTTATTGATCCTGGTCACCTTTATCTTCCTTCCCAACACCACCGCACTCCCACACCTCCTTCTGGGTGCAGCTGTTCTTTTGATAATCAGTGTATATACAGTCAATGAGTGAATTTCCATCGTATATAGAGTTGATGGTTCCAGCTCCTGCTTACTCCAGCTCTTCAGTTTATCACTGCAGCCAAAAGAAACCTAATAGGTTGAGTTAACAAAAGGACAGAGATTGGTGCCTGGTGATTACAGCCCAGCGAGGCTCTTTGTTTAATACTGAGAGTTCAGCACTCAGACTGAAGAGTCTTAAAGCTGCAGGCACTTGAGAGAGTTTTCGAAGACATAAATCTTCGACCTGACTATGATTCAGTCTTACATCAGGAAATGATTCAGTGCAGTTCCACCGCAATTCCAACTGTCGATTTCAGGACCAGTCCGAATCACTTGCCAATAAATACACGGGATATACAAACTGGAGAAGGAGCTGTGTACGCAGCACACAGAGCAACTCCAAGCTAATTTCTGAATGTTATCTTTTCGAAAAATTCCCAGGAGTTTAATTCCAGCCACATATGAGAACATACAGTCTGAGAGCCTCCTTTATTTATTTAACTCCAAGTCAGTTCAGCCATTAGGCCTCAACGATATATGACGTCTTCAGTGTTTATTGTGTCCGCTCTTTACCTTCATTCCAGCTTCCAGTCTCCTTAGCAGACTCACTTTCAGTTCCTCCTAGAGACACACCTCCAAAGCTCAGTCCTAGAAGCTGGTTCAGCACCTTCTCCTTCTTCTCACCATCCAAATAACCCCAAACACACTCAGTGCTGTTGAGTTCCGGACTCTGGGGTGCTCAGTACAGTGTTCTGAGAACACCAGCAGCTTCCTTGTTTGGTGTGTGTACCTCCTTTGCTCAGAGAGGAGCTTCTTGAACAGCTACACCTCCTCTCAGACCTCCGTAGCATTGAGGTGTCTTCTCACAGTGGACGAAGGACGGACAGATACACCTGGGGATGTTCTCAGATCTGATGCTGGAGTGGAGCTTGATGTTCTCGTCTCTCTCAGAGAGGAAAGCTTTCAGTGTTGTGTATCTGATAGGGGACAGTGTTGGTGGGTCTACCAGGTCTTCCAGGTGGTTGTTAGGAGTCCCAGTTTTGAAAACCTTTCAGTTTGATATATCTTCTGTGAATGAGGAAAATGTTGTCTGTTTGGTCTGCAGGGTCAGGATGAGTGAACAGTTCAACTGTGAGAACTGTAAGGAGTCTCTGTACGGAAGGAAGTACATCCAGGTGGACGACGTGCCTCACTGCGTCCCCTGCTACGACCGCCTCTACTCCAACATCTGCCAGGGCTGCAAAGAGCTCATCGGACACAACTCACGGGTCAGTGTTTCTTTCCTAACAGACAATGTCCAGACTATGACCGGCTTGTGTTTATGTCAGTCGGGGGGGAGGTTAGGGGACCAGCCTTGTAACCGGAGGGTCGCTGGTTTGATTCCCTGAACCAACAGTAATGCCTGAGGTGCCCTTGAGCAAGACACCTAACCCTTTGCTCTCCGGGTGCCGTGGATAGGGCTGCCCACCACTCTGGGCAAGTGTGCTCACTGCCCCCTAGTGTGTAATCTGTACTCTCTGATCTCATCAAGACTTCTGAGAACATCTTAATGAAGTATGACATACGAACAGCCTGCAATGGACTGGTGGCCTGTCCATGCTGTTTCCTGCCTTCTGCCCAGTGAGCTCTGGGATAGGCTCCACCACCGCCCCTGCAGCCTAGAGGGACAAGCAGCTTAGAAGATGAAGGAATGAATGGATGAATGCTCATCAGGTGGAAGGCAGGAAAGACCCTGGACATCACAGGCCAGACATACACATTCACTCACACCTAGCTGGGGCAATGTGGAATCGCCTGTCCAGCTGACTGCATGTCTTTGGACAGACCACGGGAGAACATCCACACTCCACACAGGAGGGACTCTGGATGGCCCAACCAGGAATCCAAGCCAGACCCTTCTTGGTGTGAGGCAACAGCGCTGTCCGCTGCGCAGGCCGTTCATCTTGGTGCTGACCTCGGTGCCTCTACACACTGATACATTGGTCGTCTCCACCAAGACAAGAGTGGGACTCTGTAGATGAGCTGCGGCCATTCGGAGTCACTCCATGACATCCTTCGGTGACGGTGACGTGGTGTTAAGGACAGTCGGCCTATGTGCACGTAGTCCTGTGTGGTGCAGCCGTCTGGCAAAGGTGCTAACAGGATGACTCATGGAGGACACCACTACTTACTGAATGCAGTCTTGGCTGTTGGGTCAGTCGGCTACAGCGATAAAGCCTATCCCTGCTTACATCACACGCACGGCTGAGCGTGAAACTCGCCTCATGCTGTCAAACCTACCCACCAAGTTTCATTCCTGCCGGTTGATTCCTTGTGGGTGCAGCTACTTGTGCAATATTTGAAAAGCAGTGCGAGTGTAACGGTAATGTTTACTGGCTGGATGAGCGCTGCCGGGTGTCGGGAGTGTGAGTTGCTGTCAGGCCGGTTTGTTTCCTGATTAATACCCCCAGAGGGGTGCCTGAGCACAGCTGTGCTACAGGTTTAAAGAGCGTACTTCCTATTTGGAAACAAGAGAGATTTTCCTGCCCGCTGAGTCAAAATCAAGCTGAGTTCTAGTCAGGAACTTTGAGCTGTCTACGGTTCTCCCATGTACCAACACCCACTGCAGCACCCTCATGCAATAATGGTCAGAGTTGGCAGAAGAAGTGATGACGGGAGGATGATCCCAGCAGCAGGATCTGGTGGATCCCAAGGTAGGCGTCATAGAGAGGGAGTTGGAGAGGCAGGGAAAGGCCAGCAGAGGACAAGAAGATGCTGTGAGGAACTGGATCGGGAGCTGTTATAAATACCAGTGGGGGACGGGATCCATAGATTGGGAAGAGGTGCTCCAGCGCAGGGAATGTCTAGTTCCATGTGTGGAAAATGGCTCCAGAGCCAATGATTGGCTGAAAGGAGTGACTGAGCATTTGGGCGTGGCCAAAGCCCTAGTGTGAAGGAAGTAGCTAAATCTGCAGGTGTATGGAAGCGTACAGATCATATGGGTCTACCAGCGGTTAAATCCCAGTCTACAGGGAATTTTCCTTGGAATTGGGCCAGGGAAGACATCTACCAAATCTGGACCCAACTGACCAATTCTTTGATGTAAGAGTGTCTGGACACTGATGTGGTCTACATCCAGAAACTTGTCCAGTACATACCAAATCCAATCCCAGCTGTCATTGGTGCTTGTGGAGGTATCAATCACAGGGGACTATTGTACCCAGTGGGTTTGATCACAGACCTCCCGCCCACAGCTTTGCAACACAACACAGACTGGACCGGGACCCTTGGCCCAACTCTTCCGCATGTGTTCAACACTGAGGTATCTTTAATATATTGCTGAAGCTGGATGGGATTAGTGGCCAGTTTGCTGTGAGGAACTGGATCGGGAGCCCTGGGAAAAGAGCATGCTCTACAGTAGACGCAGAATGAAAGAGTGGCCTCCCCCTGCCCCACCCTCAGGCCCTGGTCAAGAGAATGCCCTCCCGAAAGCATTCTTGGCATAGAGGTGCCTCCCACTCTGCCACACTCAGGCTAGCCAAGCCAACATGCAGCAGCCAGTAGGGGAGTTGGCCTTGAACTCGTGTCCCCCACGGTATCCTTACCCGATGCAGCTACCAGCCCCCAGTCAGGAATAGCACGTCTCCTTTCAGCTGTAGTCATACTGAAAGACTTTGCTGGAAACACCCAGCCAGCCAAGGCAGGAATAAACACTAGCTTCCCCCTCAGGGGGGCCGTTTTGTGGAGCTTGGCTGCATGGTGTGTTGGCGGCGTCTCCATCATTGTAAGTGACCCCAGGAGACAGAGTGTAGATCATTGACCCCAAACACAGCAGTGATGGGGTGGTGTGTGTGTGTGCTGTGTGGGGACCCCAGCTGACTCCACACAGCTCCGAGCTGAGTTATGGAGCTGCAGGGACACGGTAAATAAAACATACTGTTTGCTTTGGCCTGCTTCTCTCGTTCCTCTCTCTGCGTCTCTCTGTACGCTGCGGCAGTTTAGCCAAAATTCAAGGGCTGGAGGATCATTAAAGAGGAATTCCATCAGCTCTTCATAGGTCCTGCATGGTTTAGTGGTCGGGATGTGCCAGAGTCATTCAGGGTGGTGTGAAACAGTTGATTGTAGATTTGATTGATGGGAAATTAAACATGGCTGGGTTTGGGTTCTGTCGGAGATAAGCTCACCGGACAAACATCAGTCAGCTTGTGTGTTTAAGGCGGTAGTAACTCCAGATTCCTACAGATGGGGCTATAAAGCCCTGTGGGGTGTGAGTGATGGGATCCATAGATTGGGAAGAGGTGCTACAGTGCAGGGAATGTCTCGTTCCATGTGTGGAAAATGGCTCCAGAGCAGATGTTAATGATTGGCTAAAAGGAGGGACTGAGCATGTGGGCGTGGCCAAAGACCATAGTGTGAAGGAAGTAGCTGCTGGTGTATGGAAGCGTACGGTCATACGGGTCTACCAGTGGTTAAAATTCCAGTCTACAGGGAATTCTCCTCGGAATTGGGCCAGGGAAGACATCCACCAACTCTGACCCAACTGACCAATTCTTTGATGTAGGAGTGTCTGGACACTGATGTGGCCTACATCCAGAAACTTGTCCAGTACATACCCAATCCAATCCCAGCTGTCATTGGTGCTTGTGGAGGTATCAATCACAGGGGACTATTGCGCCTAGTGGGTTTGATCACAGACCTCCCGCCCACAGCTTTGCAACACAACAGAGACTGGAGCGGGACCCTTGGCCCAACTCTTCCTCATGTGTTCAACACTGAGGTATCTTTAATATATTGCTGAAGCTGGATGGGATTCGTTTAGTGGCCAGTCGTCGGAGGTCATCGGAGGCTAGGGAGCCAACCTCGTGACTGCAGGACCTCTGGTTTGATTCCCTGAGCAAGGCACCCCAGCTGCCTCCTGGGCACCATGGACAACCTCATTCTTGCCAACTGTGTTTTGATCCACCACCACTTGATGTGCTACTAGCAAAGACATACCCGTATTGTCCGTGGTGCAACCGTAATCTGTGGGCCGCTAGATTTAACTCATCTCAGCCTGAGAATAAGGATGGACCTTACAACCCAATGTTCGTTTGAACCTACTTCCGCTCAGCTGGTGCGATTGGCTGACCATAAAGGAGCCCTAGCCCTTTCCTGGATGCTCCTTTGGCCTTCAAGCATGATTGCATCACGGATGTTCCTCATGATGTGCATTTGTGGCCCTGGAGATCATGGAGGCATCTTGGCCCATAGTTCAAGTGCAACATGAACACTGCACATATGGACACAACTCTGGCAAAACATGAAAGGTACGATGGAACGTTGGAGAGATGCTCTGAGACCTAGCTGGACTGTAAAGGACCCATAGAAGCATGTGGGCAGCGACGGTGCCAATGTTTGAAAGACCTGTTCATCTACGTACCTTGGGGGAGCATTGATGAGCCTTTACAACTGACAGCGGAGGCTGGTTCAACATGCTTCGTATGCCGAAAAAGCTGAGACATGAGCCGACTGTGCTGGACACGTCATCTTAGGGCCAGGTTCCCTGACAGGGATTAGGCCTAGACCAGGACTGCACTTACATCCAATGGGGAATCTCCATCATCCAGAATGGTAGGTTTAAACCCAGCCTGGGAAACTGACCCAGCGTGGTTCTAAGGTTTGCATCAGTTGTCATTACACAGAACGTTTGAGTTGCTCGTTTTGACTTCCAGTATAAATACCGACTGGTCTGAACCGTGTCCCCTCGTCCCTGTGGTTCCCTTTGCTCCGTTCTCGTTCCTTCTGGCTCTCGGGGAGCACGATGATACATTCTGGTTCATGTTCTCCTTGACCCTAACGTCCGTCACGTAGCATCTTTATCTGTGTTTACACGGCTCAGCGTTGTGCTGGCCCCCTGTAACGAGGGGCTGTTTTCTCTCACACTGTGCGGGACAGGGAGCCCTGAACTCGCATCATTTGTTTCTGGGAAGAATGTAAGCAAAGTGGAGAGATTAGGCTTCACTATCGGAGGAGGCGTGCTCACCGCAGTGTAAATAAAGTCCCGGCTCTTCATTAGACATGGAGCAAGGCCTTCGCCTGATCGCCCGAGCCAGCCGCGCTCTGAGCTCGCACTTCTTTACTCAAAGGGTTTTACACAAACACAAAAAAAGGTCACATGCTCTGTGCTGTGTACATAACACCTGACTGTATATGGAACAGCAGGGAACCATGTGGATTGGCTTCGTTAGTGTAGTTGCGCTGTCCCGCCGCACAGAGACAGAGAACACGGCACCCGAGCACATCTGTGTAACACTTTCTATGAAGTCCATATTCATAAGCCATCTTTATAATTATCACTGTATGTATATGATACTATAGAAGCTTTACCATCATACGTCTCTATGAATGTCCCTATAGTAGAACTACTATTATATATGTCTCTTTATGTGTCCCTATAGTAGAACTACTATTATATACATCTCTGTATGTGTCCCTATAGTAGAACTACTATTATATATGTCTCTATATGTGTCCCTATAGTAGATGTACCATTATATACATCTCTATATGTGTCCTTATAGTAGATGTACTATTATATACGCCTCTATATGTGTCCTTATAGTACATGTACTATTATATACATCTCTGTATGTGTCCTTATAGTAGATGTACTATTATATACATCTCTGTATGTATCCTTATAGGAGCTGTACTACTGTATATGTCTCTATATGAGCCCTTATTGTAGATGTACTACTATAAATGTCTCTGTATGTGTCCCTATAGGAGTTGTACTATTATATACATCTCTAAATTTGTCCCTATAGGAGCTGTACTACTATATAAGTCACTGTATGTGTTCCTATACTAGATGTACTATGATATAGGTCTCTATACGTGTCCTTATAGTAGATGTACTATGATATATGTCTCTATAAGTGTCACTAAAAGTAGATGTACTATGATATAGGTCTCTATACCTGTCCCTATAAGAACTGTGCTACTATATATGTCTCTGTATGTGTCCCTATACTAGATGTACTATGATATACGTCTCTGTATGTGTCCCTATACTAGATGTACTATGATATACGTCTCTGTATGTGTCCCTATACTAGATGTACTATGATATACGTCTCTGTATGTGTCCCTATACTAGATGTACTATGATATACGTCTCTATAAGTGTCACTAAAGTAGATGTACTATGATATACGTCTCTATAAGTGTCACTAAAGTAGATGTACTATGATATACGTCTCTGTATGTGTCCCTATACTAGATGTACTATGATATACATCTCTATGTGTCCCTATAGGAGCTGTACTATGATGACCGGCACTACCATGAGGAATGTTTCCGCTGCTCTCGCTGTGAACGTTCACTAGCAGATGAGCCCTTCACCTGCCAGGATGAGGCACTACTGTGTAACGAGTGCTACTGCAGCGAGTTCTCCTCCAAATGTGTGGCCTGCAACAAGACCATCATGCCAGGTGCATTCCTTTACCACCATGTGTGGTCGCTGTAAATGTCCATGGCAGCTGTGCTTTTTAACATTACAGTTCTGCTTCTCCGCACCATGATACTTTTTTGACCCTTTGGCCTCATATGAGGACACTGGTTTTTGCCAAAACAACTTCCTTTACTATCTATCTATCTATCCATCTATCTATCTATCTATCTATCCATCTATCTATCTATCTATCTATCTATCTATCTATCTATCTATCTATCTATCTATCTATCTATCTATCTATCTATCTATCTATCCACCCGTCTGTCTGTCTGTCTATCTATCTATCTATCTATCTATCTATCTATCTATCTATCTATCTATCTATCTATCTATCTATCTATCTATCTGTCTGTCTGTCTGTCTGTCTGTCTGTCTGTCTCTCTATCTATCTATCTGTCTATCTATCTATCTGTCTGTCTGTCTCTCTCTCTATCTATCTATCTGTCTGTCTGTCTGTCTGTCTGTCTGTCTCTCTCTGTCTATCTATCTATCTGTCTGTCTGTCTCTCTCTCTGTCTATCTGTCTATCTATCTATCTATCTATCTATCTATCTATCTATCTATCTATCTATCTATCTATCTATCTATCTATCTATCTTTTTGCTTTCTCTCTCTCCATCAGTCCTGCCCACTGCCTGAACTCCATGAGTCTCATGGGGCCAGACATGATTTCATAACGAGGAAGTCTCAGGACAACAATGAGATGTTTTGGGCTAAATATTGGTGGGAATCTTTTTTTTTAGACACTTATAATAAGATCACATCTGACCCCGTGGGATCCGCACTCCATTAGCGCGTAAATAAATGTGATGACTACGATGATAATGATGATAATGATGGCGATGACGATGATGGTTTAATGTTTCAGCTGGTCGTTAGATGTGGCTAGTGGAGCCCTTGCAGTCCAGAAACAGGTGCTTGTTGTTTCAGGTCCCAGACGGCCCCTAAGAGACGTTTCTCTCTGTACGCTGGAGTTTCCAGTTCGACTTGTATCTGTTGCCCATTTAAGTACAAGACATTTCATCTGTTCCCCCGAGACACCCAAGTACCTCCTCTTTCCAACACAGCTAACAACACTGGAGCCATCTTTTCTTTACGGTGAACCGTTTCTTATTGTGTTGCATCCATCGTAACTGTGACAAAACACAGCCAAAGATCAAAGGGAGTCTTTTTAAAGTACCATCTGAATAATAAACACATTCTAACGATTTGACCTCAACATTTAGTGGGCTAGTAGCGTTCCTGACCACTTCAGTACATTACCAGTCCCCTACCGGCCCTTCAGCTCGCACTGATACCAGCCTTAACTTGTCTACAGCGGCGCTGTCTTCTCTGACTGAGTTTATTCATCTCATTAACATGTCTCTGGTGTCTGGTTCTGCTCTAGCGAGTCTTAGAACCTCTGCAGTCATCCCTCTTCTAAAGGAAAGCTGCTGTAACCCTACGTCCAGCCTCCCTTTTATAGCTGAAGTATTAGAAAAGGTGGCGGCCTTCCAGCTGCAGTTGCTTTGATTTGATAATCTTTCTGAAACTGTTCATGCTCTGGGGCAGTCCGGTTCTAGCTAGCCACTCTGGAGCCTCCTTCTTCTAGATTTAGCGTCTTCAGATACAATAAACCTTAATACAGTCCTCTCTCATTCTGCTACTGCCATTACTCTCACCTGGTTAAAGCCCTAGGTTAGTCATGTGGCCACAGTACAGCAGCACACATCCTGATGTACATCGCAAGGTGTTCCCCAGGGTTCCGTACTCGGGCCTCTGTTTTTGTTTGTTTAACACGTGGTGCTTTGTGGACAAATCATCTGTTATCTACTATGACTTCAGTTTCATAAAGCTTAACTCGGTGGCACAGTGATGCCATGGGTTAGCATGTGTGTCGCCTCACAGCAAGAAGAGCCTGGGTCCGATTCAGGGCATCCAGCGTCCTTGTTTTCCCCACACTGGGTGAAACACTTTCCTCTGGGTGCCTTCCTTTCCACAGTCCAAAGACATGCACTCATGTCAGATGAATTGGAGATGCTGTCCGGCCTGGCGACCTCTCCAGAGTGTTGCCTGTCTTCCACCCATTGAGCGCTGGCATTGGCTCCAGCACGCCCATGGAAGGCTAAGCAGCCATGTTCCGAATTGCGTGTGCCCTTGTTGCCCGTTCTCCGGCAACCCCCACATTTGGGGTTAGCTGAGTTTAAGACTTTGCCGTCAGGCATTTAGCTGCGGGTGTGGCAGTGTCTATGGGTGTGTAGGCCAGCTGTGACACTGTGATTAGAGTTGAAACTGCTGCAGGGCTTCTGTCACCTCACCTGCCCACGGGCTTCACCTTACCTGCACAGGTGGGAGGTACTGAGCAGTTCCTCTGAATTCCTGCGTGGGTTTGTATGGGGTGGGACTGATATATCCAGGCCGCCCAGCTACCTGGTAACTGCTAGACCTTGTTACTGGAGAGACACATCACTCACTCTGAGACAGATCAGTGGGCGGAGAATGGACAGGTGATTGAGGAGGGGGTGATGATGATGACGATGAGAAGCTCGGGATGGTGTTGTCTGTCTGGTTACTGTGTCACTCTACACCTAAAGCATGTCTTATGGTAAATATGTATCACTGTCGGTACACATACCCAGCACATGATCCACCTACAGCGGGTCCAGTTTCTCTTAATTACCCTGTCTGCCTGAGGCTGCGCCAGGTGACGTACTGTCTGGGTATCTGTGGGTCTGTTTATCTTTCTCGCTTTCTTTCTTTGCCATATTGAGCAATCCGTAATATGTCTTACTGTGCGCATGTTATGCAATGCGCTATGTAATGCAAATAGCATTTTGTTATATACCTTATATAATCTTTCCACTGCACTTTTACACCCCCCCGGCACTCTTGTGTTGCCTTGTTTCATTTTACTTTTTTTAAAAATTATTTACGTAGATAACTGTACGTACACACGGCAAACAATAACCTGAATTATTTTTATTTTTCCATGTATTTCTTTCCTCCAGTTACTGAAAAATATGAAATCAGTTCAGGCCATTACTGAATCATTAATTAGTAGTAAATGCTGAATTAATTCTTAGTAAATAACAAATACTTTATAGTAATTACTGAAACATTTATGGTAGATACTGAATAATCTATAGCAGATCCTAGATACTGACTCATTTATAGTAGATGCTGAATAATTTATAGTAGATTCTAAATTATATATTGACTAAATTAAATGTTACTAGATACTGAATAATTTATAGAAGATACTGAATGTTTTATAGTAGATACTGAATAATTTATAGCAGATACTGAGTGTTTTATAGTAGATACTGAATCATTTATAGTAGATACTGAATCATTTATAGTAGATACTAAATCATTTATAGTAGATACTGAATGTTTTATAGTAGATACTAAATCATTTATAGTAGATACTGAATCATTTATAGTAGATACTGAATGATTTATAGTAGATACTAAATCATTTATAGTAGATATTGAATCATTTATAGTAGATACTGAATGATTTATAGTAGATACTGAATCATTTATTGTAGATACTGAATCATTTATAGTAGATACTGAATGTTTTATAGTAGATACTGAATCATTTATAGTAGATACTAAATCATTTATAGTAGATACTAAATCATTTATAGTAGATACTGA
>JAMWET010000676.1:0-47500 GCA_024036415.1 Prochilodus magdalenae | reverse complement strand
GTTCAAGTGTTGCTTGCTTCCCTTATAGATGAGAACAGTAAAGGTGTAGCTACTGAAAGACTCTCTAGTGACTGTTTCCTCTACCGATTGGTAGGGATGGCACAATCAGGTTGAGTTAAGTTTAACACCTTCCTCATTAAACATGTAGTGACTGAAACTTTGCTCTCCTGAAAAGCTGAGCAGAACGTCAAAGGTGTACTACAGAAATGATGATTGTTAACGCTGATGTTCTGCAGGTGCTGGTGCAGGGCGGAGTGACATACCGTGATGAGCCATGGCATCGAGAGTGTTTCCTGTGCACCGGCTGTAAGGCTCCGCTTGCCGGTCAGCCCTTCACCTCTCAGGGAGAGAACCCGTACTGCGTCAAGTGCTTCAGCAGCTTGTACGCTCAGAAATGCTCTGCCTGCAACAAGCCCATCACAGGTCAGTGCACACGTCCGTCCTCCCACAGTTTCAGCATAACTAAGTCTTTAGTGTCCGACGTCCAGAGACAAGCAGAAAGTACCTGAGATCAGGATTACAAACTGCTTTTAATGTAAGTCAATGGAACCGGACGGTTTTCCCAGTTGTTTAGACACTGTGTCCACTCACCGTCCACTCTATTAGACACTCCTACCTCGCTGCTCCACCTTGTAGATGTACAGTCAGAGACGATAGCTCATCTGCTGCTGCCCAGTGCAGCGTTGGTCATCCTCTAGACCTTTGTCAGTGGACATAAGACGTTGCCCACAGGATGCTGCCCACAGGACACTGCCCACAGGACGCTGCCCACAGGACACTGCCCACAGGACGCTGCCCACAGGACAATCCTGGCTGGATGGTTTTAGTTGGTGGACGATTCTCGGTCCAACAGCACTGCTGTGTCTGATCCACACACACTAACACCCCACCACCACGTCAGTGTCACTGCAGTGTTGAGAATGATCCACCACCCACATCATACCTGCGCTGTGGTGGTCCTGTGTCGGTCCAGACCACTAAAGAACAGTTTCATTACAACTATACTGGGTGCATTAACCCACCCACACGAATCTTAGAGGTGGGCTTCAGGCCACACAATTAAATACAGGCAGCTGTAGATTTCAGGGCTGGGACGCTAATCAGTGTGTGGAAGTGGGTGCTTGGAACGACACATTACCCACGTGTGTGTGGTCAGACAATCCCAGTTCCTTTTGTGCTTTGTTCTGCACTGGCTAACAGCGCCGGAGTGTGTGCGCCGCAGAGGGCCGCCTGTGAGGTGTGAACTGAGGCCTCCTGTTCTTTCACTCTGTCATGCGGTCAGACGCAACATCTCAGTTATTCAGCTCCTGCTGAGTCAGATTAAACCTGCACCTCCCACGTCTCCTGGGCCTCCTCTGTAAACCAGGGCACATAGGTCCAATCTGAATGTCCTCCAGCTGTTCTTCTAACTGACCGATGCTAGCTCGTTAGCCTCATTAGCCTCATAGTGAAAAACAGATGATGCAACTTCAGACACCAAACTGAGAGACTGATTTGGGATGAAAGGAGGAAAACTAGACGTGTCCGGTGTGTATTTCAACGGAATGATGGTAAGCTGTTCCCATCATTCCGAGCTGTTCACATTAAAGCTGTTGACATCTCTCTCTCTCTCTCTTTATCAGGCTTTGGTGATGGGAAGTATGTCTCCTTTGAGGACCGTCAGTGGCACCAGATGTGCTTCAAGTGCTCCGAATGCTCCGTCTCTCTGGTTGGAGCTGGCTTTTTCCCGCAGGGTGCCAAAATCCTCTGCAAAGACTGCAACGATAACTAGAGCGCGGCTTCATGAGCATCGAAGCTGACCTACGGTCACTACAGTCTGGGTCACGCCCGTATGAGGAGCTCTGGGGTTAAGATGGTCTTCTCTAAGACAGCACTGAGGAACACTGACACGCTCCAAATTCCCAAAGCCCTGTGTACATTTTCCCTGAATATTCCAGGATCTTCTGACTTACAAGTAGGGTGGCCACTTTCATAACCCCATAAATGAGGACATCCCACCCCCAAAACGAGGACATCATAGGGGGTGGGGGTTGGGCATGATCCTAGAACAGAGTTCAGTTATTAGCTAACCTATATAACACACAGATGATATCTTTACTCTCCTAATTGGGCGGAATGATGGCATCCGTGAGTCAGACGGGAGCTTACGACTGACTAGCATTTCGAGGGATAGTCTGCGGTTGGCCAGTAGGTGAGGCACAATGTCACATGGCCTTCTTAAACCAATGAAATGCAAGGCATGTCTTTTGACACGGACGTGAGTCAATGGCACACATAATATTGAGAACCAATAGGTGTCCGTCCAGGTACTGCGCCAGATGGAGGACGGGAAGTTAAAAAAACGGACTGACCGGCCTAAAACTGGACGGGTGGCCACCCAAGCTAATGCTTTGGCAGACTGAAATGGCGGTGTATAAAAGTATCGCAAGTCCAGTATACAAAATCCCCATACCTGGGATATGTGGGGAGTCCCATGTAGGCTAGCTGCTAACTGACTCACCAAAGCAGCACTGGTGTTAGCTTCAATGGCACCAAACGTAAAGCACACTGCTAAGGCAGCCTGGGCAACTTTGAAGCACCAACTAGGTGAAGCAGTTTACCAGTGCGCCACCCTAAAGCTGACCAGTGCTGCACCTCCAGTTAAGTCCAGTTAAGAGTACCAAGGACAGATGTTCACCAACATCTACTTTTACCTGGATTTGAAATGAGCATCTAACCAGAAACACACCCCCCAGAAATTTAATTTGGAGACAGTTGGTGGGGTCCAAAAGGTTAATTAGTGGGCTGGGGTCCTCAGAGGCCCTCTGCATTTCACACCTTGAGTAAGGTGTGAACACTGTTTCATACCAACACCAGCTAATCATACTGCCCAAGCAACTTCACCACCACACTGGAAGCCAGTTAGTTAGTATGGGGTTTTATTGGTTAGCTATATTAGTTCTATTAGCGCACAGCGGTGTTAGGTTGCTAGTAGCAATACTCACAACAACATTGTCATATATAGGACCTGAGGAAAACATCCATAGGGCAAATTAATTTTTCCCATAGAGAAAACCAACTCATACTTGGAGTATCTCATACGGGCATGACGCAGATTGCACAATGACGCAGCTTCAGAAGTCCGTGGGCTCTTAGGTCAGTGCGGCTGTGCTAGTACAGACATAAGGGAGCTGAATTTAATCTCTACTGTTTGTTTGTTTGTTGGTTTTCCTTTTATTATTTAACCGGCTTTGCTATTTAAACCGCACGTCTATATGTTTAAGCCACGCACCTGCACAGCCTGCACAGTAGCCTTTTTTATATGAGCATATAGAAATGAATAGGATTTAATGTGCATGAGTAGGATATCCATTTCCAGACCTCTTTTTAGGGAAGTCCAGTCATTTACAGTCACTGTCCAGTCCCCAGTGTCTCTAATCAGTCCTTCATTCACCCCCGTAAATGGTGAAGACCCCAAGTTTCACTCTACAGTTCTATAACCTACTGTATAATGTGGTTACTGAATAATAACCTGTAGTATGTAGGGATAATCCTGGGATTTTCATTCAGTCATTCATTCATTCGTCGTCTAAGCCACTTATTAAGGCAGGAAACGCCCAGGACAGCCCGGCAGTCCATCTCAGGCCTCCTGGGATTACATTAAATCGGGTACTGCTGATGGAAATGAAGACGTCCATGCAAGTGCAATATGTCAGGAACCAAAAGCTATATTCCTCTAAATAACCTTCTGAGACACTCCAGAACATAGAACTTACATCCCGTGAGAGTGGCCAACATCGTATGAGCCTTAGAAATGTTTGTACGTAGGCGATAGCGTCCGAGACACACTAGCAAATTCAAATGTATTCTCATTTTATTTTTGTGGTTGTTGTGTGGCTATAAATGATCACATCTGAGCTATATATTATATTCTACTGCCCAGATGAACGAGTGTAAACCGTTTTCATGGCTGCCTATTTGCACAGGTCTGTATGTTTATAAGTCTGTATATTCTGTTCAGTTCATTTATGCTGTGCTTTAAACTTCAGTCCATATATAGAATATACATCATCACTGACATCATCACTGACATCATCACTGTCCAATAGAGAACAAGTATCTGAAAAAACTTTACAAGCAAGGCCAAAGACCTACTTTAACTTTAATGGAAGTCAATGGAACCAGACGTCTTTCCAAACGGGCCACTTCTGTTGGTCCGTTCATCATGAAGTGTTCACACAGTGTAAACACCAGCTGCTGTGGTGTTCAGACCATGCATAAACATAAAAAACAGTCCGAATGGAGATACGGGTTTTTCTTTGGACAGCGATGATATACAGTACATGCTGTTTTTTAATATCCCAGATTGAACTGTGTCGGCTCGGGACCTATGGGCCCTTAGCAGACAAAAAAACACCCCTGCCGCTCGTTCCATGTGGCCCATTTTGTGGTCCGCTGGTCTGAATGGGCAAATCCCAGCAGGAAATTTACATTTCAACAATGCAAGTTGACCTAGAATGCTGCGTGAGATTAGACCATGCCTTATTATTGCTGTGCTCGCATTTACTCAGCCTGGACGTCCCCTTCAGTATTGTTAACGTGCCACTGAAGTACTGCTTTAAAGGGGATTTAACGGGGGGTTTTGGGCATTTCTGCTTTAGGTGTCGACAATGTTCATTGCTCAGAGTGGTGGTGATGGGAACCAGACGTCCACCTCTAAAAGCTCCCTCTGGGAAAGTTATTACAGGAAATGGTTATGACTACGCTGCCCGAGGTCTGGGAGGTTGTTTGATGAAAGTTCTGAGAAGATTTGGCCCTAAAACTAATTTGATATCATCCATTCTTGGTGGATGGACTCATGCTGTATCCTTTCCACTGTTTTACCATCATTATCAGTACATATAAACGGGGGGGTTAATAAGAGCTAGGAGCTGTAAATCTAACCTGCAACTGAAATACAGCAAGAGATATTCTCCGTCCTTTACCCATACCAGTGTTTAACATCTCATTCTGTAGCCTTAGAATAGATTAAATCAGAATAGACCAGAATAGAATAGACCAAAGTAGAGTGGAATATGTGGAATATAATATAATTGAATAGAATAAAAAACGACCAAATTAGAATAGACCACATTGAATTAGACTAGAATATGTGGAATATAATATAATTGAATAGAATAAAAAACGACCAAATTAGAAGAGACCACATTGAATAAGACTAGAATAGAATGAAATAGCATATAATAGAATAGAAAAGACCACATTAGAACAGATCAGAATAGAATAAAATAGAAATTAATTAAATATAATAGACCAGAATAGAATAGAACAGAACAGAACAGAACAGAACAGAATAGAATAGAACAGAATAGGGTAGAATAGAATAGAATAGAATAGAATAGAATAGAACAGAACAGAATAGAATAGAACAGAATAGAATAGAACAGAACAGAATAGAACAGAATAGAATAGAACAGAATAGAATAGAATAGAATAGAACAGAACAGAACAGAACAGAATAGGGTAGAATAGAATAGAATAGAATAGAATAGGGTAGAACAGAATAGGGTAGAATAGAATAGAAACTAATAGAATAGAACAGAACAGAACAGCTCAGAAGACGTGTGTAGGTTCACTGGTGGCTTAGAAAGTGAATACAGTGGCTATATGTGTGTTGTAGACATGGAGACCCCTGGTTCCCACCACCACCCCTGTAAAGAACATCTGAACCATCTCACCCCGAACCCACCTGACCCGCTCTGTCTACACCTCCAACACTACAGAAAATGTACCGCGTTAGTTAATGCTGCTACTGCACGTCAACGTCGTTAAGTGCTGAGTAGGCCTATACGCTCAGCCGTGCTATCCATCTACCCAGTAAAGTTGCACTCGTACCTGCTGCTGATCATTTATCTGTGCCGAAGGTAAAAACGCTGATCGCTTTACTCCTAAAGCCAAACGCTGGTCTGATTATGATGATGTAGCCTGCTCTTTGTCGATGTGAAAAACAACAAGCTGAGATTTTTAACGGCTACACAATCATTAAACTGTATATTGTTGAACGTGTGTGCTTGAGTGGAACATTAAACAGGTACAGTGATGTCACTGCGGAGTGGTCAGAGACCAACCGGAGACACACTTAGTGTTTAGTGTCAACGACTGAAAAGCCAAAATTATAGGTACGGCTCTAATACTGCACTCCCCCCACCAGTGACCGCACCACCACACAACACAGTACAATACCACACAGTACAACACAAAACAATACCACACAATACAATATCACACAACACAGTACAATACCACACAATACAATACAATACAATACCACACAGTACAATACTACACAGTACAATACAATACCACACAATATAATACCACACAATACAATACAATACCACACAATACAATACAATACCACACAGTACGATACAATACCACACAATACAATACAATACCACACAGTACAATACCACACAATACAATACCACACAGTACAATACAATACCACACAGTACAATACCACACAATACAATACCACACAGTACAATACAATACCATACAATACAGTACCACACAGTACCATACAATACAATACCACACAATACAATACAATACCATACAATACAGTACCACACAGTACAATACAATACCATACAATACAATACCACACAGTACAATACAATACCACACAGTACAATACAATACCATACAATACAGTACCACACAGTACCATACAATACAATACCACACAGTACAATACCATACAATACAGTACCACACAGTACCATACAATACAATACCACACAGTACGATACAATACCATACAATACAATACCACACAGTACCATACAATACAATACCACACAGTACGATACAATACCATACAATACAGTACCACACAGTACCATACAATACCATACAATACAGTACCACACAGTACCATACAATACAATACCACACAGTACGATACAATACCATACAATACAGTACCACACAGTACAATACAATACCACACAGTACGATACAATACCATACAATACAGTACCACACAGTACAATACCACACAGTACAATACAATACCACACAATACAATGCAATACAATACAATGCAATACCACACAATACAATACCATACCACACAATACAAAACAATACAATACCACACAATCCAATACCACACAATGCAATACAATACCACACAATACAATACAATACCACACAATACAATACAATACAGTACAATACCACACAGTACAGTACAATACCACACAATACAATACAATACCACACAATATAAAACAATACAATGCCACACAATAAAATACAATACCATACAATACAATACAATACAATAGACCACACCAGAATACAACAGAGTAAATAGAAGAGAAGAGAATATAGTATTAATCAGTTCTTTATAGAATAAAAAAGAACAGAGCAGAACCAAACAGGAGAAAATGCCTGCAGAGAAACGCTGAACTGAACAGGAAAAGATGGAACAGGGTAAAACAGAACAGAACAGAGATCTATAGGAACAAGCTGATCAGACTGAAACTGATCAGACTGAAGCTGAACAGACTGAAACTGATCAGACTGAAACTGATCAGACTGAAACTGATCAGACTGAAACTGATCAGACTGAAACTGAACAGACTGAAACTGAACAGACTGAAACTGATCAGACTGAAACTGATCAGACTGAAACTGATCAGACTGAAGCTGAACAGAAGCGCTCCCTGTAACCGACTCCAGACTGAGCTTAAACGAAGCCACGGCTCTAATATTAGACTCCCCGCTCCAGAGGCACCCTCTAGGCTTTATTAGCGTTAACACAAACTCATCTCTCACCACGCGACACCGCGCTTGTTCACATCTGATAAGCCGGTGGGGGAAAGTCCTCCGGATTAAAGTGCAGCTTTTTTGTAAAACGTTCCGGTTTTCCATCCTGCTCTCCAGATGCCCACCTATCGGAATTCCTTGCCCTAAAAAGGGCACGCGAGACTGAGACATGTAGCAGGTGGCTGAGCTTAAACAGCCTTCAGGATGGCACCTGATTAATGGTGTCCGGAGCCGGATGCTTGAGAGGAAGTGGAGGGCTGCGTTAATGCGGTATTAGCATTGTTATGGATGATGTTATTGTTACTGTCAAATGACACCATCATGTTCAAGATATTACAGTATCAGTGTACCGCATTGATCATCACCGCGGTGTAATGTCCTGTGTTTGTGCAGGCTTTTATAATCAGCTCATTAAAGCACTTAACTCACGACATACACTGAACCTCTCCAGTCCTCCAGGCTCGAGCTGGTGAGGGGGTCCTCGTGCAGGAGGCCGTGTGGGTCTGCATTAAGGTGAGGTACTGTAGGCAGAGACTGAAAGCTTTAGAGGTGAAGTCTAACTCTGCAGAGGCGAACTCTAGACCTAGAG
The DNA here is from genome assembly GCA_024036415.1 of Prochilodus magdalenae. NCBI lineage: Eukaryota > Metazoa > Chordata > Actinopteri > Characiformes > Prochilodontidae > Prochilodus > Prochilodus magdalenae. The sequence continues at coordinate 39,090 of JAMWET010000676.1, read as the reverse complement.
GCTAAGCCTACCTCTTTTCTGATGAAAGGATGCCAGTGAACTCAGCCCTGCCATGGAAACGGACCGGGTCGTAACCTCTACAGTGAGGGGACATATTTACAGAACATGACTGACGTACACTGGGACTGGAATACTGGGCTGTGCTCCCTTCTCTGGCTTCTCTGACCAGCCCCTCTCCCTCTTATGGCAAGAGTCGATCTGTACCTCGAGCCCTTCGAGCTTTAAGTACAGCTTAGCTTGACCCCTATCCTTCAAAATGCATGGAAGAACCGAAACAGTTCACAAGAGAACTGCAGAGAAGAACAGCAGAACGTAAGATATTATATATATATATCTGTATAATTTAACAGATCATACCAGCCCAGAATAGAGGGAGAAATATAGAACTGAATAATCAACACAGAATAAAATAGACGAGAAAAGAAAATAACAACAGAGGACGTCAGAATCTTACTAAATTCAATACAACAGAATAGAATAGAAATGATCAGAAAGAGCTGAATATAACAGAACTGAATTTAAAGGACCAGAAAATGAACTAGTTAAATATTACACTACTATAAATCAGTTACTGAACTGAATTAACACAAACGAGTGGAACCGAGCTCATCCAACAAATAATAATAGAAGATAAAAAGAACAGAGCAGAAAAAAAACAAAAGAAAACAGAAGACAAATATCAGGATCTTATTTCAATCATATTAATAAATAGTTTAATAAATAAATAAATAAAATGTAATAAATAATAATTACTTATGTTCATGAACAGAAATGAACAGAGTACAAAGGATAAAACATCAAAACAGTATAGGAAAGAAAAAGGAATAGGAACAGAAAAAAGAAAAGGAAATGGAAATGAACTAAACAGAACAGAAAAGAAAAAAGACAAAGAAAGGAACGGAAAGAAAGGAAGGGATGGAAAGGAAAGGAAAGAAAAGAAAGGAAGGGATAGAAAGGAAAGGAAATGAAAGAAGGAAAGGAAAGGAAAGAAAAAAAAGGAAATGAAAGGAAGGTAAAGGAAAGGAAAGGAGAGGAAAGAAAGGAAGGGATGGAAAGGAAAGGAAAGAAAAGGAAATGAAAGAAAGGAAAGGAAAGGATGGAAAGCAAAGGAAAGAAAGGAAGGGATGGAAAGGAAAGGAAAGGAAAGAAAGGGGAATGAAAGAAAGGAAAGGAAAGGATGGAAAGCAAAGGAAAGGAAATGACATGAAAGGAAATTAAAGAAAGAAAAGGAAGGGACAGAAATGAAAAGAAATAAAGAACATGAAAGAAAGGAAAGGAAATTAAAGAAATGAAAGGATGGAAAGGAAAGGAAAGTAAAGAGAGGAAAGGAAATTAAAGAAAGGAAAGGAAAGGAAAGAGAGGAAAGGAAAGGAAAGAAGGGGAAAGGAAAGGAAAGGAAAGGAAAGAGAGGAAAGGAAATTAAAGGAAAGGAAAGGAAAGAGAGGAAAGGAAATTAAAGAAAGGAAAGGAAAGGAAAGGAAAGAGAGGAAAGGAAAGGAAATTAAAGAAAGGAAAGGAAAGAGAGGAAAGGAAAGGAAAGGAAAGGAAATGAAGGGATGGAAAGGAGAGGAAAGGAGGGGAAGGGAAGGGATGGAAGTGAGCAGAAGATCAGGCTGTAATAAAGAGACCACAGTATGGAACAGGATATCAGAGCTGATCTTCACAGTCCGCACACAGTGCACCCTCCACATCCCCCACAGGCCTGCTGAGCGTTAGGAGTGGCCGCTGTACTCGCACTACGCTCCGCACTACGTCACCACGTTATCGGTCTACGTGATTCCGCTCAGTCACATCTGCCCCACTTGACCCGGCCTGTCCCCATTTACCCTGCTTTGGCGTCATGTGGTCCGGTTTGACCCGGCGTGGCTTACAGACGTCTTGTGGACCACAGGAGCGGAGAACATGTCCACAGGTGGGACACGTTCGCCCTTACGGGCCCCTCTAGAACCCTCCAGCTGGTAAGTCTGGACTGCTCTCGGGCTTGATGATGAAACCGTGTTGAGCTGAATGTGAGCCACCGCTGTGCTCTCCTTCATACATTCTCATGACTCTCTGTGAGACCCTGCTGACCCCGTGTAGGAGAATACGAACGAGGGCCGGGGTTCTTGCCTCCTGAGGGACCGGAGGTTGCATCAAAGACACAAAGCGCCTCTTGGCAGGCAGACCAAACAGTGACATGCTCAGCTGGAGGGCTCGACTAATCCTCAGAGGACCAAACATCACCGCTTTTTCCAAAACATCAGAGGAATGTTTGATACGTAGTGCGTACTACAGCTTCTGCTCACTCAGGAGACTCACTGTCAGTCCCTCAGAGAGACACACCTCCAAAGTTCAGTCTTAGAAGCTGGTTTACCATTCCCCGCTTTTTCTCACCATCCATATAACCCCAAACACACTCAGTGCTGGTAAAGGTGACTAGGATCAATAACTGATGATACATTTAGACTGATAGGATCAATATTTATTGAGCTACACATACAGAAGTCTGTCTCTCAGTATGGTGTTGGGCCGCCGTGTTTGCTAACCCAACACGCCAGACGTCTCGGTATGGAGCTGTAGAGGTTCCTAATGGTGTCCTGTGATAATCCATCCCATGCAGCTTGAATATCCTCACACAGTTCCTGCAGATGGTGCGGTAGGGGTGGAGGTGGAGGGACACCAGGCCTTCTGGATGCGTGACCACAAACTGTTCATCACGGTGCCTCCACACACGGATTCGTTGGTCGTCTCCACCAAGACTAAAGCGGGACTCGTCACTGAAGATGACCCGCTGCCATTCTGAGTCACTCCATGACAGTCTGGTAAGACACCACTGTTGTGTGGTGCAGTGTTGGGTGACGGTGACGTGGGGTTAAGGACAGTTGCCGTAACGATCTGTGTGCATGTGTAGTCCTGCGTGGTGCAGCCGTCTGCCAATGGTGCTGCACTACCAGGATGGCTGATGGAGGACACCGCTGCTTGGTGAACGACCACTAGTGTGGCTGTTGGGTCAGTCAGGTATACAGATAAGGCCTGTCCATGCTTACGTCACATGAGCAGCCGAGCGTGAACCTTTGATTGTCTCCCGATGTCAAACCTACCCACCAAGTTTCCTCCCTGTGGGTTGATTCCGTCTGGGTGCAGCTGTTTTTGATGAGTGTACATACATACAGGGGTTGGACAATGAAACTGAAACACCTGTCATTTTAGTGTGGGAGGTCTCATGGCTAAATTGGATCAGCCTGGTGGCCAATCTTCATTAACTGCACATTGCACCAGTAAGAGCAGAGTGTGAAGGTTCAGTTAGCAGGTAAGAGCACAGTTCTGCTCAAAATACTGCAATGCACACAGCATTATGGGTGACATACCAGAGTTCAAAAGAGGACAGATTGTTGGTGCACGTCTTGCTGGCGCATCTGTGACCAAGACAGCAAGTCTTTGTGATGTATCAAGAGCCACGGTATCCAGGGTAATGTCAGCATACCACCAAGAAGGACGAACCTCCACCAGCATCACGTAGTGACCTGGCCACTATCCTGCAAGAAGAATGGCTTAAACTCCCTCTGACCACTGTGCAGGACGCAGTATATGTCATTCCCAAGACCAACTGACGCTGTATTGGCTGCAAAAGGCCCTACACCATACTAATAAATGATTGTGGTCTAAAACCAGGTGTTTCAGTTTGATTGTCCAACCCCTGTATATATGTATATATATATATAGATTATACTCTCCTCTGTTGTGTCTGTATTTGTTGATACGTTTGTTAGGCTCTGAGAAATGCACAGTACGAACCACACACTCCAACGAAGGCTGCTGAACACACTGTAAACAGTATGTGCAGTGCGGGTACGATACGCGCTTTCCGGCATGTTGGCGATGGGAAAAGAGCGAAATGGAAATGAAGGGCTATTTTCCTTGTTTATTAGCCAAGTGGAGCAATTTGGTCTGGCAGCAGTGTTCCTGATTTGGCCGTCACGGTGTAGGACTCCTAATTGTGGAATTTTAAAAGGTATAAAATGGCTGGTAAAAAAACAGAAACTCCATCAACCGCTGGCACGGATGTTTTTCACCAGGCAGCCACGGCGGGGGGTAAAATCGGTTTGGTGGTTTTGCTTTAAAAGCTCTTAAATCTAAACGCGTGCTGGCTTTCCCTCAGTAAACACACGTGCACAAGTCAGAGACCAGCTTTGCTGTACTTCACTTCCAGTCAAAACGATCGTCAAGAACCAGACACCCGTATCTCATTATCCACAGCACACGTGTTCCAGAGACGGAAACCCGAAACCTGAATGAAATATGACTAGTTATATTTTAATAATAGAATAATAACACAATAAAAGCACATTTTATTTAGTATATGTTGTGTCCATTCTTCTCAGGAGACTCACTGTCAGTCCCTCAAAGAGACAGACCTCCAAAGTTCGGTCTTAGCTGGTTTAGCACATTCAGTGGTGTTGGGGTCTGGACTCTTGGAGAAGGTCAGTCCATTGTTCCGAGAACACCAGCGGCTTCTTTGTTGAGTGAGGAGCTTCTTCAACAGCTACACCTTCTTTCAGACCTCCGTGGCGTTGAGGTGTCTTCTTCTCACAGTGGAAGAAGGATGGAGTGGAACACCTGTGGATGTTCCCAGATCTGAAGCAAGACTGGAGCTCGACATTCCCCTCTCTCTCAAAGACGAAAGTGCTGTTTATCTGATGGAGGAAAGTGGTGCTAGATCGAGGCCTCCAGGTGGGAGTCCCATTTTGGAAACCCTGCTTATCCCGTTTGACTCTGTATGAAAGTGGATTATCTCAGATCTCCAGTCTTCTCAGAAACACCTCCCAGAACTTGTACAGATGGTCTGCCTTGCCTGGAAACCAGGGAACCAGTGAATGTTCTCCGTACTGACCACGTTTGTTTGAGCTCTTCAGTCACCGAAGAGGCGACCTCTGTAAAATTCCGACTGACAGCGTGATTTATTCCGACGTCAAGCCTCACTTGTGTAGCGGATGCGGGACGTGTTACGCTAAAGCCTGTAATTCTTTATTTAGGGAGGAAGCTGGTGGAGCGCTGGTATGTTTCTCGCATGCCCCGGGTTTCACTCCCCAGCTGAACTGTATGTGCCGTCCTAAAAGCGAGGGGCACACGCACACTCCTCCTCCTCCTTCTCCTCCGGGAGAAAAGCTCCCAGCGTTCATCATCTCTCTGTAAACAGGCTTTCAATCACACTCCCATGCCAAACCAAATTTCCACAATTTCAGGCCACTGAGCGGAGCCAGTACGAGAGAGTGAGTGAGTGCGAGTGCATTGATGCTGGTTGGGAATGTTTCATTGGGTCCTGGGAACAATCTTAAGTTATTACGAAAGGGCAGAGCAGTTTGCTTTATAGAGGAGGAATAATGGGATTCAAACTGAGCTAATTTCATCCCAATCAAAATATCTCAGACTCTGGTTTACCATAAATACCTGCCTATCTGGCCGTATCTCACAGAGGCTCAACCGGCCACTTCTGGGCACAAGTACTGAGACAATCAGTCAGAACGGTTCCGAGTGGTGGTGACAGGAAAACGACAGTCCCATTGTGCACGGTGTAACTAGATCACAGACTACATCCCATAATATCCTAATTATTACTTTATTACAAAGCATTGCTTAATCATACCATCAGTTATATACCCATCTGGCACTGACACGGCATGGTGGTGGTGTTAGTGTGTGTTGGGATGGTGCTGTTGGGCACCTCAGTGTCACTGCTGAACTGAGAAGCGTCCACCAACTGGGCAGCGTCCCGTGGGCAGTGTCCCATGAGCACTGCTGAAGGACTAGTGGATGACCAACACTGCACTGTGCAGCAGCAGATGAGCTATCGTCTCTGACTGTCTATCTACAAGGTGGACCAGCAAGGTAGGAGTGTCTAATAGAGTGGACAGTGAGTGGACACAGTGTCTAAACACTCCAGCAGCACTGCTGTGTCTGATCCACTCACACCAGCACCACCACCACATTAGTGTCACTGCAGTGCTGAGAATGATCCACCACCTACACCATACCTGCTCTGTGGTGGTCCTGTGGGGGTTCTGACCATTGAAGAACAGGGTAATACAGTATACAGTGAAACAGATGGACTACAGTCTGTACCTGTAGAACTCCAGAGTGTCCTATATGGTCAGTGGAGCTGATAAGATGGACAGTGAGTGTAGAGATAAGGAGGTGTATCTGATGAAGTGGGCGGTGGGTGTATACGATGTAGATAACGTGACTCGATAGTCGTAAAAGATTTCAAGCGTAAACATCGAAGACCAGGAAAGTTTTATAATCACATTTTATTCAAAACAAAATGTAGAGTAAAAAACAACTACGGTAACGACAAGACTATTTCACTTTTCACATTCACTACGATGTTTTAACAATTTTTCCAAAAAAGAAATCTCACGTGTCTTATTTGCTGGAGAGTGGCTGGAAACTTCTCGAATGCAGCGTCATAAATACTGAAGACAACCAGACATAATAGAAATGGGCAGCGATCGATGAGGCGTTTGGAAACGTGTGGCTGTGTTCAAACCTCACGCAGAGAACATGCAGACAGAGAAGCTGTGTACCTGTGAATGAATAAAAATGAAGTGGGGGTCTTTTTTGTCCCTACAGCGAGGACAGAGGCCAAGAGCAACGTGGAGACACTGACCGGACTCTAAACTGGAGTACGTCTTTGCCACTGTGATTTAGAGGGGGAAAGATGTATGAGACGTAAAAGAGAGACGAGGAGGAGAAGAAGGGCTTGTGCTAGATTGGCCGGCGCTGTTATGGCAGACGGGAGTTATGATGAATGGGTGCAGCCTGCAGCTGTGCGACTGTGGTTCTGGTTGCGCAGTGGTGCGGATAGAGTCCGTGTCAAACAGCCCGCTCCTCTCTGTGGTAACCATCAAGCAGAGTAGTCCTGCCAAATGAATGCAGTTACATTAAACAGAGAAACATGCACAGGATGTAGATGCTGACGTTAAACAACTCCTGTCTTCTCCAGGCAGAGACGGATCGCTCTTCTGCGTAAGGGCGGACGATACAGTGGAATGAAATCGATATCGCGATACCCGACGGCACTTTCGTATTACACGATAACTTGTTTTTCTGAGACAGCTGGCTCTTCCTTCCTTATCCCTCGATCGTTAATTAGCATTCTGACACCAGAGATTTCAGTACGAACCTTAGCTGGGAGTCTATAAAGGTGCGAGTCTACAGATACTGCCTAAATCTGCAGGTACACACCCAATGTAGGACTGAACTCGGCTCTTTAGTGGAAAAGAGAGGTCTGAGTATCTGTACCAGTTAATAAACAGATATTCGGTCTTCTCAGCTGATATTTATGGGTCACAACATGCAAAAAACACATGCGCAAGCGAAAATGCCGCAGCTCATAGACGTGCACCAGCAAAACAGAAACACTGGTGTTTAAAAGCCTTCATGATGTTGAGTTTGACCAGGCTGCGCTTCTTAATTCAACATTTCTAATAGGCCAATCAATAAACCGAATAAATACAAGCATACTCGGTAAAAACCCTTTCAAACATTTCCAAGATTATAATCAATGAATACTTTAGCCAATACAGAAACTGGGAGGAGGGACGTACTATCATTATAGCAATGGCTTAGTATCTAATAAGAGAATCATTCAGGGTTAAGATCATTAAAATGAGAAGTGAAATGAAGTTTATATGATTTACAGAAAGTGTGCAATAATTGTCTAAACAAAATTAGGCAGGTGCATAAATTTGGGCACCAAAAAAAAAAAAATAAAAAAAAATAAAATAAAAAAAACCCTTACCTCAGTATTTAGTAGATCCTCCTTTCACAGAAATAACAGCCTCTAAACACTTCCTATAGCTTCTAATGAGAGCCTGGATTGTGGCTGATGGTATTTTAGACCATTCTTCTTTACAAAATATCTCTAGTTCATTCAGGTTTGATGGTGTGCGAGCATGGACAGCTCTCTTTAAGTGACACCACAGATTTTCAATAATATTCAGGTCTGAGGACTGAGATGGCCATTCCAGAACGTTGTACTTGTTCTTCTGCATGAATGCATTAGTAGATTTTGAGCAGTGTTTAGGGTCGTTGTCTTGTTGGAAGATCCAGCCCCGGCGCAGCTTCAGCTTTGTCACTGATTCCTGGACATTGGTCTCCAGAATCTGCTGATATTGATTGGAATCCATGCGCCCCTCAACTTTAACAAAATTCCCAGTCCCTGTACTGGCCACACAGCATGATGTAACCGCCACCAAATTTTACTGTAGGTAGCAGGTGTTTTTCTTGGAGTGCTGTGTTCTTTTTCCTCCATGCATAACGGCCCTTGTTATGCCCAAATAACTATTTTAGTTTCATCAGTCCACAGCACCTTGTCCAAATGTGCGGCTCTGTTTGTGATGTGGGCGGAGAAAAGGCTTCCTCTGCATCACATAATCTGCTTGTGTAAAGTGCGCTGAATGGTTGAACGATGCACAGTGACTCCCTCAGCAGTAAGATCATGTTGTAGGTCTTTGGTGCTGGTCTGTGGGTTGACTCTGACTGTTCTCAACATCCTTCGCTTCTGTTTATTCCAGATTTTCCCTGGTCTGCCACTTCGAGCTTTGACTTGAACTGTGCCTGTGGTCTTTCATTTTCTCACAATGTTTCTTACAGTGGAGACTGAAAGCTGAAATCTCTGAGAGAGCTTTCTGTATCCTTCCCCTAAACCATGACAGTGAACAATCTTTGTTTTCAGGTCATTTGAAAGTTGTTTTGAGACTCCCATGCTGCGACTTTTCAGAGAAGATGCAAAGAGGAGAAAAACTTACAATTGCCTTATTGAGTTCCAATAATTAGTTCTAAAGGTTTTGAAATAAAATGAATAAAATTGAATAAAATGACAACAGTGCCCAAATTTATGCACCTGCCTACTTTTGTTTAACCAGTTATTGCACACTTTCTGTAAATCATATAAACTTCATTTCTCTTCTCAAATATCACTGTGTTTGTCCCCCTATATGATATATTTAACGCAATTTTTTTTATCCAAACAATCAATGCTTTATAAAGGTAAATCAGGAAAATTAACAATATTAACAATAACATCCCAAGATACTAAATCTTGGGTTGTCATAATTACGAGACAGTAGTAAGTCATTTAATGTTCTCTTTATTCTAAAATAATAAGTCAGAATTAAGTCAGTATCTCAGTATTATAAATGATCATTGTGTGATAATTACGCAACACTCTTATTATTAGGACCTCCATACATGCTTTTACTTTTTAAAGTGGCAGAAATTAGCTCCCATAAATTCGAGCCAGTCATTTCTGGAACTTGGCACAGAGCCACACATCATAAACCAGGGTTAACTGCACAGACCTTTACTTTAGAAGTAGTTTCAGTACCCACCACTACAATAACCCCATTAACGCCAATGCTAGTGTCAGAAACTGTTACGCTCCCTACATTTAATACTACCACAAGGCCGGCTCTACCTTACGGAAATACGCATGCACTGAGTGTTTTAGGTAACTGTCAGAAATGAGCCTACGGGATCCAAGAACGAAAGAGAAGCCAGTTCATTTACATCTTAATGCCGTTTTGAGAGGTGAATGAAAACGCAACTGAACTTACCGCTCTGGGCTTTTTGTTCATCTTCATGTCAAATCTACAAAAACAAAAGCACAGATGAGAATCTGTGAGGTCCATTTACTCAGCTACATTCATGTGAGACACAAACTGATTTTTGGGAACTGCAAACGAAAAGGCAGACAGCTTGCTCTTCCTTCCTTATCCCTCGATCGTTAATTAGCATTCTGACACCAGAGATTTCAGTACAAACCTTAGCTGGGAGTCTATAAAGGTGCGAGTCTACAGATACTGCCTAAATCTGCAGGTACACACCCAATGTAGGACTCAACACGACTCTTTAGTGGAAAAGAGAGGTCTGAGTATCTGTACCAGTTAATAAACAGATATTCGGTCTTCTCAGCTGATATTTATGGGTCACAACATGCAAAAAACACATGCGCAAACGAAAAAGCAGCAGCTCATAGACGTGCAGCACGAGGACTCAATATTTATACTTCATGACTTTACAGGTAAACTATGGAAATGTGGTATATACACCATCTCAGCTCATGCTAACATGACACTAGACATGTGCCTGAGCGGCTGCAAACACTGAAGCACCATCCTGGACCCTTACTAGGGCTACTATGTACGACCTTCATACTTTGACCACTTCAGACCACCTTTGTGAAGACCTGGTTAACCCATGCATGCACCATGCTGTTAACACCCCCACCAGCCGGCGAAGCTTTGGATATTCACTATAACGCCAAAGAACAAACAATGGTATTCAGGGCAGCTCCACTGGATGCTCCATCTCGTCCTTACTTCGCAAATCGGTCGATACCCGATATCAATCCGATAATATTTTTGAAATAATAAACCATATACTTCCCCATGTGGGAGACACTTAATGCATCAGAACTGATATTAACACTACTTTACTAAGCTGCTAACGCAAAACACCTCCATACAGATGAAACTCGGGCTCGCTCCATGTCTACAGGCACCCTGCAAGCATGCCACTGACGGCACAGCACGCTTCGAAAACGAATTACAGTGGGGGTCGGCCCCAGGATTGGCCAAATTATCTGATACCCAACCCAGATAATTTTGTTCATATCAGAACCGTCGGCGCATCCCTAGCAGAGTCTTCATCTCTTATCATCACAAAACAAACTAGATTTACATTTATGGCATTTAGCTGACGCTCTTACCCAGAGCAACCTACAAGGGCAATCATATTACAGGTGGGCCAATGTAGTGTTAGGAGTCTTGCCCAAGGACTCTTATTGGTGTAGCACAGCAGTCACCCAGTATGGGATTTGAACCCCACATGTGGTGGTGGTTCCCTGGTGGGTAGCAGTGTTATCCGCTAAGCTACACCAACCATGTAGCTCAGATTTTCTGGCTAGTTAAGCTGTTAAGTGGCTAACTTAACTGGCATGGTGGACCAGGCATGTCCCAGCAGCTGGACACCACAGATGTTAGAATCTCTAAATGAAACATCAGTTATATGAGGAAGAACTCAAAAGTAGTTTCAGCTGTGAGTGATGCAATAATGGTGTCCGTTTCAATTTTCCAAAATGGTCAGTAGCCCAGTCTCCCAGTTTGCTCATGCTGGGAAGAGCAATGAAGAGCCTATTAGCACTTGAAGACCTCTGTGAAGCTGCATCTCCAAAAGCAGCTCGAACCGAGTGGGCAGCAGGCACCCAGAGCTTTAGCTCCTAAATGAGCTGGAGAAACTTCGTCCAAAGACGGAAAGCATCCAGTACAATTTCAGGGAAAAGAAAAACCAGTCCTTTTGGCCGGTGCTCTGTCTGCGAAGAACATGCTCAAGTAATTTTGATGGGACGTCTGTCTGAAAAATTCAGACTTCTGAGCTTGTTTGTGAGTTACAGCCTGAGAAAGCCAAAAATCCAACAACATCTGTGGTGAGTGCAGCTCTGAGCCATTGAGCCGGTGTCAGGCTTGGTTTACTGAGGTCTTCCTACTGCTGATTTCCCCCTGCTCGAATACTGGCACATAGAACGGTTAACTGTGGACTGGAGCATCTGGTCACATCCCTACAGTGGAACCAAACTTGTGAATGAGCCCAATGAAAAGAACAACTGGGGCTTGTAAAATGAAAGAATGACTTTCAGTCTTGTATTATTCTCAGAGAGAGATAAGAAAGGAATAACTGACTACTGGTCTATGAAATCTCTTATTAGGCTTCTCATCATTAACACTGTACACTCTTAAAGATGGCTGCTCATGCATTCATTAGTAGAGGGAACGGTTCCATTCAGAACCATGGGTTCTACATAAAACCATCCGCATGCCTAAATGGATATTCGCATGGTGAAATGGTTTCACACATTGATGGAGAACACCTGTTTTATAGGGTTCTAAAAACACCTTGGTGTTAAAATGATTCGAAAATGGTTTTAAAAGGTTCTATGCCACACCAAAAAGGGTTCTCCTATAGTTACTAATGCAACAGAAGAACCCTTGTGGTGCCATATAGAACCATAACAGATTCCCCATCAATCCAAAGAACCATTTCACCAAGCAAAGAACCTTTTTGACATGAACTGATTCTATATCGAACTCATGGTTCTGAATAGAACCAGTGGTGTTTAATGCAGAACCCCCCCAAGAAACAATTTGCACAACTACACTGTTATTTTAACTGTATCGCAAAACTTGGATAAACAAACAGTTCACAATAAACAACAACAACAACAACAACAACATGCAAAATAAACAAAAACAGGCCATATACATTATACAGACCACCTGGAACTAAACAGACACAAGCATTACAACCAGGCAACTTCAAGCAAGGCTGACCCTCACGGCAGAACCAGAACAGTAAACACAGGGAGGAAGGTGAGAGAGGAGGAAAGAGATGATCAAGGAGAAATAGGACGTAAAGTTGAGACTTACTCAAAGTCATAATCAAACATGGCGGAGGGGCTGGGGGCAGCATTAGGGGAGAGGAAGAGAGCATTAGTGGTTAGTACACTACCCTGGCATCACTGTGGCTCAGTCCCAAATCACCTCCCAGCACACAGGGGGACTCCCAGGGCACTCTTAAAGCTCGTTAAGGGAATTACGGCTGTAGGGGGTCTGCAATCTAATTGGTGTAAATCAGTCTGCACCCAATGAACACAAACTGAATGAAATGCATGTGGTGGTTTAAGATAGTTGCTAAATTGCTCTGGTTTTTATTGGCCTAATTAAGCCCGGTCAATTAACCCACTGTTTAAGTCTACCCCCATTACACAATGCTACCAAGCTAGGAGGCTGACGGTTTCTACAAGACACATGATACTTCACCATATCTATTCAAACCACTGCTTACATAACGTCACTCGGCTCAACACGTTTACAGGAGAGCGCCGAAAGCCAATTCTGTGAGAACCGCTTATATTGCTAGTACCTAGCGTCAATGCTCAGTTACTAAGAAGCCGATTAGGTTCTCCTAGGCTGGTTTCACACCGTGTCCTGGGCTGTCCTTGGGTGTCCCCTAAATGACCTTATGACTGGATTACTACGCCATGAAAACTTTATCACTCAGACCCCTGATGTCATTTCAATGAAGTCTACTGTCATGCAAATTCAAATCCATGCCCATCATCAGGCTATTCGTTTGTAGAATCTTAAGGAGCCCTCACAGACACCATGGAATAGCTGATGCGTCGTTTCTAAACAGTTGCTGTGAGGTCCTCCAGGAATGAAGTGTTAAGGTGCTAACACAGTGAGTCTGTAAATGACTTTCACACCCATTAGCCGTGCCTTCTGTCCAATTAAAAGCTATTGGGGAAAGCAGCCAGACAGGGCCTTGCAGAGAAGCTACAAGGGAACAGACAAGCTGTTTGAAGACATTAGAGACACTGGCGCTATTACATGTACACAGTCTCTCGTCCATGATCCACCCTGTTAACACCACTCTGAGCTGGTCGTTGACACTGTGATAGGACAATACCATGGCATCCCTTTCTCACCCACAGCATTTATTCAGAACTAAGCAGACGGCTGAACCACTGTTTCAGTGCAACACGCTGTGTTCTCGTTCACATGTCGCTGCAGAAAGTCGCTAGCGTGGATCTGACGGGCTGTCACCGTGAGAAGACTTGCTGTAGTGACGGCTGAAGAATCAGCTGAGCGTGGCCAGACCTCCTGCCAAAAAGGCAAGGCTGCTCAGCCGACGATCCGCAGGCCAGTTCAGCGAGACCAACAACTGCACCTAGCCTTTTCTTATTAGCCCAAGTGTAGTTCTTCACTAATCACCCATGGGCTATGAACTTCCATTACCTGTCTGCTTCATTAGCCTCCCCTCTCCAGGGAAAAACTCAACATGTCGTGACTGACTGGCGCACTACTTTAATAAAGCGTTTATGTATTTATTATTATTATTATTATTATTATTATTATTATTATTATTATTACACTTTTTTTGCTTTACTGAAAATATTTTTTTTATCCAGCTCCTTGTTTTAAGCAGACTTTCCTGAGAAGAAGTGAAAGAAAAGTACAGGCTGAAACACTGCAGCAGATGAAGCAAAGCAGGAGGAGGATCAAAGAGAATCAGTACCATAACCCTCCTCAGGTATCTGTGAACAATCTGCCTGGCTTTACGTAACAGATCTCACCAGTTTATATGAACTCCAAGTACTGTGATCCCTGATTTCTGTCCCTGTCAGCGAGGGGTCGCTTTAGGGCTGCAGCTGAGGAGTAATGCTGTAACTGATAGGCCCAACAGGATATATTTGATCAGCTGACATGACCAATGAGTCTCTTAATTGAGAAAGAACACTACGGAGACTATCTGAGAAGATCTGGACCTGTGGTACCACATTCACAGCACCAGTGGTACACCAGGACATGTACATGCAGCCCTTTAGATAGCTGGCTGTCTGCATTAGGGATGCACTGATACCACCCACCCCCCAGATACTGATACCTCACCTTGGAGTACCTCTACAGAGACCAGCTCCACCTAACCTAACCTGCAGCAGCTCCTCTTTCAGGAGCTGTTCCGCACCTGAAAGTCATTCATGCTACATCTCAGAGCGTTGGTTGGATATCTCTGCTTGGTTGAGGCAACAGGTCTTGAGGCGTGCAGAGCCGACACGACAGACTGGCTAGGCTGGCTGCCCTGCTAAAGGTCATCATTAGCCAAGAGACAAAGTGGTACCATCTGTACATGGTTATGTTTGATATTCACAACAAACCGGACTAACATGAGCTGAGGCTGTATCAGCGGAAGATGGGGAACACCTGGCGCAGCCATTCAGGTAAAAAGCTACCATTAGCCAGTTGCTGGTTTTACGTTGGGTTACCTTGCTTATTATTGAAGTACTGGTGACAATGACTTTTTTATTAGGATGAGTTTGAAACCATATAAATAAATGAATGAATGAATGAATGAATGAATACTCATTCACTCACTACTAATGCCTTCCCACTAGATACTGGCCTTGCAGATTCAGCCATAGGCATTCGTTCTGCTGCTTGTCAATCCACCACCCAAGTCACTTGCCTGTCTGACTCGGAAACCGCTTTGTGGCCTCAGTCACAGATATCGGGATCCCCATCAGTCCCAATATGGTAGGGCATGCATCAGTGCAACCCTACTCTGCAGTCAAGCTTTCCTATAAAGGCTTCGATACACGAGCCACTAAACTGCTGCATCAGCTGGAACTGAACCAACGAGCCACGCTCCGCACCCTTTCGAGTTACTCTTCACCCAAAGCTACCTGTGCCGGTTCTTATTCTTGCGTTTCTTGTGGCTGCTGTGGTGGCCGGCGTTGGTGGCGCTGGAAGACGAAGCGGCTTTCTGAGGTTTCAGGTCCTGCAGGGCTCCGTCGGCGTCCTCTGCCTCCTCCTGACCCGGCTCGTTCTCCTGGTTCTGGAGGTCCGGAGACGTGTCGCTCTCGGTGCCACTGCCTGCCTCACCTGCATGCACATACACACACAGGAAGGTATTACCACCCACCACAACACAAACGCAATGCCAGCCTGAACTCTGATAAAGGGGTTACCGTGCTTACGTTTTTCATTCATGTGATCAGGGATGCCACCCAGAGCGCAAACGGCCTGTACGGAACATACGGGGGACAAAGTTAGTCAGCTGGATGACAGGAAACATAATGAAAGACAATGAGAAGACGGTACACCGATATAGCTTGCACCTCTGGATCACGTGTTAATGGCTCATGAGATCATAAGAACCAACACATTCACATATGTCTGTTTATTCAGCCTACAGCGGTAAAGCCCCACCCACTCAGGCTGAAGTCATCAAGAGGACAACACACAGTATCCAGCTGCCCTGGAGCTCATTTACATGTAGCAGCCTTTAAGGCACAGTAACTAAATCAGCCTGTGATGAAGACAGGCTGTAAAACAGCCAGGTAGACATTAATAGAGGGTGCATACTAAGACAGCTGTCTCTGCTGTCACTCCGACTGTGTGCTTGTTGTTAATGACACCCCAGTCCCCCCGTCCACCACTGTGCGAAACCTTGGTGTCCTGTTTGACTCTTGCCTCAGCTTGGTCTCTGACAAAGCCTGCATTTTTTCATCTTCACAATATTGCTAGGCTCCGCCCACTGCTTACTTCCAAAGATGCTGAGACTCATGCATTTATTTCATCTAGGCTAGATTACTGCAATGCTCTGTTCCATGGTCTACCCTCCAAAACACTGCGCCCCCTGCAGTACATTCAAAACTCCGCAGCCAGAGTCTTAGTCCGCACCAGGAGGGCCACGCACATCACCCCCATCCTTCTTCAGCTACACTGGGTACCAGTTACAGAGCATATCCACTATAAGATCCTTCTCCTGACCTTTAAAGCCCTACACGGCCTAGCACCCACCTATCTGTCAGCCCTCCTACATCCTTACGTTCCATCACGTAAGCTACGGTCTTCTGACTCTGGTCTCCTGGCTGTACCTAGGTCCAGGCTTTCCTCTATGGGTGGCGGGTCGTTTAGTGTTGCTGCCCTCACACTCTGGAACTCCCTACCTTCATCTATACGCACTTCACCCTCTCTTCCTGTCTTCAAAACTCACTTAAAACATTTTTTTGTTTGTTTGTTTTGTTTATTGTTGTGTTTATAAAGCGTCCTTGGGTTTGTAAAAGGTGCTATAGAAGTGTAAACTATTATTATTATTATTATTAATTATTATTATTATAAAACGATGTGAGCCTCAAAAGTGAACTTCAACAAACGTAATTTATCAAAACTAAAACAACAAGTGTGTACCCACAAGCTCACAATAACGGCAGAACGCCCTGCAAAACAGACTACAGCCAGCGCACAGTTAGCACTAATGATGCACCGATCCGATATTAGGATCAGATATCGGCTCCGATATTAATTTTATATAAATGCCAATTTAATATAAATGCCCGTTTGCGACGTGAGCTAAGCTGTCAATATCATGTTTGCGGGCTGCCTACAGATGTAATAGGACACTGTCGCACCTCAGTGAGGCTGTGGTGGTCGCTGAGATCACAGACCAGCGCTACAAGGTGAGCTAACAGCTCCCCAACAGAGTGGACTCAAACACACCTCACCATGAAACCCCCCCAACGCCCAGCTCATTTTTTCCTCTGTACTTCAGCAGCGCGAGTGCGCCCTCACGAGGGGGAGACGCGACCTGTCTCGCGAGGCGCGAAACCTTCTACCAGCTAGTCATGAGAGACGTGTGCGTGCGGCAGCATGAACTCAAGACGGAGCAACCAGGTGCTGTCACTCTCACCCTGAAGTATCGTGAGCTGCAGGTGTCGGTGTTTGCTGCCTGATGGCTCGTTGATTACCCTTTGTCTCCCCCGAGTGGCCAGAGGTGGATCTGCAGGCACACGAGACCTTGCAGTAGACTGGACTTACAAGCCAGAGCGTGAGCTGTCCGAGTGAGCTCAGTAGAGTCCTGGCGCCGTACGTCGCTCCAACAAGGGGGAGTAAACGGTTCATCCACTTAGAAATGGGATCGGATCCGTAACGGGTCTCGACAGCTTTGTAAAGTTTATGTATCAGAACGGGAAAAGCTGGATCAGTGAATCCCTAGTTAGTCTAGGGACCGGATCACACGTCACGGATCTACAACTCTGCTGTTAGTGAGTTCCCTACGGGATTCTCCAAAGCTTGGCTCGCTGGTGTCAATCAATCGTTTTCCTTGTACTTTATAGGTCACGGTTTCTAACCTTCAGACACCTGCAGCTTTTTCTCTTTCATGTAATTTAGTCTTTTATTAATCCTACTTATATCCAAACACCAACATGTAAAGGAACCCAGAACCGGTGAGGAATGAGCTGATCAGACGAGACGAAGAGAGAGAAACAGGGAGATACTGACTGCCACTGAGGTTACAGAGGACTTGCTGAAAAGGCGTTCGGCCTCCTTGAACTTCCGGTTCCTTCGGTCCGTCTTGCTATTGGAGTTCCTAAGAATAAAAGCACACCCAATCAGAAGTCAGAAGAAACACACGTCACCATGTCCTAAGAGCTTTATACCTCTGATTGATATTTATACACCATCTGGAACAGCAGGCTGCTCTTTACATCACATGAGCTCTGGACGGCCCTACAGAACCGGCCCGACCAGCTTAAACAGAACCCTGTTTATAATAACGTGCTAAATGAACTACGCTCCTTCTGTAAGGTCACCCCACCGGGTTTCATTACTCCAGCTGAAGGAGCAGAGCGGGCGTGACCATCAGGCCCGGTGGCAGCAGCTACTCACTTCTGGTTAGTGAGGTAGCGGTCCCATCCTCGGATGATGTTCCCATACATCTGCGTGTCCTCCAAGTAGCTCCCTTCAAAGGCGTAGATCTGTCTCTCCAGGTTTACCAGCGTCTCCTGCGGACAAAGCAGGACGGACATGTACTAACTTCAGTTTACACACACACACTGAGAGAGAGAGAGAGAGAGAGAGAGAGAGAGAGAGAGAGAGAGAGAGAGAGAGAGAAATAGAGAGGAGAGAGAGAGAAAGAGACAAGATAGATATAGATAGACAGAGAGAGAGAGAGAAAGACAGCGAGAGAGAGAGAGAGAGAGAAAGACAGAGAGAGAGAGAGAAAGAGAGAGAGAGAAAGAGAGAGAGAGAAAAAGAGAGAGAGAAAGAGAGAGAGAGACAGAGAGAGAGAGAGAAAGAGAGAGAGACAGAGAGAGAGAGACAGAGAAAAAGAAATACAGAGCGAGATGGAGAGAGAGATAGAGAGAAAGAAAAGGGGAAAGAGAGAGAGAGAGAGAGAGAGAGAGAGAGAGAGAGAGAGAAAGAGAGAGAGAGAGAGAGAGAGACAGAGAAAAAGAAATACAGAGCGAGATGGAGAGAGAGATAGAGAGAAAGAAAAGGGGAAAGAGAGAGAGAGAGAGAGAGAGAGAGAGAGAGAGAAAGAGACAGAGAGAGAGAGAGACAGAGAAAAAGAAATACAGAGCGAGATGGAGAGAGAGATAGAGAGAAAGAAAAGGGGAAAGAGAGAGAGAGAGAGAGAGAGAGAGAGAGAGAGAAAGAAATACAGAGCGAGATGGAGAGAGAGATAGAGAGAAAGAAAAGGGGAAAAAAAGAGAGAGAGAGAGAGAGAGAGGGAAAGAGAGAGAGAGAGAGAGAGAGAGAGAGAGAGAGAGAGAGAGAGAGAGAGAGAGAGAGAGAGAGAGAGAGAGATGCTGTCTGTGCAGGTGGTTAGCTGGTGATCATAATAATGTGACTCGAGTCTCCCTTGCTGTAATGCTGTGGCGGCTGCGCTGGGTGGCGCTGTTCTTCAGCGCCAAAACTACGCGCCGCGGTTAGGCTAGGCTAGGCTAAGCTAAGCTAAACCACCCTAGAGAGTGAGACATATAGCGTTTATTGCTCCCCAGCTCAATAAAGGTACAGTAGGAATAGAGTACAGGTGTTCCGATATCCCCGACAGGAGCTAGCTGAAGGAACGTGCAGGGTTTCACTGTAAAGGTTTATCCTACAGCGCCCGTTAGCTTAGCCTAGCCCGCTAGCTCTAGAAGGTTCTCCGTCTCGTTAACACAACATAACCGGCTTCAAAACACAAAATACCGACTGTTCTCTCTAAATAAGAGCCAAACGAGGCTTTACCGCCAGCTCCTGTTTCCTCTTGAGCAGCTCCGCCAGCTCGCGGCGGGTGTCGGGGATCTGCGGCGGAGCGGATTTAGCGTGCATCGCCATGACGGACCGCCGAGCAGCCAGAACCAACAACAACAAACCGGGGAGAGGGTGTGTTACTGAGAAGCGCACACCGACTAAACCTGCACCCCAAGGACCCCGCAGCGGACTGTGGCGTGTGCCTGATAAAAAGGGGGAAACAGTGGGAAAATTAATTCTCCTTCTTTTATTAAAGTGGAAGGGTTTATCAGTGGAGGGCGTGCGTCCTAATAAAGGGAAACTCGGCCTATTCCTTTCTCTTATATATGTATATGTGGGATATGAGCCCTGCAATATGATATTTGGACCACACAGCACAGGGATATCAAACCACCCTGACTGCCTCTGTTTACCCCTTTAGTGAGTGTATTATTGGTATTATTTAATGTAATTTATATCAGATCAGACTTGAATTAAATGTATAATTTATTATTAATAATAATAATAATAATAATAATAATAATAATAATAATAATAACTCGCCGCAGAATCAGGCGTATTGATGTGTAACTAAGTGGCCGGTAGATCCGCCCATAGGTACTGATTGATAGTGC
Organism: Prochilodus magdalenae; assembly: GCA_024036415.1. NCBI lineage: Eukaryota > Metazoa > Chordata > Actinopteri > Characiformes > Prochilodontidae > Prochilodus > Prochilodus magdalenae. The sequence continues at coordinate 18,860 of JAMWET010000676.1, read as the reverse complement.
TGATTCTTTCTACTAAACCAATCAGACCACAAGAGGAACCCGCGGGGTGCATGCTGGGGCGGGACGAGCTTTCTGACGCACCACCGGCGCCCTGCTACCGCTTAAACGCCGCTACTGACCGCTGGTCGGCGCCAGAGCAGCGCTACAGTGTGGGCGGAGAGCGCGCCTAGCGACCTTGCTGCCATGGAAACGCAGTTAGTGTTGAACAGAGAAAGAGGGAGCAGAGAGAGAGAGACTTTCAGAGAGAGACTTTCAGAGAGTGAGAGAGAGAGACAGGCCGAGAGAGACATACAGAGAGACCCAGAGAGAAAGACTGAGAGAGACTTACAGAGAGAGAGAGACACACAGAGAGATAGTGAGTGAAAGACTGAGAGGTAGATTTACAGAGAGAGACACAGAGAGAGGGAGATACAGCGAGAGAGAGAGAGAGAAACAGACAGAGAGACACAGTGAGAAAGAGAGAGAGAGAGAGAGACAGCGAGCGGTAAGACAATCTGTCTGACTTTATATAACACAGCATCTATACTTCTCTCCCTTTCTCCTTTATTTCTGTCCCCCCGTCTTCTTCTTCCTTCTTTCTTTACCAGTCTCTTCTTTCTTTATCAGTCTCTTCTTTTTTTTATCAGTCTCTTCTTTCTTTATCAGTCTCTCTTTTCTTTATCAGTCTCCTCTTTCTTTATCAGTCTCCTCTTTCTTTATCAGTCTCCTTTTTCTTTATCAGTCTCTCTTTTCTTTATCAGTCTCCTCTTTCTTTATCAGTCTCTCCTTTCTTTATCAGTCTCTCTTTTCTTTATCAGTCTCCTCTTTCTTTATCAGTCTCTCCTTTCTTTATCAGTCTCTCCTTTCTTTATCAGTCTCTCTTTTCTTTATCAGTCTCCTCTTTCTTTATCAGTCTCCTCTTTCTTTATCAGTCTCTCTTTTCTTTATCAGTCTCCTCTTTCTTTATCAGTCTCTCCTTTCTTTATCAGTCTCTCCTTTCTTTATCAGTCTCTCTTTTCTTTATCAGTCTCCTCTTTCTTTATCAGTCTCCTCTTTCTTTATCAGTCTCTCCTTTCTTTATCAGTCTCTCTTTTCTTTATCAGTCTCCTCTTTCTTTATTAGTCTCTCCTTTCTTTATCAGTCTCTCCTTTCTTGATCAGTCTCTCCTTTCTTTATCAGTCTCTCTTCTTTTCTTTATCAGTCTCTCCTTTCTTGATCAGTCTCTCTTCTTTTTTTTATCAGTCTCCCCTTTCTTTATCAGTCTCCTCTTTCTTTATCAGTCTCTCCTTTCTTTATCACTCTCTTCTTTCTTGATCAGTCTCTCCTTTCTTGATCAGTCTCCTCTTTCTTTATCAGTCTTTTCTTTTTTTCTTCTTCTGTTTCTCTTTTTCTCTCTCCATTCATTCATTGATTGATGGATTTCTCTTCCACACACAGTGTGAAGGTGAGGATGAGCATGGTGTTTCGGAGCAGAAGGAGTGAAGGTGGGTAAATGACTGGGTGGGTGACTGTGGTGGTCTCTGCAGTGACCTCTGAACTCGCTGCTGCTGAAACAGTTGAATTGAGTCTAGCGTGGGAGACGTGTAAACACGTGGGTGCTGGAACATTCCCACGGAACGTTGCTTTTGCCTGATTGGTCAGGGTGGCATGGGTGCCACGGTAACGAGTGGAGGCTATGGGCAAATTCTCCCGTGGAGAGAGATGCAAACAATGGATAGCTACTCGCACTGACAGGTGCAAACAGCCAGTGTGGTGTAATAGAGACCAGGTATTGGACAGGGGAGCAGCCACACTTCATTCATCGCCATCCAGGATGACCTGGAGCGACCGTGGATGCCTGTCCATGCACCCACTGCTGTTTCAGCAGCACAGAGTCTGAGTCTGAACACAGTCGCTGTTTAAATGTTCAGTAAACAGTCAGGCTGTGGTACATGGGCCGGACTGACTGACCTTCTCTATCAGGTGATGAGCTCCACAGTCCCTCCGCATCCATTCCCACCAAATACCAGACCGTGATCATCAAGAACACGGAGAGGAAGGGGTTCACCTCCCAGTCGAAGCGCTTCACAGACAGACTGGTGAGTTCGGCACCCGCACAAACTCTGTTAAATTACAAATCATTAAACCAGTTAAACCCTTTACACACAAGTTTACATTAAACCCCATTCATGTACTAGACCTAATTCTACATGACTCTAGATTAGACCCATTCATGCATTGGACACATTTAGCATTAGACCTAATCATGTACTAGACCTAATTATACATGACTCTAGATTAGACCCATTCATGCATTGGACACATTTAGCATTAGACCTAATCATGTACTAGACCTAATTATACATTAGTTCAGATTAGACCCATTCATGCATTAGACTCGTTTACCATTAGACCTAATCATGTACTAGACCTAATTCTACATGACTCTAGATTAGACCCATTCATGCATTGGACACATTTAGCATTAGACCTAATCATGTACTAGACCCAATATACATTAGTTCAGATTAGACCCATTCATGCATTGGACTCGTTTACCATTAGACCTAATCATGTACTAGACCCAATTATACATGACTCTAGATTAGACCGAGTCATGCATTAGACTCATTTACCATTAGCCCTAATCACGTACTAGACCTAATTATACATTAGTTTAGATTAGACCAATTCATGCATTAGACTCGTTTACCATTAGACCTAATCACGTACTAGACCTAATTATACATTAGTTTAGATTAGACCCATTCATGCATTGGACTAGTTTACCATTAGACCTAATCATGTTCTAGACCTAATTATACATGACTCTAGATTAGACCGAGTCATGCATTAGACTCGTTTACCATTAGACCTAATCATGTACTAGACCTAATGATACATTAGTTCAGATTAGACCAATTCATGCATTGGACACATTAAGCATTAGACCTAATCATGTACTAGACCTAATTATACATGACTCTAGATTAGACCAATTCATGCATTAGACTCATTTACCATTAGACCTAATCATGTACTAGACCCAATTATACATGGTTCTAGATTAGACCAATCCATGCATTAGGCTTGCTTACCATTAGACCTAATCATGTATTAGACCTAATCATACATGACTCTAGACCAATTCATGTATTAGACTCATTTACCATTAGACCTAATCATTTACTAGACCCAATTATACATGACTCTAGATTAGACAGAGTCATGCATTAGACTTGTTTACCATTAGACCTAATCATGTACTAGACCTAATGATACATTAGTTTAGATTAGACCAATTCATGCATTGGACACATTTACCATAAGACCTAATCATGTTTTAGACCTAATCATGCATGACTCTAGATTAGACCAATTCATGCATTGGACTCGTTTACCATTAGACCTAATCATGTATTAGACCTAATTATACATGACTCTAGATTAGACTCATTTATCATTAGACCTAATCATTAATCCAGATTAGGCTGTTTATACATTAGACTTATTTATTAGACCTAACTATGTATTAGACCCAATTATACATTAGTTCAGATCAGACCCATTTATGCATCAGACTCCAGTTGTGTATCGGGTTTAATAGAAGATCTGCTGCTGTGTTTTTGCTCAGAATGAAAATCCCGGTCCTGGCACATACCTGTCTCACACTTCCACCGACACCTGCAGCCCATCCTTCTCAAAGAAAGGAACGGGAGGCTTTCCATCAAAGGTGAGGGTTCCATAGAAGGTTCACAGGTTAGTGTGCAGAACAGTGTGGAGCATGAACACCGAGCATGTTGCCAGCGTTTTTCCGCATCACAGTAGTTCAGATAAGTTGAACAATTCCGAAAACGTAATGCTTCATGGTTTTCCGGAGCCAGCTATGTCGGAATTCCAGAGCTGTTCCACAAAAACGACAGAGCACCATGCTGGTTTATATGTAAAGCAAGTGGATGTGGACATAGGCAGTCTGGGGGAAGGGACGAAACTGCACCCACACCAGCAGGAGCTCATGACTGCATGTACTGCAGCCGGACCACTGTATTTGCGGAGGTGTCTCAGGGGAAGACTTGGGAACGCCCACACCTGCATCAGTTGTGAGGTGTTGTCTTGTGAGTGAGGTTGAACGCTAGCCAGCGTGCTAATGGCAAGGTAATGTGAATTATAAGAGAGGCATGATGGTGGAATTCCTCAAACCAATTCCGGACAACTTGAGCCCCAATGGCTGGGTGCGCTATCCTGCTGGAGTATCCCATCATTGTAGGGGTGGATGAAGTCCAAGGAGGGCTAGAAAGGGTCATTAGGTATCAAGAGTGTTTCGGTGGACCAGTGGACCCGACCCATGCCACGAGGAGATGCCACACACTGGTATGGAACCACCACCAGCCTGCACAGTGCCTTGTTGACAACTGGGGTCCATGGCTTTATGGGTTCTGCCCTACATGTTGGAACAGCTGGTACTGTGACTCATCAAACCCAGACCACATATTCTCTAGCGTCCAGTTGGCAACACCACAAGCCCAGGTGAGGGGCTGTGACTGGTGTGGTGGTGTTAACAGAGGTGGGTCTTCTGTTGCCATAGAAGCTAAAGAATGCCGCACTGACCTGTGGGATATGTATGTGGAGCCTGCATTGGATGTGGATGTTCACATGGACAACTCTAGCCAGATGCCGTCGGTCATGGTCATCAGCATCCGTGGGCGTCCACTGCGCTGTCCACTGTGGGTGGCGATACCATCTATGCCATGTACCTGCTACACATGTGACACTGTGGCTCAAATGGAATGTCCCATCTGTCCGGCGACAGCCTCATTCCGATTCATGGCCACTTTGGAAGCGTAGTAGAGAGATGGAAGTGGCGTTCCGCTCTTCTCCACACCGCTTAGTTGAACACTGACTGGTTCCAGGTTCCTTGGTTGACCATGTCCTCCATGTTTTCAGGCAGCCCGAGTGGTGCATAAGCCCCAGAGAGGCATTCCAGCCCCAAACACCTACAACCTGCAGTCCTCCCTGCTCTGCCAGCATGACTTCAGCAGAGGCCTTTCCAGGACCTTCCACCCTCCCGTCGCAGTCGGAGCGGGAGGAAGCCTGCTCCAGGACACTCCAGCACCAAATCACTACAATGTAGGTGGAGACATTTCCACACTCCTTTCCTTTAGCGCTCGTTCTCCCGGGGTGGCACGGTGGGGCAGTGGGCACCGGCATTGCCTCACAATTGTCCTCAGTGTCTGCCCTGTTATGGACTGGTCGTTCCAGCCTTCTGTCCAGTATCTATCTCTTATTTTTATCTCTCTTTCCCTCTCTCTCTTTCATTCATGCTTTCTCTCGTTTTCTATTTTCTTTCTTTCTTTCTTTCTTTCTTTCTTTCTTTCTTTCTTTCTCTCTTTACTTTCTTTCTTTTTTCTCTCTCTATGTCTGTCACTTTCTTTCTTTCTTTCTTTCTTTTTTTTCTTTACTTTCTTTCTTTTTTCTTTTACTATGTCTGTCACTTTCATTCTTTTTTCTTTCTTTCTTTCTTTCTTTCTTTCTTTCTTTCTTTACTTTCTTTCTTTTTTCTCTCTCTATGTCTATCACTTTCTTTCTTTCTTTCTTTCTTCCTTTACTTTCTTTCTTTTTTCTCTCTCTATGTCTGTCTCTATCTTTCTTTCTTTCTTTCTTTCTTTCTTTACTTTCTTTCTTTACTTTCTTTCTTTTTTTTCTTTCTTTTTTCTCTCTTTATGTCTGTCACTTTCTTTCTTTCTTTCTTTCTTTCTTTCTTTACTTTCTTTCTTTTTTCTCTCTCTATGTCTATGTCTCTCTTTCATGTCACAGTTGTATGTACTGGTCTTTCTGTGAGGAAGCTTTTAGAGATGGACGTCTGGTTCCATTCACCACCACTGAAAGCTTCCTATGCTCTAGAACAGTGGTTTTCAACCTGTGGGCCGCGGCCCCCCAGTGGGCCGCAGACGTAGCGCAAGGGGGCCGTAGGCCAAAATTATTATTATTATTATTATTTTTTTTGTTATTATTAAGTATTTTTTCTCCAAGAAATAGATTAGTTCAGCATATTTCAGCATATTTCAGATAGTTCAGCATATTTAGTTAGTTTATTTGCAAAACGTGTTTAGTTTGAGTTTTTTTTTGGCGTAGTACAGTCACATGACACGCAGCGCTAGCTAGTGAATTGACTAGCTAGTTAGTTAGCTAATTCAGTCTGAGTGAAGCTGTTGTCTTGTGTACGCATCATGGATAAATGGTTAAAAACAGGGTCTTTGACAACAAAGGACCCTGAAGCTGGACCATCTACAAGTGAAGCAGCCACTGTATCTGTTCCTGAGAGAACCAAGCATAAACTGAAACGGAGAAAATACAGCAGTGAGTACCTAGCACTAGGCTTTACGTGCACACAGGAACAGAAAACGAGCCGCCTACCACTCTACGCATTACCACTCTGTGTTGTGTGTTCGGAGGTTCTTGGCGAATGAAGCGTTGAAGCCAACCAAGTTACGTCGACATTGGAGGAGACTAAACACAGCGAGTATGCATCTAAACCTGTGGAATTTTTTTGAGAACAAGCTTAAAGAATACCAAAGCAGGAAAAAAGACCCTTGAATTGGCCTGCTCTGGAACCGATAATGCTAAAGCTGTTGAGGCGTCCTACCGTGTTGCGCAGCTTATAGCAAAGGCTGGAAAGCACATACGATTGGGGAGAGTTTGATTTTTACCTGCTGCGAAAGAGATGGTTAGCGTGATGATGTTGGGAGAAAAAACCCTGCAAGCAAACTGAATCTCATATCACTTTCTGATAACACAGTTGAACGACGAATAAATGAAATGGCACATGATGTAACCCAGCAGCTTATAAAAAGAGAGTTCTTTATGCAATACAACTGGATGAATCTACTGACATTGCAAATCTTTCCAACCTTCTTGCATTTGTGAGGTATGAGCATAACCGTGAAATATTTGAAGACATACTATTTTGTAAGCCTCTACCCACCAAGACAACTGCTGAAGCTATTTTTGATGTTTTGAATGCATTTATTGTGTCGAACGGAATGAGAGTGGGTCCAAATGTGTGTGGGAGTTAGCACTGATGGAGCAAGGGCAATGATGGGACAACGCAGCGGGAGTCATTGCGCGCGCGAAAGCTGTAGGTAGGTAGCACCGCTGGCGAGACTTCTGTCCACTGCAGTTTACACAGAGGAAGCATTAGCTGCCAAGAGAATGTCAAAGAGACCTTAAAATTGTGCTGGATGAGGCAGTCAAGATAGTTAACTTCATTAAGAGTCGGCCACTCCAATCCTCGTCTTTATTTCGTGTTCTATGCGAGGAAATGGCCAGCAGTCACGTTCAGCTTATTTTACATACTGAGGTAAGGTGGCTTTCTCGCGGCAAGGTGCTGGCTCGACTTTTTGAATTGAGGGATGAAGTAAGAATTTTTTTATTGGACTCAAACTTTGAACTTTCAGACCGCTTCACTGATTTTGAGTGGCTTGCTAAATTGAGTTACCTCTCAGACATTTTTACCCACTTGAATGGACTCAACCTTAGCCTTCAAGGCAAATCAGTGACAGCGTTTCACGTTCAAAACAAAATCGAAGCTACAATAAGAAGCTACAAAGAAGCTGGACATGTGGACCAAGCGTGTGGAACAGTCAAACTACGAGTCATTTGACAATCTGTCAGATTTTCTGACAAAAAGAAAATGCTTCTCTGCCGAATTGCGGTTTCAAGACCGATTGTTGAGCACCTGCAAAAGTTTGAAAATGCAGCTACGTGATTACTTTCCAGCTCTAGTGACGTTCATTTCAGCATGGATAGAAAAAATCCCTTTGTCGACATTGCCAGGGAGCATCGCAAGTCTGAGTGCCATCTGAGGAGGACCGCCTTATTGATGTCTCTTGTGACAGTGCTTTAAAATTTATTTTTTCACAAAAAGCCCTTGGTAAGTTTTCCTCCTGCTTTCCTGCTAGGTCAGAGTACCCTGATCTTTCAGCAGGGCAGTGAGATTCCTGATGCCGTTTCCCCACAACGTATCTCTGCGAAACTGGATTTTCTAGTAATGTTGGTGGTACTCAAGACCAAATACAGGAATGCTGAATGTTGAGCCCGACCTTTGTTGGCAACTTTCTGCTTCACAGCCTGACACGTGGACTTGGTAGCTGGCAAACAACATCAGTCTCATTTCTGGTGAGTGACAAAAAGTGCTGTAAATGGTTAGTTTCTTTTGTTTGTGTGATTATGCAGTCAGTTTCACAAGTCACGTGGATGGTTGCACTGTATTTGGTTTTAAACGGCAATAAAAATAATCTGGGGGGCCGTAGAAAGTTTTGGGCTGGGTTAAGTGGGCCTTGGGTTGCAAAAGGTTGGGAACCCCTGCTCTAGAACAAAGCTTCTCACACCAGCGCCACTCTGAGTGACTCTGGCTACATCTCAGTCATGTGATGAAGTTCCTCGATCCACTAGATCAGATGTGAGGTAAGGGGTGGAGGGATCCTCCTGCTCCCTCAGGAGAGGAGATCTCCAGCAGGAGGGTTGGTGATCCCTGGTGTACAGTAATGTGTTCAGAGAGCTGCTGAGCTGAACCCGTGCTTTGCATTGGCAGGTGTGCTACAGTGGAGTGGAGGCCAGCTCAGTCGTTTCTGCTACATCTTCATTCCTCTCCAAAAGCAGAAGGAATACCGCTTTCACTCCCTCGCTCAGAGGACCGTCCCCATGTGAGTGGATCTGCACACCAGAATATTAGGAGCACGGTCAGTTCAGTAGAAACGGCCATGCTGTCAAAATAAAAGTCACTTGAGGTATTTACACTATTACTACTAATAATATTAATAAGGTAATAATAATAGATATAGTATTATAATAAGATGTATCCAAATACATGATATGAGGTTAAACTGTGTATTATGAAAAACCAAACATGGGACAGCTTTTCCCGTACTGTACAACTGTGATGATGTAAGGTTCTGCACCCGTCACAGAATAACTAGAGACTGTACTGACTTCCCTGTGAACTGATGAACTGTGTGAGATAATGGTCAAAAGAGAACTGAAGGGTCCACCTCAGTTCTACTTACCAGGGGTGCATGCTAACTAGTTAGCAACTTGCATAGTTGGAACGATACAGCTGTGACGCAAGTGTTTCCCGAAACCGTAGAGTCTTCTCAAACACTGTCGTTGAGTTGTGTAGTTGGAACTACAGCTGTGGACCTGTGGTTAGAAGCTTAGGTCCTGATGATGGCGTCATCGACGACACAGGACATTTAGAACATCAAATGCTGTTAACATGTTCTTAACGTATGGCCATACACATCTGTGTACAGCTGGATTTATCAAATCGCTATGATTCATTGTGGGTGTCATGTTAGCCTAGGCCTACGAAAAAAAACTCATCAAGTTTTGATTTTATTGTATATATTGTTGTTATATTAGTTCAATGACTATGCCTGGCTGTGGTGGTGGAAAGTTATTGTTTACCATGTAGAGAAATATGAGTAGCCTTAATTATGTGTACTGATTCTCATATTTTGGCCTCATTGTACAAGGTTTGTGAGGTTTTGCACATTTTCCAGTTTGAAAGTCCAAACACATTTGGAACAATGGTGGTTCGAACTTCAGTGTATTTCAAGCCAACTTGGTTCAAACCACTGTGGTGCTAACAAAGTACAACGGTTTCGGGAAACAGATGTTAGTTGGTTTGGACGATGCATCGTACCATGTTAGTGCAGTGCTAACCTCCGTCGTTGTACGGGAAACACACCCCTGGGTGAGAACAGAGCAGGTGAGACAGAGCAAATTAATGTCGTCAGCTTCCAGTGTTACCTCAGGCCACTAATGGTTTAGCCTAGGGGAGGGGGAACCCACGTATAGGTCTGTATAGGGATCTTTTCAGTACAGACGGGACTGAAGCTGAACAGACTAAGACCCATATGACTTCACAGTCGTCAGATCTTAAAACCTGTAGCTCATAGAGAGTATTATTTCCGTTAGATTGTGTGGGCGTACGTGTAATTATGTGAATAACTGTATCCGTTGGTGTGTAAATAAAGGTGAGGGGGAAAGAACTTACAACAGACCACACTTCTTCCAGGCCTCACGACCACTTGCCTGACACTACCCGTAAAGGGCGCCCCCTACTACGACATATTGACAGGCTGAGGGATGCGCTTTATCACAACGCTGCGTAAACATCATATGAAAAATTCATTCTTGGGAAAAACACACAAACCAGCTTCTAGGAGACGGCCATCTTGCTAGAGGCCCCTCATTTGAGATTGAAACCTAACCCTACAACATCTACAACAGGACCACACAGCAACTCTTCATCAAAATTCAAATCACAACGACTACATGCGCTCTCCTTCTCACCCAAACGAATTCTGAAGAGAGTTTGGAATGTGCACTTGCCTGGGCCCATGCATTTGTTAGCCCCACGTGTTTCCGATCTGTTTGCTGTAGGTCATTACAGTGTGAGGGATGCAGTGACCCAGAAGACCCCTAAAGTGCCGTTCTCCAGCTTTAAGTCCACCTCTGCCAGGATTCAGCCGCTGCTCGCCAGTGAAGTTCCAGGCCCCGGAGCCTACAGCCCATACCAGAGCCCAGAGCCTGTCAGGAGGACCGTTCTACCGTAAGAGTGACCTCCACATCCACACACTATCGTGACCCATTCAGGGATACGTTTCCCAAAACCATAGCTGCTACGTAACCACCTTAGTGCCTTGTGTAGTTGGAACGGTACAGCGGCGATGCTAGTGTTTCCCAAACACCATGGTGGGAACAAACGTTGGTTGTATCACTGTGATTGGTGGTGGTGGAAAGTTCTGTGTTTACCATATGAATAAATACGAGGGGCCTAAATAATATTGTACATTAATTATGAATATTGATCCTCATATTTCGTCCTCATGTTACAAGGTTGGTGAGTTTTTGCAGGTTTCCTGTTGTGAAAGTCGGATGGAACCACATTTGGAAACATGGTGGTTCTACCTATGGTGGTTCAAACCAACGTGGTTCAAACTACTGTGGTACGGCAGGGTCGGGAACCGGTCAGATGTTGGTTAGTTTAGTGGTGCAGTTTAGTCGTACCGTGTTAGCTTCGTCGGTGTGTGGGAAATGCACCCCAGGTTCATGCTCTGAAACGATCAGTGTGTTTTGGGTCATAGGTTCTCGCTTGTTCCCCCTGTAGGCTGAAGACTGTAGACCCATAGGTACAGTATTAAGTCAAATAGGGAAGCCATAAAGCCATAAAAGCCATAAAAATCCAAATTTAAAGGAATAAAATGATGAAAATGGTGTGAAATCTAGCAGATACTGCTAGAAATGTATCCAGGATGGTACTATCTAGAACGTTTTCATCACTGTACACTGAAGAGAACCATTTCTGAGGCCTTTGTCCTGTTTGGACACGAATGGGTTGAGCTTTAATGGGCTGGATGTCCTCCTCTCTCTCGAAGATGAAAGCGTTAAGTGCTGTTTATCTGATGGGGGCCGTGTTGGTGGGTCTACCAGGTGCTGCAGGTGCTGCAGGTGAAGTCTCCAGTTTCTTTGTTTTCCATAGACGCTCCTCTTTAACATGCATGTGGAATATCTTAGGATGAATGTCTATAGAGATATCATGGACCTGATAGCAGTTTCACTGGGAATGACTGTAATACACACGGCGGATGGGAGTCTTTGGTGCGGTACCTGTTGAGATATGGCGTGTACTGTATGTCCTTGAATTCTGGTTGTTTGTGATTGACACTTTCACAGCAAAACAGGAATAATAAACAAGGCGCTGCTGCTAAGCAACTACAGAACCGGGTTCCTTTTATTGCTGACGGTGTATCTGTACTGGCATCCCATCGTCCTGTAGTAGGAGTTAAAGTGAGCTCTGCTTATCTGTTTCAGGAGGAGGCATTATTTAGGAATCTCAGCTCCCGCACTAATCCCCCCTAAAGACCCCCCACTGCCCGGCCCAGGGCAATATGACATTGTGAACTATGATGGACCACCCAAACACCTGATGGCCAGCGCTGCGTTTGTATCTGGAACAAGCAGGTGGACTCAGGCAACCAGAGGGGAGGGGGTTCCTGGACCAGGTAATGTTAGACCACCTCTCTCTCTGTCTCTCTCGCTGTCTCTCTCTCTCTCTCTCTCTCTCCCTTTCTCTCTATCATGCTTCCACTGCCATATATAAATATGTATCTGTATATATAAAATTGTGTATATATATATATATATCAGATTGTCATTCCAAATATAGAATTTTATTTTGAATATGAATTAAAGTTTTTAAAAAAGCTGTTAGTTTTGTTAGTTTGTGAATTAAATTCTGGATGTCTTTTAATTTGAACTTCATTTATTCCCAATCTAAATATTAGATTTACATTCCTAATATATTCCTAATACATTCCTAATAGAATTTCATTTTAATTATGAATGTATTGGAGCTATATTCAGATATTAATTTTATTAGAAGTTTGACAATTATATATATAATAATGTAATACATATATATATATATATATATATATATACACAGAATATATAGAATATTAACATTTAGCAGTCAGTAAAAAGTAGATATGTATATATAGATATAAATATACATACAGTAGTAATAAGTTTTACTATGTAATAGGAGTTAACTAAAAATATAAAATAATATAATATATAAAAATATAACAACCTTAAATCGTATTTTTGTAAGATAAATGTTTTATGTTTGAATAACATAATATCATAATAAAAAAACAATCATATCTATTTATATCCGGAATGTTCTGATAAGATCCCTATAAAGAATAACCCTAACCCTTTCGAACCTCCAAACCTCTTCAGAGGTATCTTGTACTCAGTGGACGTTTTCACTGGAGAGTACTGTAAGTATTAATGGGTGGGTCTGATAATGCGATTCTAGAAAACAGATACATACATCATTGACTATATGTATATACCTTATATACATTCATACAGCTCATATCTCACGCTTCTCGAAATTCACTGTAAACAGACCGTTATATCATGTATCATTTAATACTAATGATCATCTAAGAGACCTTTCAGTGTCTTTACGACATTCATATTCAGTTTTCAATATTGAGTCCATATCGCTGTGATGAACTGGTGGCCTGTCCAGGGTGCTTCCAGCCATCCAGTGACCCAGTGAGCACTGGGATAGGCTCCAGCATCCTCCACGCCCCAGAAGGATAAGTGGCTACGTTTACTGAGTGTGTCAGTTCACGGACGGGTGTTTAGCGTGTGCTGTATGCTGGATCTGCAAAACTCCTGCTCTGTGTTTTTTTTCTTCCAGGCTCATATGAACCAGACGTGCACACAAAGCACTCCTTCCTATACAACCATGGCAAAGGGTGGATACCAGCCTAGACCAAAACAAAGCATTCATGATTTTACCCCCATTAAAGCAGTTCAGGAAGACCGTCTGTGAGGACACTCGAATCAACAGTCTGCCATACAACACCATTAGGATCCCTTCCTCAGTATTCCATACTCTTCCAGTGTTCCACATCCTCAGTACCCCACTCTTTCTTTGTTGTTCCAACCATACTTGGGCATGTCCTTCATAGCTGTATCCACAGAAAGACTGCGTGTGCTATGGACAGTGGTCAACACCCCCCAGAAATTTCCAGAAAGGCTTCTCTGGACTCAGAAACGGACCATCCAGACTGTTGCCAGTGTAAAGTCATAAATCCAGCATCTGGATCCAGGGTCTATTAGTGGGGTTACCTGCGTCATGTAAGGCACCCTTAACACTGAAAGGGAATCCGAGATTGAGGGTATCAGACCCTGAACAATCCGGAAGGATCTACTTTCAGAGCAGGACCGGTCTGTATCTTCAGTCCCCAGACCGGTGAAGTGCTGTTGAGAGGGGGTGTAACACGGCGGCACGCGAGATCCTGTCACTGCGTTTATGGAATGTGCTACAGGCATTACATTTACATTTATGGCATTTAGCTGACGCTCTTATGCAGAGCGACTTACAAGGTTAATCATATTACAGGTGAGCCAGTGTAGTGTTAGGAGTCTTGCCCAAGGACTCTTATTGGTGTAGCCAATAAATTACCCAGACTGGGATTCGAACCCCTGTCTCCCACATGTGGTGGTGGCGCTCTGGCGGGCAGTGGTGTTATCCGCTGAGCTACACCAACCACCAGGCGTCATGTTTGGAGTTTACGGCTCAGTAGATTAGACTGACCACGGCTCTGTGTTGGTGTTTCACACGCTGTCCCGAATGGTTTCGCATACCCAGGACGATTTCCTATTGGAAATGAAAGTCCTGAAAGTCAGAACTGAGAAACAGTGCAGCCCTGCAAAAGCATGGTGGTGCTCAGACGGCCACAGCAGCTGGAGAGGGATAGCAAACTGACCTGTACTTGACGCATGTCCATCCAGATTTGGTCAATACGTTTCCAAAATGACCCAATTATGACATAATACTGGATATTAATAATTTTATAACTCTAGAATTTCATTCTGGATTTGAATTTTATTGGAACTTCATTCTGAAGATTCCTTTGATCAGATTGTCATGCCAAATATAGAATTTTATTCTAAATGGGAATTTTATTAGAATTTTATTCCAACTATTAATTTGATTCAAACATTTAAAATTTATAAAATGTATTTGGTTTAAATTTCATTTATTCCCAGTGGAATATTAATTTTTCGGAATATAATTTTTTTGGAGCTATAGGCAGATATTCATGTTTATTAGAACTTTGTTTCAAATGCTAATTTAAATTTTATCCAGAATATTATTTTGATTTACTGGAACATTAATTTTATTAAAAGTTCATGATGATATTAAGTTTATTTCTTTATTTTAAATATTAGTTTTATTAGAACTTAATTCTGAATGGTAATTTCATCGGTACTTAATTTAGCATATTATTCATTGTGGGTCACTGGGGTGGGGGCTGGGGGGGCTTATCCCAGCACAAACTGGGCGGATATTCCGGAGACATTCTGGGGGTTAATTGGCGTAGATCTTTAAACTGGAATCTAGTATTGGAACGTTTGAGCTGACAGAGTTCTGAGCGGTGATGTTCTCCTGTTTCGGAGACCCCCGGTATAACAGACGAGCAGCGGTCCACATGCTGTGTGTATTAAACATCGTGTCAGGGCGCAGGATGGCGTATCGTCGCTGCGTGTTCTCAGGGCAGGACGGTTGGTGCGTTGGACCGCACAGGCCTTCACTGTGGATGCAGATTGGAGCCTCTTTGCTGAAGTCTGCTGTTGCAGTGACTCAGAGCGACAGCTGACAGCCAGACGCACAGCTGAGCTTCACATCTCCATGTGCTCAGCGGCTGATCTCGGATCAGTCGGTTCTGGTTAGCTGGGTGTGGTCTGGCACTGAGGACGGCTATCGGACTGATCCTGACGCAGTGGTGGGATAGGCAGGACAGTAACTGGAGCACATAACCACAGCAACTGTTGTGGGCTCGCTGAGGGCGTGGATATGCTCTTCAATGTGAGCAATGTGGAAGGAATCAGGGGAGACAAATGTTCAGTTCAAATGCTGGAGGCACCTCGTCCTCAGTTAGAGGTCTCAGAGTCTTTACTGTCTTCGCTTCAGTGTACAGCAAATGGGAACCTGTATGTTAATACAGTTCCTCTCCTGTGAGTTGGTTGAATGTTGAATACGTCAGGGACAAAGACCTGGGCTCGATGTGTGCAGAGCTGAAAGCCAAAGGAGGTTTATCTGACACAGCGATAATAAAACACATCAGCAAAATCAGGGCAATGACAGAAAGGGTAATGCAGGGTCGCAGACAGTGACACAGGCCGAGGTCGGACACCAGGAAGTCGAAACAATCAGGCAAAGGAGAGTCAAAACCAGAGAAACGGGCAAAGGACAAGAGAAACGCTTAGAGCTGCAAACAGAGGTTTGGCAAAACTTCGCAGTCAGTGTGTGTGCGGCTTAGATGCAGACTGGTGACCGATGACAGCTGTGCTAGAACTCAGGAGACCTAGAGCGGGAGTGATTGGGAGACTGGGGACATATGGGTGCGATGTCATCGGGTAGTGCACTCTGGGAAATGGAGTCCGGGAGATTGCCGGTGTCAGGGAGACCCGAGGGCATGACAGAATAGTAAGTTAACAGAACTAGAATTTTATATTATTGTTTAAGTTCAAATACTCAAAAATTTAATAAAAAGTCTTTTTACAGTGTTTTCAAATTTTTTATGTTTTTAAAAAGCTTGCTGGCCATCCAATTGTCTGTAAACTGGAGCAAAAATAAGATGCAAATTAAAAATCTGCACTGTAAAATTCTCAACTTTTTACTAAAAAATGCCTTTGGTGGAAAGAATTGATCGTTAAAATTTTTTTTTCTAAGTTGAATAAACCTTGTAACAAACGTTATTAAAAGTAAAGTATGTTTTCTAAAAAAATCAAAGTTGACTTCAGTTGTTGGAACTTTACCTAATCAATTTTTGAACAGAAAACCGACCCTTATGAAACGATAATATATGGCAATGTATTGGAAAATATAGTGCAATATATTAAATAATACAATGTCATATATGGGAAACAAGTGCATATATTTTGCAGATATTTATATAGTGATAAATATATTACAGTATATTGTATAATACATAAGGAATTGCCGCTTTCCATATATTGTATGTATGGTAGTATAATATATATTTACTTATATATTGTAATATATTTCATTTTATATGTAATAGTATTTCTCCATATGTGTTTGCATATATATATATATATATATATATATATATATATATATATATATATATATATATATATATATATACGATAATATATATAGTTTTATATATGTGAGAATATATACATATATTGCCACATGTATGTAAGAAAATATTCTCACATATATAAAACTATATATATTATCATATATATATATATATATATATATATGTATATATATATATATATATATATATATATATATATATGCAAACACATATGGAGAAATACATATGATGTCTGTTACATATAAAATGAAATATATTACAATATATAAGTAAATATATATTATACTACCATACATACAATATATGGAAAGCGGCAATTCCTTATGTATTATACAATATACTGTAATATATTTATCACTATATAAATATAGGCACTTGTTTCCCATATATGACATTATATTATTTAATATATTGCACTATATTTTCTAATACATTGCGATATATTATCGTTTCATAAGGGGAGATTCTTGTTCTGTAATCTTACAATCTGAAATTGAACTAACTCCAGATTTTGAGTTGAAATTGAAATAACTCAAAAACCACAAACTTGGAACAACGTTACGTGTGTTTTTGTAATATTACACACGTGATTAACATCCTACACAGCCCAGCTCAAATGTGTTCAAGTAGATTCATGCTGTTATGCCATGCTACATGACCTTCCATGTGTTCTGAGGAGTGCCTTGCTATCAATAGCCTCTGGTCAGATGTTGCAACTGCGTCGTCTGTTGCCACAGGCGTTAGTCTCATGACTTCCCCCGCCCTCTTCCTTTAGAATGATGACTCTGCCTGCCTTCCTTCTCGCTCACTATATGACACTGCGCAATCCTTTATGGCATGTTTACAACAGCGAGAAGGTTCCCAGACTTCTGGTGCTTGGACCCCTAAGCACACACCAGCAGTGGTACACACGGTTGCATGAACATATGGATTTACTGATCTACCGCTTGTGAAGGTTCCAGCACGTAAGCTCTCAGTTCAGAAGCTGGTTCTAATCTAAACCCTCCAAAGTCTTTCTCAAGACTGATTAGACGTTGAGACGGCTGAAGGTCTCAGTGTGTAGGAAGAACCTCACACCTGCTGTCGGTGACCGCTGCGGTGATATCAGATTTATGGTCCATGGCAGCTGTGAGGCCCTCCCACAGTAGAGCAGATGCAGCTCCATGATGAGTTTACCAAAAGGCTTTAAGGCATATAACATGACCAGTGGTGGAGGAGTTAAAGTAGAGAAGGTAAAGTACTCCTCCAGTGTCAGTAGAGGTTCCTCCCTTTAGACCTCCACTGGAGTAACAGTACTGAAGTATGTACCTTCAGATGTGCTTAAGTATGGAGAGTACCAGTACTACAGTATGTACCTTCTGATGTACTTAAGTATGGAGAGTAACAGTACTAAAGTATGTACCTCCAGATGTACTTAAGTATGGAGAGTAACAGTACTAAAGTATGTACCTTCAGATGTACTTAAGTATGGAGAGTAACAGTACTAAAGTATGTACCTCCAGATGTACTTAAGTATTGCCGTGGCCAGCACCAAGATGAATAGTTTAGTGGAATGGTCACTCCACCTCCACCCCTACTGCCCCATCTGCAGGAACTGTGTGAGGATATTCAAGCTGCATGGGATGGATTATCACAGGACACCATTAGGAACCTCTACAGCTCCATACCGAGACGTAGCTGTCTGTTGCGGTTATGTGTGGGTGGTGGGGGTTAGCCCGACTCCATACTGAGAGACAGACTTCTGTATGTGTAGCTCAGTAAATATTGATCATATCAGTCTAAATGTATCATCAGTTATTGATCCTGGTCACCTTTATCTTCTTTCCCAACAGTGCCGCACTCCCACACCTCCTTCTGGGTGCAGCTGTTCTACTGATGATGAGGATTAAGTTGAACTTTTTCCATATTACTGGCATCTGCTGTGAGCCCCATATGTTCAATAACCTTAGCACTGCCCCAACACAGCCAACCAAAGTGGCCTAAAACACCAAATGCTAAGGAGGTGTGCCAACGTTCGTAACTGTGGGGGTAGAATATCCTCCTCTATTCACACCGGGTTATTTGGCTCTTCACATTTTACCCTTCTGAAGACAGCTGGCAACACTGGAATGTTTGTCTCTGAGGGGTAATGTTAGGTCATGACTCATTTATAAACAAAGATACCCTCACATATTAATG
>JAMWET010000675.1:0-19257 GCA_024036415.1 Prochilodus magdalenae | reverse complement strand
AGTATTGTTGTATCAGTGATGGTCCTCCTGATTTTCGGCCGGCAAGTCATTTTTGGAAGCCGCACTGTGGAATCCTGGGGGGGACATACAGCTGAAGTGGTCATGTTGAACCATAGGTATCCCACAAATCAGGGTCCTAATGTACCTGTGTTAAAAAATGGAAGCTGGGAATGAGAATTAAAATGCTTGGGAATGAAAACAAGCACACCTTCATTTTAAGAAATGTTTCAGAGCTGGATTCGGGGAACTACAGCTGTGTGTATTCATTTCAAAAGCATCTTCCGAAGAACGTGACCTCATTAGGACATAACTCAATCCAAGTCAAAGTAACAGGTAAGAGATGTGATCCATGCTTTCTTCAAAACCAGATAAAAGACTGCCTAAACTATTATTAGTTGATATTTTCTAAAACAATATTTGAATAATTACTAATGGTTTGCAACAAATGCATGTATAAATCACTAGGTACTTTAGAAAAAAGGTTACCGTACAGAGGATTATAAAATGGCTTACAAAGATGTTGTTATTTTGTTATAAGTTTGGTCATAAACAACGTTACAAAGTAGTAATTAGCAGTTATAGCACATTAATAAAAGAGCAACAATGAGTTCCTCCATACGGTGCGCATGAATATGTACTGAAGCTGACGGGGTTTATGGGGACTGACAGAAAAGATGAAGTAAGATCAGTAAACATCAAAATCAAATAAATATAGTCTATTCTATCTATGTGGCATTTAATGATTGCTGATCTATTAGGTATCCCTAAAGGACTTTTCAAATGTAACTCTACAACATGAAATGTTCATGAAATTTAAAACTCCTTTCCATCTCATATTGTTAAAAACTAATCATCAGTATTAATATAAGCAGTTGCAGGTATTGGTATGCTCTTGTCTGTCTCACTGTGGGATAACATAAACAGTCTTAAGTTTTAGGTTTGAGGTTTAGATCTAGATCCTAGCTCAGTTTTACATGCCGCTACTGTCGGAAACAAAATCTTGTTCTCTCCAAAATGGAAACTTTACATTTTAAATTATGACAAGTATTTTAAAGCAAAGTCGATCATAAATTGTGTCAATTGTTATTAAAATATATGTTATATAGCAAAATAGCCTTTGCATTTTTTAATTTTGTTCAATTTATCAACTTTCTCATTTTTTCTATTTGGTTTTTCCTATGACAGAAAAAATTGATGAAAACATTAGAGTCTCTACTAAAAGATATTTTGTTTCCTTCTGATATTTATCATATCACTGGAAAATATGGAAATGATGATAACTCAGACAGATAAAGTTAACAAAGACAGACAAACTTGACATCAACAAAAATATGCTTTTTTATAGAAAACGCATGGGTTGGCATTAAATATGTTAACAGATTATCTGCACAGAAATTAAATATGACATTTTAAAATTAGTTTTCTACAAACTATATTTGTTCATATTTATTTGTTGAACTTGCCAAAAAAACATACACTGTGACAACTTTTTAACAAGCCATATTTTATATGTTATATTCAACAAATAAACAGTGATTATGCATGAATTATAGATGTCCAGGAGTTTGGTCTGTAGAGAATAAATGTGTTAACTTATTTTCACTATTATGCACAAAATATGTAAATTACCCTGCTAACATTTTTTTTACGACAACATATGACAACTGCACATCTTAAAGGCTTTTACTGTCAGGTTGTTGACTATAAAGATAATATGCTTTCTTTATGTTTACTTGTTGGGCATTTATTGTCTTCATGTAATACAGTTTAATTGTTTGCAGCCATGTGACACATTTTATTTCATGTAAAGCTTTGGTAAAAACTTTTGAACTTGCACGATTACAGGTTTTCGGTTGCTAAAGAGTGCAGTTATACAATCTGGGAGGACCATGGTGATGAAGGGAGAGAATATAGAACTGACATGCAGTATCTCTGAAACTGAGAAATGGGAACTTCTTCATGTGTACATCTGCAAGGACGGCCTTGGGAAGATCTCAGAAACTGTGTTTGATCAAAATCAGACACGTTTCTCCATTAAGGATGTGAATGTGGAGGACTCGGGTGTTTACAGTTGTGTTTACTCTGCAGAGCAGTATGATATCAGTAAAGTGAATGATACAGAAAAAGAGAACTCCATTCTCATTCACGTATATGGTAAGTAAAGCCTGAGCACTTCCTAAGCTCAGTATTTAACAGTCATGTAAAATGAATAAACTATTAATTACTTTAATTAATAGAACATGTATTTATCTTTCCCCAGATCCACAATGGCAGATCAATTTAATTAGACTGATATGTTCATTTTGGGTGCTCATATTTGCATGCTTGATGGTGATTTTTGATATCTACTCAGCGAAGCGTGGACATTCTGTAACCCTGGATTCAGGAAATGCTTCTACCGATCTGGATTTACATGAGTTAAGACCAGAACAATAAAGCCGATTACTGAGATCAGATGTTCCAGCCACAACCATTACTAATGGGTCTATACCATCAAGCACAGAGTCTGTCACCCTCTATAGACAATCACTGGCAGTAGAATAGGTCTTACCGTGGATCTCAGTGCCTTTAAAGCTGCCACAAGCCAGTTTGTGAATTTTCTGTCCAGCTAGAGCTGATGCAGTCAACTGCCAGGGGTTCTACTGTGAGAAATGGAGGCATCTAGAAGCCTAGAAGCACCAACAATAACTCAGCTGTATGGAAAACTACTACTATCAACATCAAGAGCTCCATGAAATGGGTCCCCTGGCTAAACAGCAGTGGACAAGACTAACAACACTATCCACAATGCCAAACATCAGCTAGAGTATTGTAAAGCACTGGACTGGAGACATACATCACTATCTGGCAGCCCAATGGATGAATTTGGTTTTGGCAGACCCCTGGAGAATGCTACCTCTCAGAATGTATACTGTCAACAGTAAGGTTTAGGTGGAGAAGGCCTGATTTCAGGGTTTAGGTTTCATTCTAGTGAGGGGAAATGCTAATGCTACAGCATGCAAAGACACTGTAAACAACTAAACGCTATTTGTTTTGTGGGAGCAGTTTGAGGAAGAACCCTTTCCTGTTCCAGTATGACTGTGCACTTAGTCATAAAGCAAGATCTGCAAAGACATTGTTTGCCAAATTTGGGATGTAGGAACTGCAGTGGTGTGCACAGAATCCTGAGCTCACTCACTCTGATTTCCTTTGGGATGAACTGTACAATTGATTGTAAACCGGATCTTCTCGTACAAAATCATGCTCCTCAATCTAACAGAATGCTCTTTTGACTCAAGTGGGCACAAATTCTTCTTTGTGGAGAGTGGACACTGCGATTGTCTCAATAAATGCCCAAGTTTTCGGGAATTGGATGTCCAACAAGTTCATATCAATGGTCAACTGTCCACATACTTTTGGCCATATGATGCATATCAGATGTCATTCTTTTCAAAGCTTGTAAAATCCAATATTAAAACTGTTATTAGAAATTCCAGAAATAAAAAATTAAATTATAGACTGTAGTCCATCTTTTGTTCTGTATTACCTTTGGTAGCCTTTCCTTACCTTCTGGCCTGGTGGAAGTGTGTGTTGTGCTGGTGTGTGTGTGGATGAGACACAGCAGTACAGTGTCCTCTCTCTGTCTTCTCTACGTAAAATATATTTTAGAAAAATAAAGCCTGTTAAATGGCCTGGCACAAAACTCTATAATGTGCTATGGTGCCAAACCTTATGAATGCATTATAGTGCTTTATGGCCACATGATTCATAGGAAAATCATTCAAATTGAACTCAAATCATTTACAGTGACTGGCTGTTTCATGGCATATTGGTCTATCAATTTTATTGATCTGCAAAGGGGTGAATAAGACTGCTGTATTATAACAAATTCTCATAATTCACATGAACATGTAATCTTAGTTAAAACAAGGCCTGTACTAATGAATTTAACTACTCACATAGTGAGGGCAAAGTTCACACAATCCATGAGCACTTATTAAGTACACCTCTGTGTATCTAAACTCATTGACCAGTTGATCAGCTCCACTGAGCATATACAGGAGCACCTTGTAGTTTTACAAGTACAGAGTGCAGCCAGCAGTTTCTGTGCATACTGTATTAGGCCCGTTTTACCCTGTTCTTCAATGGTCAGGGGTAAAAGGGGGCTAACAATGTATACAGAGAATCAGATGGACCACAGTCCGTAATTGTAGGACTACAAAGTGCTCCTATACGCTATGTGCAGCTAATAACATAGACAAAAATTAGATACAAGGAGGTGTACCTAATAAAGTGCTTACTGAGTGTATATTCGACATGAAACTGAGCCACAATTTTATTTTTACAATCAATAAATTGTACAGCATGTAGTATTTTTCTTATGTCATATCAAAGCAATTAATAATAATAATGGTGCTCTTCTAGGACCAAATCCAAATATAATATGTATACATATTATACCAGCTAATACAGGTGGTAATACTTCAGCTTATACTGTACTATATTAACCTACACAGTATGTATATTGTAACGTAGTTGTTGAGGCGGGATGCAAGTGCATAGTGGTTTTATTAGAGTGAGTCCGGGTAACAGGGGTCATAACACAGGTGGGTATCAATGAAGGCATGTCCATAAATAGAGAGACCACAACAGAAACAAAACAAGGTTCAAGAACTCAAGACGAATACTAACACTACAGATCACAGAGAACAAGTACTGAAAGGAAACACAGCTAAACTCACGAGGGGAATAACAGAGACTTCGCAAACAGACAGGGCAAACAAAAGGGTCTTAATACAAGTCCTAATTCGCATCAGGTGTGGGCGTGGGTGGAGCCAGGACCGAGCAAGAAAAGCTATGAAACAACCAGAGGGGGCGTTGGTTGACATATGAACAAGACCAGGGAGACAGACAGGGAGACAGACACGGAGACAGATGTGACATATATGTTATACTTTGTATTTTACAAAGACAAATAGACAAAAAATATATGTACATAAAAAACTGCACAAAGGAGATGGGCAAAGTGTAAGAGCAGTATCAGTTAGTGTCATTGTAAACAGTATAGCTATGTAAAATGTACAGTGCAGGTACCAGAAGCAGCTTAATGTTCAGGTAACAGCTAGATTGCTTAGTACAGATATTCAGTATAGATAAATAAATATAGATTAATAAAAACACAGCTGAGATGTTTAAGTACACAGGTTAATGTGCAGTGCAAACAGTGTTGTGAGGTAGTGGAGCAGAGTGTGCGCTGGGCTGATCTGGGCTACATCAGTACAGTCCTTAGTGGTGTAGTCATGTTCTGTTAGGCGCTGCTGGTGTGACCAGTTTGACAGCTCTAGGGTAAAAGCTGTTCCTGAACCTGGTGGTTCTGGTTTGGATGTTCCGGTACCTCTTTCTGGAGGGCGGAGGTTGGAACAGGGGATGGCTGGGGTGTGTGGGGTCTGAGGATATGTTGACTGTTTTCCTCAGACATCTCTTGTTGTAGATGTCCTGTATGGGTGGGAGGGCAGTTGCGGTGATGAGCTGTATAGTCTTTACCACCCTCTGAAGGGCCTTGCGCTCAGCAGAGGTGGCACTGCCATACCACACAGTGATGAAGCTTGTCAGGATGCTCTCCACGGTGGATCTGTAGATGTTGCAGAGGAGCTGCTGTGGCAGGTTGACTTTCCTCAGCTTTCTTAGAACGTGGAGGCATGATTGGGCCTTCCTGACAATGTGTGAGGTGTTAAGCATCCAAGTAAATCCTCGGCTAAGTGAGCTTGAAGCTACTCAGTCTTTCCAGCAACGTGCCTCCAATGTTCAGTGGTGTGTGCGTTCTTCCCCGACTCTGACATCAATAATTAGCTCTTTGATCGGAGGTTATGGCGGCGCACCACTTTGTGAGGAGCTTGATCTCCTTCTATATGGGCCCTTGTCATCTTTGGTGATGTTGGCGATTATGGTTGTGTCATCAGCAAACTTGATGATGGTGTTGGAACTGTGGGTTGCGATGCAGTCGTGGATGCACAGAATGTACAACAATAGGGGAAAGAACAATGCCTTGGGGACGCCCTGTGCTGAGTGTGGGGGAGGGTGAGGTGTTTTCACACTGTGGTCTGCAGGTGAGGAAGTCCGTGATCCAGCTGCACAGTGTGTTGTTTATTCCCAGTGTGTTTAGCTTGTGGATGAGTCTGGAAAGGAGGATTGTGTTGAAGGCGGAGCTAAAGTCGACAAACAGCATCCTCACATATGAGTTGGTGCTGTCCAGGTGGTTGAGTGCGGTGTGGATTGCCAGGGAGACCTCATCATCAGTAGATCTGTTGGCTCGGTAGGCAAACTGAGGTGGGTCCAAGGTGCTGGGAAGGCCCCTCTTTATATGAGACAGGATTAGTCTCTCGAAGCACTTCATCACTATGGGTGTGAGAGCTATGGGGCGATAGTGGTTCATGCCAGTGATTATGGATTTCTGTGGGATTGGGATGATGGTTGTGGCTTTAAAGCAGACAGGAACAGTAGATCGTGCCATTGAAAGGTTGAAGATGTCTGTGTAGGTGAGGCCAGCTGGCTGGCACAAGGACAGTACCCGCCCTGGGATGCCATCTGGGCCCGCGGCTGTCCAGGTTGAAACCCTCCTCTGGCTCTGGCTCCTCCTCTGTGGTGGGGAGCAAGGCAGTGTTGGAGCACTGGGCCTGAGCAGAGGTCTCAAAGCGGGCATAGAAGTTGTTCAGGTCAGCTGGTAGAGCAGCGTCTGTGGTCATAATAAACAGAGAGTTTATTTGGTGGAAACAATTATAATTTATTTGAGCTGCAGATTTAACGTGACTCTTTAACTGCATGTTGATCTGATAAGGTGTCTCTGAAGAGCTGTTGAGCTGAGGCCTGTGTTGTTTTCTCACGGCCCTGGTGCTGTTCTCTATTATCTGCACTGCTATTTTCATCAGCTGGTCTTTGAAGCTGAGACAGAGCATACATTACTCTTCCTGTGCACTCTGAGCACAGAGTACATTACCCAGAATACATGAGCCAGCATATACAGCAGCTTTTTTTAACTATCTGCTTAAATATATAAATTAACTCCAACTTACTAGTGAAACCGAGCACATACATACATACATTCACTTGGATTCAGTACAGGACTTGTTTACATGCTCATGTGAATTTGTTTTTTTTTTTTTTAAGATTTTAATCCCACAGTGGGGAAATTTAGTCTCCGCATTTAACCCACCCGTGAAGTGAAACACCCACAGACACACTCACTAGTGAACACACACACACTAGGTGGCAGTGAGCACACTTACCCGGAGCGGTGGGAAGCCCTATCCACAGCACCCAGGGAGCAGTTGAGGGGTAGATGCCTTGCTCAAGGGCACCTCAGTCGTTACTGTCCGTTCAGGGAATCGAACTGGCGACCCTCCGGTCACAAGGCTTGTTCCCTTACCTCCAGCCCACGACTGATTCGTATTATCATAAAGGATCAGTCTTATTCCCGCCTCTAGCACATCTATACAATTGATAGATCAATATGCTATGAAACAGCCAGTCACTGTATATGATTTGATGCTAAACAGATCCACGGATTAGGAGACTGAACCTAATTCTTTTGTGCATTAAGTGTACATAGTGTGGAAGGCGGTCAGAGAGGCTAAACTTTCTAAGGACCTCGGTTAGAGATTTGCAGAAGTTGGTATTTAGCTCCCCTCCTTGGGTTGAATGCATAGCTCGAATTTAAAAGCCTCTGCAACTGTAACATGTCTGCAACCACGAGTTTGCAGCTAGGTTCTTTGGTCAGATGATTATTTGGCAATAAACTGGAGGGTAACATGGGTTTATTTTTTTGTTGACACATAGTGTTGAGTGATGCCGCCTCTGCAACTGCGGAACTACGAGTAGACAGCTTTACAGCGCTTTCCACAATTACTGGCACCCCTAATGTTAATACTTTGTACAACCCTCCATTTGCCAACAAGACAGCACTTAATCTCCTTCTATAACATTTCACAAGATGGAAAAATACAGAGAGGGATCTCTGATTTGATTCCTCTTTGCACAGTCTCTGTAATTGTCCAGAGTCCTGGATCCTGGATCAGCTCACCCCAATTGAAGTCCCAGTACCACTTCGTGAACTCCAGATATTTACGTTTATGCCTGTAAGCGAGACAAGACTTTTTGGCTTGCAGATAATGCCTGATGGTTAATATGGAGACATTGTGACCCCAAGATGCTCCTACAGAGATTTGGGGAACTTTTTGCTTCTCATACCATCCTCCTCACTGTGCATTTAGGCAAGATAAGTGTCCTCATCCAGGCTTTATTACAGTTGTTTTAAACTTCTTGATGATTCTTCTGACTGTAGATATGGAGAGGTGTATGCGAGTGGCTATTTTCTTGTAGCCACTGCCTGATTCATGAAGGTCGACACACATCTGCCTTACTTAAATGGTGTGTTCTATCGTCTTTCCAATGTTGAAGAGTGGATAGGAATAAAAGGCCCCTGTGTAACGTCATATTTATTACCCAGGGAAACAGGAAGTGATAAATTACTAATTAAAGGTTCCTAGATAAACTACAGTAGAAATGACAGAAATGTTTAAATTACATTTATTGTTTAGGAATAGTTAGGGGTGCCAATAATTGTAGAACAGGTGATTTTGTAAAAAATAATGATTTCTTAGTTAGGGATGATTCACTTGAGTTAAAGGTTACATTTTTCTGCAATTTTTAGTGTGTGTTTCTGCTTCTGCAGTAAAAACTGAATTTATTTATTTAAAGGCTTTTAACACATCTTAATATGGGTTCGTGGGTGCTGTGTATATGTATGTATACACAGCACCCTCCAATTATTTTAACTATTAAAAAAAAAAATATATATATATATATATGTAATTTATAGTTAAGAGACCTTACAATCAAGCTTTTGAACCCAGTCCCCTGACCTAAACCACACTGAAAACCTTGAGCGAGCAGGAATATGAAACTTATGGACTTAGATTCCAGAGTGCTGTTTAAACAGCTCTGTGCTGTCACTGGCCAATAAGAAGAAGTGGGCAAGTTGCAGTGTGGTTAATGAAGTTTCATCCAGAGGCGGCGTGAACAGGGCACAATTCCCTAAGGCTAATCTGAAGTGCATGTGACTGGTTTGAGATGGACACGAGGTGCTTCATAATATGTAAGTAATATTCTTTGCATAAATTAACATCACTAATCTAATAACAGCATGACCTGCAGAAACAAAGTTCTTTTTACATGAAACAGATCCATATTTTTCATGTTAAACTCATTTATTTTTGTTTCTGTATAGACATGCCAATAATGCTGCTGATGATGATACCAGCACCTTCAACAGGAGGTATTTATTTCCTTTTCCCATGTGTATCATATATTTATTAATAAACAAGCATGCATTGAACTTCGCATATATTAAAGACACAAAGAATCTAAATTAATTTCAGAATGATTTGAACTGATGCAACTTCTTACTGTTTTAAACAATAGGTGATCCTCCTCAATTTTGGCCAGCAGGAATAATTGGAAGCACCACAACAAAAGCTGGAAATGATGTATTGTTAAAGTGCAGCAACCCTAACAAAGGTGTATCTAATAGTGTGATCCACATGTACCTGTGTAAAGATGGTGTTGTAGTGAGGATGGAACGACTTGAAGATACAAATGAGCACACCTTCATTTTAGGAAAAGTTACAGGACAGGACTCAGGAAACTACAGTTGTGTTTGCTCAATAAATAGATATTCTGCAAAGGACGTAAAAGCATCAGGAGAGAACTCAGCCTACATCCTGGTCACTGGTAATCATATGACTCATAATTATGATGACATTAATTCATATGACTGTGTGATATCATCTTAAGCTGATTAGTTAATGTAGGAAAGAAACATCACTGTCAGAACAAAAATTTAAAATGACCAACAACAGGATAAGCAAAAAACATTAATAATTTGACCTAAGAAGCCATTTCTGTCAGTTTATATATATGTATGTATGCATGCATATGTATGTACCTTGTATCTCTATTGTTGTTGTTTCTTTTTTTTTTTTACTTTTTTACATAATTTGAAAATTTATCTGTGCCTTGTATAAACTGAGAGAAATGGCTTCTTAGGTCAAATTCGTTCACAAGTGATGCATGTTTTTGCGTATCCTGTTGGTAATTGTTGGTCATTTTTTATTTTTGTTCTAGTAGTGATGTAGTATATTGATCTATACACCATGGATTTGTGAATGTATTGTTTTTGATATTTAATATACAGTGCTGTCACTAAGCCAGGTTAACAAAAACACTTCACTCACTTGCATGTTTAGAATCTGCAATTGGCACACACTGTTTTTTTCACTTCTCCATTTTAAAGTGACGAGTTAATCTCACCGGTACTAGGAAACCTAGCTGAGGTTTAGTGTGCAGCTATTACCATAGCATAGGAGACAAAGTTTAGTACTACTTTCCTATTATATGACCTATATGTCTTTTAATTTGTCCTGAAAAAGAGGTTTGGTAGCACTTTACTTTACAGATTGCTAATAAGCTTCTAATTAAAAGGTAATGTTCTGGTACTAAGATGCATTGTACTTAAAATGCATTTCTTATGTTG
Organism: Prochilodus magdalenae; assembly: GCA_024036415.1. Classification (NCBI taxonomy): domain Eukaryota; kingdom Metazoa; phylum Chordata; class Actinopteri; order Characiformes; family Prochilodontidae; genus Prochilodus; species Prochilodus magdalenae. Next base: position 8,690 of record JAMWET010000675.1, on the reverse strand, counting down.
TGTTGTTCTTATTATTAGTTAATAATAAGTAAGTAATTGTGGCATAAACATATTATGAAATGGTTAAAATAATGATAACTAGTGCTATTATCCCAACTGTTGATGAGGGTAGATACTTATAGGGTGATCAGTAAATGTATTTTACTCCTACTGTTACATTAAATTAATGTATGGATAATAAAATATATAGAACAGAAAAATATACAGGTGTAATTCTGACTGTCTTGTTTTTGTAGGTGATTCGCCAGGTTTTCCTAAAGCAAACTTAACGGTTCTTCTGGGTGTTTTGCTTCTGGTTGTGATACTTCTATTTGGATTGTATCATTTTAGAGCAAGAATATATAACAGTGAGTATTGTCGACAGATTTACTATTTTGCTAAGCATATTTGAGACATTAATATGAAGACACACACAGAATCATAGAAACACAGTTGAATTTCAGTATGTAAATATTCTATAAGAGGAAAATCTGCTGACAAATGTTATTTTTGTTACAGAGTTTTTCCAAACCCAGGAGCAAAGGTAAGTTAGACATGCAGTCAGCAGTATAATGTTACAGTTGCACAGTTCTGTGTTTTCTCTGATCTAACACATGCACTTCAGGCCAGGATCAGCTTGTAAATTGACGATTTGCAAAATTCTGACTTGTCTATCAAAGTTTTAGTTCAGGCCACGTGGTAGTATCTGTAATGGTTCAGATGTGGAGCCTGAACATATTTGCAAGTGTTACACCCTGGTCTAGGCTCAGGCCATAACAAAGAATGAGAGTGGGTTCTCCCCTCAGACCAAACACTGGACATCATAGAAAACCAGAAAACTGCAGGTTTATTTTCATCAAAATGTTCGGTGGTAAGTTGGGACATAGGCTTTAGGGATGGGCAAATGCCAAATTAATAAACAAAGTAATTAAAGATCACAAAATTAAAGTTAACTACATGCAAAAGGAACCAAAAATACAAAAGTAAGCCTAACTCCCTACATCAGAAACAGGAGAAAAGGTTTAACGCAACCAACATGGCGCACGTCCCCTACGTCCCACAAGGTTATACTGACAAAGCTTTCACAGAAGTTTCACAAATAAACTGAGGCAATTAGTGAAGCATGGTAGGCTGGTCTGGGCTGGTAAAGTGTGCTGGACAGGAGATGTCTACAGGGGAGAGAATCCTGAACATCTCTCCAAGATGGCTTCTTGATGACCCTTCAAGAAATGGCACAGATAATGGCTGCCAACAGACACTGAAAAAGGCTCAAGGGTCATTACACAAGTAGGTTTTATGTAAGTCTGTGTAGATAGCATTAAACAGGGAGTGGCAGTTGATGACAAACCAGAAGTAATCAAAATGACAAAAATGACTCAAACTGTGAACTAGATCATAAAAGTGGCAAACAAAACAGGAAACTGAACACCGTGAACAGGAACCGATACAGGGAATCCAGGAGCAGTGGGTAAAATGCCACAAGCAATCATAGGAAAAGACCAAAATAGGCCCTTGAAGAGTCATGTGACTTTAAAATGAACTGATCTGAAAATAAAAGCATTACTTTTAGCCAAGATTATATTGGTTTATATATTTTGTTGCTGAAGTGGAAAAAAGAAAGATGCAGCCTGCAAAAATTGTTCTCCAAAAGATCTCGGATCAGTTTAAATGAGCTTGTTAGGGCTATGGTTTGTCGTTATTACTGAGAAAGGCCAGATAATGCAAATCTCAAAGCTTTATAAACATTCTGACTTCTTAAGCCTCATCCCAAATTTAGCAGCCATGGTTTCTCCTGATCATCTGCCTAGAAAATTAAATAACTGAATCAGCAGAAGCTGTAAAATGGTAGGAAAGCATTTACAGGTAGGCAGTTCCTCTGTTTATAATGTATTTAAGAAATGGCAGGTAACAGGAACAGGGGAGGTTGAGTTAAGGCCTGGAAGACTAGGAACTGCTAATAGGACATCAATATACATCAGAAGACCACCAAGAGGATTTAACAGACTCTGGAGTGGTGGTGCACAGTTCTACTGCACCTCCACAAATAGGACCTTCATGGAGGAGGCATTACATTTCCTGCAATCTGAACACAAAATCCAGCATCAAACGTTCACATCACAATAGAACATCTAAACAAACCGGCTGGATTTTGGAATCCAAAAGTCCAAAGTCTGTGAACAAAGGTCCAATGAACAAAGGTGTGTTTGGAGAATGAAATGTGCAGTGATGTAAGCTAGCATGTATCTTAAATGCATATTTCTCAGCAATACTCCCACTTAACCATTCCATTCTTACTTCAGGGCTCTTCTGGAGAGCTTTGCTTGAGCTTTTTTTCACTTCATAAAGGAAATAGCATATACAAATGGGTATTTTTGGTATGTCAATAACATTTATCAGCTGGAACACATGTTAGAGCAGAGAGAACACCAAAACATTTTAAGCTGAAGTGTGCTATATCAAATACCGTATCAGATTCTTACAGTTTGAACTGTATTTATGAATGTTGTTTCAACTTTTTTCAGTGGGCGGGACAATACAGACCACTGTGAAGGTACATTTTCAAAGTGTTACATTAATGTCAAATGATGGTGAATATGAGGTACACTAATGTCATATTACTCTCTATTTTTAGAGCAAGGTTTAGAGGAAGTACAGCAAACAGTGAACAGGTAGATTTTCCCGCAATATCCACTAACAAATATTTCAAATATAATTAATGACCTCATCTTGTTTTTATGTCATATCCCTTACAGGAAAGACCCACTTGATACCGAATACTACACAATTTCACACTCAGAAGGTAACATCACTTATGATCTACAAAGTTTTCTCTGGGCATAATTTAATTCTGCCTCTGGAAATGAGGCTCACTTTAGAGGGTCAGGAAATTACAAATATTAAAACTTGCAAGATCCAAAACATTTATTGGCATGATTAGGCATATGATTAGTCAAGTAAAAAAAAAAAAAGATTTAAATATCTAAATATTCTACTTGAAAGCTAAAACGTATCTCATTATCTCAACCTGATCAGGGGTATGTAAGCATTTTAGATCATGTGGGTATTAACACTGATGTAACCAGTAAACAACTGCCATTGTAAACAACTCCCATCAGAGTTATCAACTCCCATCAGATATTGGATTATTTTGAGTCACCTCTGTTAGTCTGTTTATGAAATGTAAATGGCAGCTTCTGTGATGCATAAAAGTATAAATCGACAAAATATATACAATGGATATAGACTTAAAAATCATCGCTGTAAAAAAGAAAAACATGTATCTCCAAAATGGCAGCTTTACAGGAGAAGGCAAAAACCAAATTTAATTCTAATGCAAGCCAATGGAAACTTGGCTTGCATTAGATTAATAATAATTAATAATTAAAATTCTGCCCTAATTCTGATTGAATCATAAAACCTTCAGTTCAAAAGAGAAGAAAAAAAATCTCAATGACTAATATTATATATATATATATATATATATATATATATATATATATATATATATATATATATATATATATATATATGTACATACAGGGGTTGGACAATGAAACTGAAACACCTGGTTTTAGACCACAATCATTTATTAGTATGGTGTAGGGCCTCCTTTTGCGGCCAATACAGCGTCAGTTCGTCTTGGGAATGACATATACTGCGTCCTGCACAGTGGTCAGAGGGATTTTAAGCCATTCTTCTTGCAGGATAGTGGCCAGGTCACTACGTGATGCTGGTGGAGGTTTGTCCTTCTTGGTGGTATGCTGACAATACCCTGGATACCGTGGATCTTGATACATCACAAAGACTTGCTGTCTTGGTCACAGATGCGCCAGCAAGACGTGCACCAACAGTTTGTCCTCTTTTGAACTCTGGTATGTCACCCATAATGTTATGTGCATTGCAGTATTTTGAGCAGAACTGTGCTCTTACCTGCTAACTGAACCTTCACACTCTGCTCTTACTGGTGCAATGTGCAATTAATGAAGATTGGCCACCAGGCTGGTCCAATTTAGCCATGAGACCTCCCACACTAAAATGACAGGTGTTTCAGTTTCATTGTCCAACCCCTGTATATATATGAACTGATCTGTTTCTGATGTGTGTGAACGTTGGATGTCATGTTGCACCGTTTGAATGTTTCTTAACATTTTTTTATTATAAATTCCAGATAAGAAGACAGAGACTACACAACCTACTGCAGATGCAGATATCTACGCAAAAGTTTTGAAGAGAAAAATAAAATAGCATGAATAATTATATGTGTATTAATAAATCAGTATAGCGGATTATGAGGTAAATTATAAAACGAGTTGCAGCTTGGGATCAATTGATTGGAGAGCCTGATGACTGGCTTTGATACAGTGATAGCAATCACAAAAAAACAAATCAAATTATATAATCTTTTAAAACACAGCTTCCTAAAATGTTCTTTCCATATTTGAGTGGGTAAATATGCCTTCCCTGGCTTATATATAGCTATGTCTGCAGTAGACACACACACATATAATGTATATTTTGTGAATAATAAAAATTGCAGTATGTAATTTTTATTTTTTTATGAAAAAATATATTTTGTGTGCATTATTTTCTGTTCTTTATTCCAGTGCAGTAGGTGATTCAGTCAGTGCTACAAATAAATGGCTAATTTCTGTTCATTATTAATGTGCTTGTACATAAATATTCCCTTTACTAATTTACTCGCTGATTCTTTCTCCTCATTAGGGAAATGCTAGTCTTATGCTAAGATTGGTTAAACTGAATGTGGGCAAGACAAAACTAAAGTCTGCCTACCTGCAGAGCAGTTACTCTGTCCTAAACCTTTCTATTACTATTGCATTCTTCACTGTGGATCCAAAAATAAGAGGCCCTTCCAGTTGTGTAGAACAGCTGGCAACTCTTTACTGCTGAGGAGTGACAAGTTCATAATGGCAACTGACAAACATATGTCAAGGATAGTTTTAATGAGCATGTTATGGTCTGAAAGCATAAGCAGATGACCCCCCCCATACTCTGCCCCCAGACCAAAAAAAACAATTAAGCGGACTATAAAGTACAAACCAAACAAGATGTATTTGCACATGAGGCAGCAGTAACATTGGGGGATAGGAATGCCTAAAATAAAAAACACTCCCTTAATAAACAAAAAGGCCTCATCTCTACTTCGTCATACTCCAGGTGTTACCTGATTACAATTACATTCGAACAAGATCAGCATAAAACAAAACAGGAAGGGTGCCATGGTAGATCCTAAAGCCACCAGTGATTTATATCCCTGGACAGGTTCTTTTTTTTGGGTGAAATGACAGCATGTTAAAGACCTGACTTTATAGCTTATGATGTTTTCTAGTGACAGAATGCTGATGTGGTAAATATTGAAACAGACAAAATTAAACTTTCTATTTATTCAGTTGCCTGATTATTAAGTAAACCCTTTCGACCCTGAGCAGGAATGATAAATAATCATGTCATATGCAAAATCACAAAACTGGACTGCACCTATTATTCAAATAGACAAACATAAAAATAGTTATATTATAGCAGGTAGACATCTTCTACACTTAGCATTAACCTGACATTCCATGCTTTCTTCTATTGCCTTCTCTCTTTTTCTCTCTGTAGAAATCAATTAAAATTCTGGAAGGTAGCATAATATATTTGGAACATGTAGATTATACCAAAGCCTACATACACATTAATTGTACTATAGATAATTAATTTCCCTGTCTGATTAAACTGAATAATCTTTTTTTATGGATCAATAATAGCTGTGGAATGTCAAGTTACTCTCAAACTATCTATCTATGTGATCTTTCTTTAATCTGTTCAATTCAGGAGCAGTCCATCAGTCTTTCTGAGGCATTGTGTTGGATCTTGTTGAATGTTTTGCAGTGTCACTGCAGTGCGAAGGATGATTCATCCAAATAATACCTGCTCCATGGTGGTCCTGTGGTGGTATATATATATATATATATATGTGTGTGTGTGTGTGTGTGTCCTATCATTCTGTCTTTTTACTGTCATGTTTAATGAGTGATCCTACAGAACTGAACCTAATTACGAAAGAGGAACTGTCATGTTTTGGTTCTGTTTTCCTCACAAGACCTTGAGAACTATGATTAAGGTTTATTAAGTACTGCCATATTTAAAACCTGTCTGAAAACCTCAGGGGTGAGCTAAAGAGGAAGACCGAGGACCTCTAGAGGATCTGGAGAGATTCAGTAAATGCAGGGGTACCAATAATTGTGACACATGTAGACTAAAGCATCTGGGCGTGTATATGAAACTGACTGACTGAGATTCCAGAATGCTGTTTAAAGAGCTCCGTGCTTTCACTGGCCAATAAGAAGAACTGGGCTAGTTGCAGTGTGGATAATGAAGAACCCAGCGGCTGCGTGAGCAGGGCACAGTAGCACATGCTGACCTGAAGTTCATGTGACTGGTTTGAGATGGACACGCAGTGCCTCATAATATGTAAGTGATATTTGTTGTATAAATTAACTCTATTAATCTAATAACAGCATGAATTGCAGAAGCAGAGATCTTTTTAAAAGGAAGAGTTTAGAATTTTCTTACTCGTCAAATTTTGTTCCTGTATAGACATGACAGTAATGCTGATAATGATGATATCTGCATCTTCAACAGGAGGTATTTCATTTCCTTCTCTTATATGTATCACCTTATTATTAACAACTGTGTAACTGACTTCTACAAATAATTAATAATCACAGCATCTGAATTATTTCCATTTTGCTGTTTTTTTATATATAAATATGATATATAATTATAGCTTGTTGCTGTTTTTGATCAGCAGATGATCCTCCTCATTTTTGGCCAGCAGATATAATTGGAAGCACCACTGCAAAAGCTGGAAATGATGTACTGTTAAAGTGCAACACCTTTGACAGGGGTGTATCTAATAGTGAGATCCACATGTACCTGTGTAAAGATGGTGTAGGAGTGATGATGGAACCACTTGTAAATAAAGATGAGTACACCTTCACTTTGAGAAGAGTTACAGTGATGGACTCAGGAAACTACAGTTGTGTGTACTCGATAAAGAAACATCTTGCAAGGAATGTGACAGCATCAGGAAAGAACTCAGTCTACGTCCAGGTCACTGGTAAGAGATGGCACCAATGTTATAATCATATAACTCTCATATTATCATAATTATTAGTATTATGTTTTGTCAGGGTTAGAAAAAAAAAAAAACACACAAACACCTTTAAAATTAACTATAGACTGTAGACAGACTGTGAGAAGAATGAATAAATAAAAAGAAAAAATAGTCAGCTAGTCATAAGCAGTATCAACAATCCCTTCAGTATGATAGCTTGCCACCAATGGTAGCTGTTTAGTCTGGGGTGAGAGGAAAGTCTGACCTCTTTACCAAGTGAATAATTTCTTCCCCAATTAGCTTTGGCAAAGTATCAAAAATCTCCGGTCAATAACTGTACAGGGAAGGGCAAAGTCAGGACATATGTATAATGTTTAAGGGGGCTTTCTGACACCCATCACAGGCTGGCAATAAGCCTTCATTACACTTAGACAACCGTGCCTTGTCCAGTGTACCAACTTGAACTACATAAGACCATGTTTTGTTTTGCACAAATGGAAAACATGCGTACTTAGTCTAAAATCTCCACCTTTCGCAATCGAGCCTGGCATCAGGAACCCATCTACAATAGGATCATCAGGTAAATTAGGAAATGTGGGAAATGTATTATGGACCAAGGTATACTATATATATATATATATATATATATATATATATATATATATATATATATATATATATACACAGTTGAAACCAAAAGTTTACATACACTATATAAAAAGACACATATGCATTTTTTTCTCACTGTCTGACATGAAATCAGAATAAACTTTTCCCTTTTTAGGTCAGTTAGGATTACCACAATTATTTCTATTTGCTAAATGTTAGAATAATGAGAGAGGAATTTTTTTAAGGCAATTTTTATTACTTTCTTCAAGCTCAAAAGTTTAAATACATTTCATTAGTATTTGGTACTATTGCCCTTAAACTGTATGACTTGGGTCAAACGTTTTGGATATCCTTCCACAAGCTTTTCACAATAGTTGGCAGGAAGTATAGTTTGGCCCATTCCTCCTGACAGAGCTGGTGTAACTGAGCCATGTTTGTAGGCCGCCTTGCTCGCACATGCCGTTTCAGCTTCGCCCATAAATTTTCAATAGGATTGAGATCAGGGCTTTGTGATGGCCACTCCAAAAATTAACATTAACTTTGTTATCCTTAAAGCCACTTTGAACCAGTTTGGCAGTATTAGCTTTGGGTCATTGTCCATTTGGAAGATCCATTTGCGCCCCAAGCTTTAACTTCCTGGCTGATGTCTTGAGATGTTTGCTTCAGTATTTTCCACATAATGTTCTTTCCTCATGATGCCATCTATTTTGTGAAGTGCAACCAGTCCCTCCTCGCAGCAAAACAACCCACAACATGATGTGCCACCCCGTGGTTCACAGTTGGGATGGTTTGTTCTAGGTTTGCAAGCTTTTCGCTTACTTCCTCACCAAAGCCGTACAGCCCTGGTACACTTATGGCCACAACACCCGTACCCAAATTTGGTATCAGTCACGCACCACAAGGAACATGTCTCACAGAGGAAGATTGTAACGTTTGTCATTTTTTCCCTGTGTTCAGCATTCTGACAAAAACATTATCTGGGCTA
>JAMWET010000674.1:1105000-1187396 GCA_024036415.1 Prochilodus magdalenae | reverse complement strand
AAGAAGAAAGAGTTTGGAGATGGGCCGCGCGCACAGTGTAGTTTGAGTGGCATCGTAGATGGCAGGCGCTCACTGAGTTCAGCACATCCCTCACTGCGACCAGTGTGCTCACACAGCTGAAAGAGGCCAGGGTAGACAACCACACCTTCTCAGGTCATGTCCGACAGAGTCATTGCTCCAGGGTTATTGCCCACGTTCATGTCAGGATCAATCAGACAATGCAAATAGAGTTAACACTGAAGTCGCTTTCCCCCACTCGACTGCTTTCTTCGATTTATATGCATTTTTATCCGTACATGCAATATTTCTTGTGGACTAGTAATAGCTGAAGGGGAAGGAGGAGGGACTGGGCCTTTTCTGGTGAGGTGTTGCTGCCTATTCTGGAGTCGGCTGCTTATTCTGCCGGTCTGGAAAATAAATTTGACAGGCTGTATCAAATTAATTATTTAAGCATAAATATGCACAAACCTTCAAATATGCAATAAATTGAAGACCTCTGGTTAAAATATGTTTTGCTCATTTTCCAAGTGACGTCAGCTCTTTCTCTCTACAAATCCACCTTTAATATGACATTTGTTTCTCCAAAATGTAGTTCACAATGTTTCTATATTGGTGCACAGTTGTGCACAATTTCTATTTACTGTAGTGCACAACTTCTATTTACTGTAGTGCACAACTTCTATTTACTGTAGTGCACAATTTCTATTTGCTGTAGTGCACAATTTCTATTTGCTGTAGTGCACAATTTCTGTTTCCTTTTTTAGTAAATAAACTTTTGTGCTAAAACGTGCAGAAGCAACAAACCATGCAGTCAGTCAGTGGTGCCTAAACTTTTGCATGCCACTGCATATAAGATTGAACATATATTGGCCTGTAACTCGTACATTAGAATTACCGGTGTTATTCTTAGACCTGTTCCCTCTGCCTATCATCAGTGAGCCTCAGTGAAGGCTTTTACCTCGTGTCAGTGGTCGGGGTTGGGCGAGTTTCAGGGGAATAAGACGATGTTATCTGTGACAGCATCAGGAAATCGCTCTTAACACGAACACTGAATACTGATCTCCTCCCAAGGATGGTCCCACACGAAGAGCCCCGCTCCCTCCCCCGATTTACGCTACAGCACGCTCTCGTCACTCTGATTGCTGTAGCCCATAACTGCACTGAAACTGCGCTTCACCTAGCTGCTCTTCGCGCACATGCGTCTGCGTCTGCTCATCCACAGCCGCTCATCAGGTGGCACAGTGAGTGGGCTTCCAGTTCTGGACCTCCGCGGATACCTGTGCTCACTCCAGACAGACTCTTTTGCCCTGGACTCTTTTACTAACTCCTTTCTCAAAAGGACATATGGACATGGTTGGGCTAAAGAGTGGAGGATGGAGAATCGTGGACGTGTGTATGAGAACAAACACAGAACTGCTACACTGGGTCCCTTCGGTGGAACGGATAATACACACGTTTTGCTGTCCGGCCGGTGTTCACTAAGCCCGAGATGGGAGAGGGTGCTAAAGGAGGCTGTCGCCGCTGGCTTCAGCTGCGTGACTCACTCCTCCAGCTCCACAGCAAACTGCCACTGTTCAGAGGATTCACTTCCCCCTCTTCCCTGCTGCTATAGCCTCCATGTTCACGGCGCGCGCGTGGATTCCTCCTGGTGTATAGCAGTGACTTTAGGGGACCCTGCTAATAAGCGATATGGAGTGGTTCGCAATGTCCACACATACCAGAACCTTGGCGAACCTAGCAGGCAAATAATGCATTTACGTGATCCAGGATCTACACTGTTTCTGCTTTCAACTTTATAGCTTATAGCAATGTCCATGGTTAACACCACTCTGAAAAGGGATGGTTCTTCTAGGGTTCTTGGGGTCTGTAAATATGAACCATGAACTTTCAAAGAACTAATTAAGCATGCTTAAAAATAATCGGTTGTTTGCATTGGTGAATCTGGTTCTTCGGATTCATGAAGCATGTGTTGTATATAGTTCTATATAGAACCTTGTTTGAAAGTATGCCACCCCAAGGGGTTCATAGCAAAAGCCTTGTGGGCTCTGTGTAAAATCCATACAGTATTTTCACCATGCAAATGACCATTACAGCATGCATTTGGTTCTTTGGGTGTTTATGGTGCATGTAATAAAGAGCCACCTTTTTTAAGGTGACACTGTAAAACTTGCAGAGTGTCAGTGGGCAAAATATATTTCAAGAGCACTGTATATTTTCAAGAACCGTTTGGCCTTGGTTCGTCAGGTTCAAGATTTTATAGCAAAGATCAGGCATCTATTGTATGGAATTTTTGAGGTAACAGAAGGTGGCTCTTGTCATTTATTGAGCTTGAATTGGTGAGAAAGCATGTGCTGGTAGAATTAATGGGGGGGATGATGTGACGATGGTCTGTTTCTAAGTGGACAAGCAAGTTCAGCAGGGTTTAAAAAAGCTGGGATTTGCTTCGTAAACGTCATCCTTCGTATATGCCAAGGATGTGTTTGTGAGGGAACTTATGAGGATTTACAATGGGCGAGCAGGTTCAAGTAGAATTTGTGGTACCGTGTAAAAATGTGTCCGTCCAACCCCCTACAAACAATTAAAATTGTTAGAAAGCAAATTTAACAGGTTTATTCAACAAACAAAAGATGGTTTCTTTTAAATCAAGAGTAATTTTTAGAGTTTTAACTAAAATCATTCAATTGCTTTTAAAACCAGCTGAGGTATTTTTTTAATGTAGTAAATTTCTGCCTGGTCCTCGGACAGCGAACATACGCATTTACAGTGATAACATAAAGAGGAATTTCATCTACAATGGACTTGTACTGAAGATTTGTAGAACCCCAGACCATGTTTACGAATTCATACTCAGTTTTTGCTGTATAGAGAGCACTATAGTTTTTTTGCAGCCTCCAAACCAGAATAGAACACCCATACCTTCCAGCTAGCATGAAAAAATATAACTTATCATGAAAAATGAAAATATAAATACAATGCGAAAGCCGGGACATTCCATGAAACGTACTGGACGGCTATGTGCTAACTCATCCGACATTCTTGTTCAGGGCCATAGACTTTGTCTGAGTTTGGTTGCGGGTTATTGCCTTTCAGCTCCTTTATACTCGTCTGTTTTGTAACAGCAGATGTGATGAAACATGGCGAGATTTCTCAATTAAATGTTTCTCTCTGTCACTAATTGCGGCCCTCCATCACGTCTCAGTGGTAGCAGTATCAACACAGTCCAACGTCTTACCACATTGTAGCCGGCCGCTTTGAGGCCTACAGCTGTGTAAACAACAGAAGTCTCAGTAGTCTACCCAATTTTAGATGCTGTGAATGGAATCCCCCCCTCAGCAATGCGAATGTGATCCTCTATTTCAACCCAGCAGGCAACGATACGGTACCTGTTTCATGAATGGGCAGATAGAGTGCTATCTCATGATGCCGATGGGGGCCCTTTGCCCCACATAGGGGAGCTGCTAGCGTGAGGTTTAGCTGGTAAGACACGTATGGCGGCGTGCCCAAAGCCGCGTGAGCCGCAGTGATAAATATCTCCCCGTTCCTACGGTAATTTATACAGTTATGGGGATTCTTGTCATCATAGCAATCAATTCACACGCAGCGCTTTTCTGGCCTGGAGGCATTACTCTTTCCCAATTCCAGGCACACGCAGCTGATAAGTCTTTTGCAGGGGAGAACATGTATGCGTGTGAAGGATAAACAGGGCAGCCTTGCAGAGCAGGCCCTCCCTGGTTGCTGGTGAGAAGGATAAGTCTTGTGGAGCAGTGCGTGTGTGCGTGATAGGGACAAGGAGGTCCATAAGAGGAGTGGAAACTGAACAGTGGGTTCATCTGAGCACCATCACACAGTCGCGGCTACGACTGACTGGATAATGAGATCCGGGGAAGGAGACAAGGCTGTGTGAGCACAGCATAAACTTTGAGCTGTGTCTGCGGTAGATTTGAATCGGAGGGGTCAGTTGGAGGATACCGTAATCACCAATTTGCCACCCATGGCCTGATATCCGAAAGTCCCCTGTCCAAACAATGTTTAGAAACCTAATCTTTGCAATCTGTTTAACTGGTATTGGTATCATGGTGCCATAAATGTACACCAGTTCTGCCTACAGATCAGCAGAGAGATGTGTTTGGTGTCTCAGGTCCAGTTCTTTTAGTAGTTTTGGAGCTCTGAGGTCAGAATAGCTAACGAGTGATGAAGGCTTAGCCACTTGTTAGCATTATGCAAACTGATTTATCTACTGAAAGGATATGTTTCATGATACGATTCAGTATATTGAGATATATTCCGATACTGTAAGCTAGGTGATATATCGGGATTTTTAAAATCATGCATTCATATGCTAGGTTTGCTAATGCTAACATTAGCGGTGCACACTTCTGGATGGCTAAATAGAGGTTACAAAATGTTTCTGGGAATCAATACAGCATCAGTAAGTATATAAATATTTTCTAACAGCCTAATACCTAAATTACCTAAATATTTTTATTTATTATTAATAAATATTTTATCAAAATTGTATAAATATGATTCCAGTCTTTTAGAGTGGCTTGATGTAAAATGTTTTGATGACTCACGATCGTTTATTTATGACCCCAAATGACCAATGAACCCACTTATGCCTTTTTGCAATTCAAAGAGAACGATGGTCAAATTATTTGGGTGCTACTTCGCCACAAAGCATCCTGCACGGACCTCTCTGCTAATGTTTTAAACCAGAGCTCAAACCTTAGAACTATCATAAAACGGTGTTGTAGATAACAAATTAAGAATGTATAAATATTTTGAGTAACAGCTTACTGAGATAGAGCTTTTACGAAAGCTTCAGACGTTTGGTTTCTAACATCATCGTTCTACGCAACTCGGGCCACATGAGTTACTCTCGAAAGGTAGGTCATATCAAACAACGCTGAGTGACTACGTTTGTTTACATCTCAACAAGTTCATCATCCAGAAGCCTTGTACAGATTCACTTTGCTAATCCGTTATCTCTTACTGTATGAAATATTGTGGTCTGCAGAAAACCCAGGATTCAAGATGGCTGCTGCTGATTTTAGATACACGGTGCACAACAGTATGTCACACAGTGTTAGGTACTACATAAAAATGTACATTCGAGGCTATTTAAGAGCTAGACATGGTTCGAGGTAAGGGTGTGATCATTTAGGTATGGAGTTTGCACAGATGCTATCAGTTCTTAATGTTACATTAGCCTTGTAAAACAACAGAGAGGTCTTGGCTGATTACCTATATGGGGTAGGTGTAAAACTGTGTACATTTCTGCCCAGGACAATCTTTTAGACTAACAAAGCTAGCTGATAAGCCATAAACCCAATGTCATATCCAGTATACCCCTATATGCACAATACACTGGTTTGCAGCATTGCTGTTAGGTCATTTCAGCTGTGGTTCATGTAGAGCCATAGGCTCACTCCTGTGGCTGTTCTGTTCCACAGGTATATTGGTGCACTGGGCGCTCGGGTCATATGTGACAACATCCCGGGCCTAGTCAACAAGCAGCGACAGTTGTGCCAGCGACACCCAGACCTTATGCAATCCATCGGCGAGGGAGCCAAAGAATGGATTCGGGAGTGCCAGCACCAGTTCCGACACCACCGCTGGAACTGCAGCACACTGGAACGAGACCACACAGTGTTCGGCCGTGTCATGCTTCGAAGTGAGTCCCGCCTTTATTTATAGTATAATCTTTATTAATATTATATTATATTATATTATATTATATTATATTATATTATATTATATTATATTATATTATATTATATATTTTTTCAGGGATCCATTATATATTGCTTATAAATAGGCTGTACCAGAACAAGAGAGAGGAAAAGAAGCCAACACTTCTCAGCTTTCCAAGAATGGGATAGAGTCAGAGAGAGAGTGGATATTCTCCAAATACAAGTGGCGAGTAGGGAGGGGATCAGCGCGGCTGATGTATAAACAGTAATAGGAGATGTAAATATTTGTGAAGATGACTCTGGCAGACAGACAAAGCTGCCGTCTTTGACATATCACCCTCTGTTTTGGCTAAGTGCGTAAGCGGGAGGATGAAAAATGAGGGAAATGGGGGTCATTGTGCTCTCTGCTGCAGGGGAAAAACACACCTCAAGGCTGAAAGTGCAATCATCCAGAGAACTGAAGGTGAAGGGGTGTTCAGTCTGAATCACTCTGATGGCAGGAAGCTCCAGGGTGGCCTCCTCCACTCAAGCAGGCACAGAAACGCAAGAGCTTAAACCTGAGAGGATGATGGTTAGGTGATGGTCCATATCACACAGTGTGGAGGCATAGTACAGGCCAGCTTGCTTGGTTGCAGGCAAGCTAAACAACCACCATTTAGTTGATTTGATGAAACTATAGACTGTAGGCATGCCTTCCACAGCTGTACTGCGGTCTCTAATTGCGCTTCATAGCTAATCGCGTATTCCTTTCCAGGTAGCCGCGAGGCAGCGTTCGTGTATGCGATCTCCTCTGCAGGGGTGGTCTATGCCATCACCAGAGCCTGTAGCCAGGGGGAGCTCAAGATATGCAGCTGTGACACCCATAAGAGAGGGAGAGCCAGCGACGAAATGGGGGACTTTGACTGGGGTGGCTGCAGCGACAATATCAATTATGGGATCAAGTTCGCCAAGGCTTTCGTGGATGCCAGAGAGAGGATGGTGAAAGATGCCCGAGCTCTGATGAACCTGCACAACAACCGCTGTGGCAGAATGGTGAGTACAAACCATTCTAGTATGAGCTTTAGGTGACGCTGGTCATGCAAGAGAGCGGTCAACCACAGTGGGTGATTCCCAACCTGGTTTCTTCTAGAGGGTTTTTCTTCCCTGCAGGCTTATGTTGTCCTTGCTCTGACATACCCAGAAAAGGCTTACTAATTTGCTTATTAATGAGCTCATTAGTTGGGTTATGCAGTTCATATGCAGAGCAAGAGTCCTTCAGATCCAAGGCTGGGAACCACTAGGTTATAAAAGCAGTGGCAGTTGTTAATAGCACATATTAAGCCATATTAAGCCACTCCACATTAAGCCAACATTTAGTCAAGAGCACTGCTCATTGTGTCGTCCATTAGTCGTCTCCTTCAGACTAACAAAACTGACTGAATTAAAAAACAGATTGCTGTAATAATTTTTTTTGCACGAACCCAAGTGCTATTCTCTTAGACTCAAGGGGTGAACACAGTTACTGATCAACTATTGCTTCCCTTAGGCAGTGAAGCGCTTCATGAAGCTGGAATGCAAGTGCCATGGAGTCAGCGGCTCGTGCGCTCTACGGACATGTTGGCTTGCCATGTCAGATTTCCGCCGCACGGGAGACTACTTAAGGAAGAAGTACAACACAGCCGTGGAGGTCACGATGAACCAGGATGGCACTGGCTTCATGGCTGCTGACAAGAACTTCAGAGGAACAACCAAAAATGATCTGGTGTACGTGGAAAGCTCTCCAGACTATTGCCTGATGGATCGAACAGCAGGTAGGTGAATGGTTGTAGCGGGTTGGGCCTTACGGCTGACTATGGTTTCCTTTAAAAAGAGAAAAGAAAAATCTGCCATATGAAGTGGAAAGCTTTAAATCAAAGCATTCGGTAGTTTGTTTAGATTATGTCAGCCTGATTGGAAGAAAACCTCAAAAAGTTCTCAAATCAGTCTTTCTTGCTTAGAAATAAACCTGGGGCTTAGTTAGGGTCAAGCATTATACACCCATCTTTAATTCATAGATACCCCTGTATGACCTATCCCAAAGTCCAACTTTACCCCTGGGGTCCAGCATGCCATGGCAATTTCACTGCTTGAATTGCGGGATTGCTCTTCATAGAAGAGCGGCATAGCCTTGGATAGGCCATTCATCCACCAGTGCATTTTTTGACAAGGATAATAACATACACTCACTGTTTACCTTAAATATAGTGTCTACACTTTACTGTAGGTTACTGTTTATCAATCAATCAATCAATCAACTAATATTTATTTCTATAGAGCTTTTTATAACTAATGTTGTCTCAAAGCAGCTTCACAGAAAAGCAGTTTATATAAAGGACAAGAAAAACACAGGAAGGAAAGCCAAGCCCCCCGTGAGCAAGTCAGAGGCAACAGTGGTGAGGAAAAACTCCCTTAGAGTAAGGAAGAAACCTTGAGAGGAACCAGGCTTAAGGGTAGAACCCATCCTCCTCAAGTCGATCCTGGTTGGGGAGAGAAAGACAGAACTAACAGGAAAAGAACACCTACATAAGCTTGTCATGACAGCCCTACGTAAAGGCTTCTAGGTATGATCTGTCCTAAAGGATTTCGCTAACTTCAAAACCGGAAAATATAACTTTTATAGAAACTGATAGATTTAATTAAATAATTAAATAAGTATATTGAAACATTTATGTAGGGTTATGTCAGCTTATGTAGATGTCATATCAGCTATATGAACATTTACATTTTATGGCATTTAGCTGACGCTCTTATCCAGAGCGACTTACAAGGTAAGTAGTGTTAGGAGTCTTGCCCAAGGACTCTTATTGGTGTAGCACAGCGTAGTCACCCAGACTGGGATTCGAACCCCAGTCTCCCACATGTGGTGTTATCCGCTGAGCTACACCAACCAGAACAGTGCAGTACTGTGCATAAAAGTTCCTAAAGGTTTCCAGACATCATCTGTCCTAATGGGTACTTCAGCTAACTAGGTTCAAAACTTGGTGCAATTATAACCGTTACACCAGAATAAGCATGTTTGAACATTTATGTAGGGTTATGTCAGCTTATGAGGTGTCATGTACCCTTATGAACAGTACTGATAAAAAGGCCACATGACATCTACGTAAGCCTGTGCTACCATAATAGTGGATGTGGTATTCTGAATGTTTGCTTTGTATGTGTTGTAACAGAACCTCACACATTTAGAGCTGTGAATTCAGTGTTCAGCCACGCTGTAAGGTATTCTGCCCAACTCGGGACAATAACCTAATCCAGTTGCTCCCTCTCTGTTTCAGGTTCTCTGGGCACTGCAGGGAGGGTATGCAACAAGTCATCCAAGGGCATGGATGGCTGCGAGGTCATGTGCTGCGGCCGTGGATATGACACAACACGAGTGAAACGAGTCACCAAATGCGAGTGCAAGTTCAAGTGGTGCTGCGCTGTAGAGTGCAGAGACTGTGAAGACACTGTGGATGTTCACACGTGCAAGCCACATAAGAGGCCCGACTGGCTGGATCTCACTTGACTGGCATGGAGGTGGCCGATCACGTCAGCGTTTTTTTCTTCTCAGGTTTTCAAGTGGACCACTGCATCATGGGATGCGGGGCCCCAGCTTCCAGATCCCCACCAGCAAACCCTTGAACCGTCTCGACGTCTGTGGTGAAAGAGCAGAGGCGAAGCTGCTACCAAGTCTGGAACCTTGCTAGTCTTTGGATGTCACGAGAAAATATATTTTATGTGTGGTTTGTTTTGACCTCTGATCAGAACATATAAATGGATGCACACTGCTTTCAAACTATCAGACTGTCGTGCTAACTTACATACATAACTCTTAATTTGCTTCTAAGACTTGTTTGACAAGGATGAATTGTTATGCTCCTTCTCCTAAACGGACTCCCAGAGTTAGTCAAGCTAACTGAAATTAAGATAAAGGACTCGACACTGGAGATGGTGCAGGAACCCAGGAACTTCTACAAGAAGAATGATAGACCGATGTTCTCAGTTCTAAATCTGACTGGAAGCGTAACCTAACTTTCCACAACACATGGATCTACAGCTAATTTGTCCATTAATAAAATCTGCAGAAGGAGCTCTTTTTTGTACTTTTGACAGACGCAGCATATATATTGTGAAACAATACTAAAGCTGTATTTCTTCTAACGTCTTTTCTGTAAGAAATTCATTTTGATATGTTTGACATGAAATAACAGAATGTCTAAATCCAAAGCCAGCTTTCCAAGATGCTCTCATTTGCCAATACGTCATTGCCGATAAGGACTAAGACTTAAACACACATTTATCGTCATAAAATACTTGCACCCAGAAGGAAGTGTGCACTGCTATTGGGAAGGAAGGTAAAGGTTATGATGATAGATGATAGTGGTTGGAGTAGCTCAGCGGACAACACCACTACCCACCAAGGAGCCACCACCACATGTGGAAGACTGGGGTTCGAATCCCGGTCTGGGTGACTATGATGTGCCACACCAATAAGAGTCCTTGGGCAAGACTCCTAACACTACCTGTGATGTGAATACCCTTGTAAGTCGCCCTGGATAAGAGCATCAGCTAAATGCCGTAAATGATCAATTTAGACTGATATGGGAAATATTTAATGAGCTACTCTTACAGAAGTAGTGTCTCTCAGTATGGGATCGAGCCACCATGTTAGCTTACGTAACAGACGTCTCAGCATGGAGTTGTAGAGGTTCCTAATGGTGTCCTGCGATAATCCATGACACGTGACAACAAACTGATTATCCCTGCGCTGACCACGGTGTCTCGACACATGGATTTGTTGGTTGTGTCCACCAAGACAAAATCGGGACTCGTCACTGAAGATGACTAAGCCATTCTAAGTCACTCTACGACCAGCTGGCACGATGCCATTACAGTGACTGGCGATGGTGACGTGATGTTAAGGGCAGTTATCATAACGATCTACGTACATGTAGCCCTGCTTTGTGCAACTGTCTGCCAGTGGTGCTGGGACCGACAGTATGACTCATGGAGGGCATCACTGCTCACTGAATGTCTTCACTCATGGCTGTTGGGTCAGCCAGGTACGGTGATAAGGCCCATCCCTGCTTACATTAAATGCACGGCTGAGTGTGGAACTCAAATCATTTGCGTGTCTCATGATGTCAAGCCTACCCACCAAGTTTTATACCAGTTGGTCGATTCCTTTTGGTTGCAGCTACATGTGCAACTATACTTTTGATGATGAGTGTAGCTGTACATACAGGTGCCTCTTTGTAAATGTGCAAATAAGTGTGAGATAAAGCTGATATTTACTCCAAACATAGCATATAACTTAAGAAGTTGTCCAGCACAGTAAGCAGGTCGCATATTGGATTTGAAATGAAAGGCTCCTGAGGTTAACAGCAGAATGTTTTAATTTGAGAGTATGTAATGAGAGTATGTACTGAAGGAATCACAGCCGTTATACGCATGAACAGTTTTCAGTTCCTTCTTGTTTTGGTGACTTATTGCCCATTTTCACTCAGTGAAAGGTATGTTCAGTAGGATTCAGGTCAAGTGATTTACAACCAACCTCCCTCTAAATCTCAAATTCCCCAGAGCTTAATAGTAGTATGTCTTAGGTTGTCTTGCTGAATGCTAAAAACCACTTGCTAGGGCCCTTTTAGAGTTTTGAGGCCTTTGGTAGGATCTTACACTTCCGATGGCCGTTGAATGTTTAATAATGGTTACAGGAGGAATTTACACTGGAGAATACGCAGTGCATCACATCCTGCTGTGTACCGGGCTGCATGGTAACAGTCCTGTCAGAGAGCCAGAGCCCCTGTCCACTGTCAAAAATACCTACACTGAGCATGAGAACTGAATCTTGGATAAAAGCTTGTCTGGTCCACTGAGGCGCACTTTCATATGAACGCTGGGTACGTGTGTTCTGTTTACCTGGGAGGTGATGGCACTTAGATGCACTGCTGGACAGAGATAGGTTGGTAGAGAGTGTGATTTGGGCGATTCATGTGGATGTCAGTTTATGCCACTTACCTTAACATCACTCCTTCAGGGCAAAGGTATTCCCTGATAGACATCGGTATGATAGACGGGGTATTCTGAGGAACGTAACAAAGAGTTCAAGATGTTCTCCAGATCCTTCAGGTCTCAATGTATAGATCCTCAGAATAAAGCTTAGCATCAGTACTAACTACGCAGTTATGGGTTCGTTTGTTTGAAATACAATTTGCTAGAATACAGAACAAAACATCACAAAATATAACGTTTAATCCGAGGACACATCACGTAACATATGACGATTTACTTCCAGTGGTTTGGATAAGTTAGATAGGCACCCAGAAGGAATCAACTGACAATTTGGTGGCTAGGTTTGACAGGATAAACGATTCAAGTTTCACACTCTACCGTGGATGTGACATAAGCAAAGACAGGCCTTATCGTTGTACCTGACTGACTATATCTTGTGATGTTGTGTTGGTAGCATCCTTTGTAAGTGAGGCATGCCTCACTTGAAAGCATTTGAAGCAGTTTGAGAAGTTTGAGAGGGGGTGCATCACGTTATGTGCCATACTGGCTGTGCGGATATTACCATACCACGCTGTTGGCAGAATTGGATAGAAGAATTCACACTTGGAGAATCTGGGAGACCTGCTTGAACTATGTAAAGAGAGAACTGACAAAGTGTCCGACATGCGCGGAGTGACCCAACAGCTATTATTGTGGACATTCAGTGAGCAAGGATGCTCTCCATGAGTCATCCTGGTAGTACCAACGCCATTGGTAGATGGCTGAACAACACAGGACTACATACACGCAGACCATTACAACAACTACCCTGAATACTACATCAACCTCACCAAAGACTGTGACAATGTTGTGCCAGAAGGCCTGCATGCATGGGACGAATTATCACAGGACACCATTAGGAACCTCTACAACTCCATCACCGAGACATCTGGCATGGCGACCTGACACCATACTGAGAGACACTACTACTGTATACTTCTGTGTGGCTCAATAAATATTACCCATACTAGTCTAAATCTCTCATCATTTAGTGTTCCGGGTAACCTTTATCTTCCTTCCCAAAAGCATTGCGATCTCACAATTGCTTCTGGGTGTAACTATTCTTTGATAATGAGTGTATATTTCACACAGGCAGCTGACTTAATAATTAATCACATTCATTTGAAAACAAAGACTGCTAAGGTTAAAGTGCAAACACTGCTTTATTCGATATGTAGATACTAAAAGTTGTTTAAAGTCAACCAAAATCAAAATTCACTTAGTTCATGCCTTTGGTGATATTAAGTATGGTTTATCATAAAACAGAAACTGTACATAAAATCAGAATACAATGATGTGCAAACCATTTAACATCTATATTTAATTGAAAATTATGCAAAGACAGTATATCAAATGAAATTGAGGAATGTTATGGTTTTTTGATAAATATGCCCGGTTTTAACCTGATGTAGGCAGCATGTTTCCAAAATGTTGGGACAGGTTTGTGTTTACCACTGTGTTCATCACCTCCTCTTGTAACCACATTCTGTAAGTGTTTGGGTCCTGAAGAGATGAATAGCTGTAGATTAGTAAGTGAAAAGTTTGGGGTCTTGGCGACGATTCTGGACCTGTTTATGTCTGCTCTCTTATTTGCATGGTAGAGTTTTAACGTATATGTGTAGATTCATTAACGAACTGTGTACACATGATGGTCTTCTGAAGTGTTCCTGATTTACACTACAGAGTCATATCTGTTTTTAATGCAGTTCAGGCTGAGAGCCTGAAGATCATGTCCATCCAGTATTGGTTTTGGGCCTTATCCCTTGCATACAGAGATGTCTCTGGATTTTCTGAAGCATTTAATATTATGTGCCGCAGATGATGCAATCCACAAGTTCTTTGCTATTTTACATTGAGAAATGTTGTTCTTGAATTGGTGCACTATTTTCATTGGCAGTCTTTTACAGAGTGGTGAACCCCTCCCCATCTTTAGACCCAGCCTGGGATGCCGGAATGTTCTTTATATACACAGTCATGTTACTGACCTGTTCTACAGCATTACATAATTTTACCAGTTTGTTGTTGCCCTTGTCCCAGGTTTCTTAAAACATGTTGCTGGCATCCAATTCAGCATATATATATATATATATATAGTTAAAATGGTTGAAATGGTTTGCACATCACGTTTTGCACATCAACCTTTGGCTTTTTAATTGCATTTTACAGTGTTCAAGCTTTATTTAGAAAAAGCATCTTACTGTAGAATTTAAATGACAAAATTCCTGTTTTCATACAATCCTGCCCACCTCTCAAATGTATTGATTGCATCATTGTGCACCAGCAGGTACAGAAAAATACACCCACCAACTCCCCTCCACCCCCAAACCCCTTCACTCAGCTAGCTCAGAGGCCCTCACTGACACCATGTTTCATTTGGAAATACATTGCCACAATGCATTATGTGATTATGTGTTATTCTTAAATCCTCTTCAGTTTCTGTTAAAAATGAAGTTCTACCACCTTCAGGGTTTTACTGGCTCTAACCCTCATGTCCTCAGGCAAATGTTTACCAATTGCCAAATGTTAAATGATTGCTCTAAGAAAGAGATGCCAGGACTGAACAGCAAAAATAGTCAGGACAGCATGGCTAGCATTCATTTTGCTAGGCCAAATGGGTACATTTGGTGTGACAAGATAGTTGTTTCTAAATTTGCTGTTAAGATGGATGAGTGAATGCGAAGTCAGGCTTTTGGCATGCTGGTTGGAGAATGCATGTCCAAAATGGCGGTGCCATTAATCTAAGGCAACCTGAACCTTTGTCAGGTACAGCTTGGAGGGGGCTTCCATTGACATTTGTTATGCTGGCATGAACAAAAGACAAAACGCTCAAGCATGACCCATTAATGGACATGGATTCTAAAACAATGTTAATAGGTAAAGTAAGTAACAGAGGTATTTAGAGATATAGCAGCAGACATAGTGCTCATATTTTGCTTAAATTGTGACCAAAGTTTATGGCAAGATATTTTTTTACACTCAATATCACAAGAATCGTTGCACCCAGAAGGAAGTGTTGGATTACAATGCTATTGGGGAGGACGAAAAGGTTACCAGGAAAAAATTTCTACACATACAGTAGTAGTGTCTCTCAGCATGGCGTTGGGCCACCATGTTTGCTAACCCAACATGCCAGGCGTCTCAGCACTGAGTTGTAGAGGTTCCTGACAGTGTCGTGTGATAATCCATTCCATGCAGCTTGAACATTCCCATACAATTCCTGCAGATTTTGTGGTAGAGGTGGAAGTGCAGCGACACCAGCCTTTCTGGACATGTGACCCATGACAGCAAACCGTCCATCTTGGCCCTGACCATGGTGCCTCCACTCACAAATTAGTTGGGTGTCTCTACCAAGACAAAAAGTGGGACTCGTCACTGAAGATGACCTGCTGTCGCTCTGAGTCACTCCGTGACAGTCTGGCATGACACCTTTGCAGTCATTGGTGACGTTGACCTTGTGTTAAGGGCAGTCGTTGTAATGATCTCCATGCATGTAACTCAGGCGTCTGCCAACAGGATGACTCATGGAGGACAACACTGCTCACTGAATGTCCATAATTGTGGCTGTTGGGTCTATCAGGTACAGAGATAAGACCTGTCCTCGCGTACATCACATGCTCGGCCAAGCATAAATGGATTCCTTCTAGGTGCAACAATCTTTTTATGTTGAGTGTCATTTCATTTTGTACCTTGTACTTAGTCATGTGACCATCGGCAGGCCAGTAATACAGTTCTCAGCTCTATAAGGATCCGTAAAGCTTTAATAACCTTTAAAAAGTAAGAAATGCATCTTATGAATGTACAAATGCTTTTTTCATCCTTTCGAAATGCTCTCATATAAGATAGATCTAATAAAGCCTCCCGGAGCCTGGTTAGTAATGTTTCACATTGCTTTCAGGGTTCATCCAAAGATACATTTTTCCAATGCTGGAATCTCAAAAATTTCCCACAACCAGTCTAATAATGTTTTCTGCCATTTGACAGGCCTACCTCACACCTCCGCTTGCCAAAGGAAAACGCTCTGTGTTGAGAAAGAGCTGAGGAAAACATGTCAGAGTGTGTTTACTTTCAAACATTGTAAAATGGCCCCCTTGATACCGTGCGGTCAGTGATGAAATTTATGCATGCTCCTAAACGGAGAACGGGACCATTTCAATTAGCGCGCTAATCCCTGCAAGACCTCACTGACAAAGCTGAGGTGTTTGAGTTGAAAGCTTGGGTCTTGAATGGCATTCAGAGTTTTCTGAGCCAAGTGACATCAAATAATTGTTCAGTGAAAGGAAGGCGTGTGCATTGATCACATGATCGTCACCTCACTGTGCCAAATGTGTGTGTGGTCTTTGCAGTCATGTGTGCTAGATACTGATCTTGTTAGGCTGAAAAGCGTCCAGCTGTGGTCAGTTCAGCCAAATATAACATTGTGATACTTGTCATATATTCATGGATTCACACTTTTTCACCGAGCTAATGAGGTAGTGCTTTTCAGTGCTGTTCCAGGAGCACTTATAAATCAGGCAATGCTACGTGCCACACATCATTAACATAAGAGGTCTGATGTAATTTGGACTTCTGGGTCACATTAGATGTGGTTAGATTTAAATTCAGGCTTCAGTTCAGAGCTTCTCCTCCATTTAGCATGTTGTTTAGGTACCCTCTGTACTATATAGAGCCTCTCTGTACATAAGCGCTGGTCAAACATCATTGCTACATCATTCCATCAAACCAAACAGAATTCCTTTCATTTTCATGATATCCTACCATGAAGGCCTTTTGGGAAAACTCTGTGCCTCCCTCTCGTGGCTGTGGCCCATGTGCTCTGTCGGACAGTGCCAGTGCTTGGCCCAGAGGGCAGATTTATAGTGGAGTTTAGTGTAATGTATACATGACCTCTGGGGCCGGGCATGGAATGGCTCCCAGAGGTGAGCGGTTGGGAGCGTTAGCACGCCTGCTGTCAGACAGAGCTTACCAGGCTGGCGGTATGGGATTAACACATAAAAACTCTTATCTGGTGAGTCAGCTGGCAAGAATGCAGCTCTCCCTACGTTTCCAGTGCTCCGATGAGGCCCCGGGGAGCTACAGTCGGGATGATCAGAGATCTTCACTTTCCTCACCTATAGAATGTGACTTTGATTGCGCTCATGGTATAAGACTCTACATATGTGGTCAGGGGCCCTCTTGTCTAACTACACAAGCGACCACAAAACCTTCTGTGGCCCACAAGATCGTACCAACCAGATCATTCAAACAGCAAAAAATACAATACAGTAATCATGCAGTCAATCAAACGCGCTTGTTTTATGATATAGCGCAACTCAGTAAAAGACCTGAACATTTTCGAAGTCACCTAATGAGTTAGCTGATCTTATCTGGCAGTTACGAAGTGCTGGATGACATGCTGAAGAAGTAAAAGTTGCGAAAGGAGTTCTGGCTCAATTCAATATGTTTAGATGCATATTTGTTTAGCCTCCAACTGACGGCGTAAGTTGTTTTGGCTTCATAGCTTTATTTAAAAGAAGGCCTCTGAGCACTCAGAGTTGTGTGGTAGTTGCTCTTTTTCTGTTCTCAGACATGTTAGGCGTAAAGGCCTTCACGAGCCGAACGTGATTTATTTCCACAATCTTTTTGTGTACATTAATTTGAGCGTGTGTGTAACTCATAATATCCAGGACACCAAACGTTTGTTTTTCCAATGCTGAAGATGCAATTTATTGTATTCGTGCTCTATTTGATATTGGTGAACTTTCTCCAGAGACAGGATTTGTTTGTCAGCGTCACAGAGAGCTTCAACAGCTCCAAAAATATCTCAAATGGAACTCAAACACCAAGCTGTGTGTGAAAGCTCTCATAAAGTCCCAATTTCTGAATGAGGAGTGGCTATCTGTGCTCCAGCTGCTATTCCACAATGGAGTGCCATCGTTTTCCCATTACATGAGGAGATTGTCAGCTGAAGACATTCTGGGCATTTGTTTTTGTGGTGGCACAATAAGGCTCAGTGCTTAGGTCCCCTTTCTTTAGTTCCTTTAATGAAGTTGTTTTCCTTGCTTTCCCCAGTCTGACATGCGGTCTGGCTTGGATACGTTCCTTTTCAAAGACCCTGTCTGTAACCATTTTCCATGATGGATACATTTCATACAAATAAAAAGAGCAGCATTTTATTCTGACAGTTAGAAAATAGTATTTATTTTATTTTATTTTTCCAAACAATTAGTCATATTTTCCAAATAATGTCTGGTTAAATGTTAAAGCATTGTTAAAAATGAAAAATAATTCTTAAAAAAGTCTATAGACTAATGAGGGCTGAGACCACGGCAAGATGGAGTCCAAATGACAGCAAGATTAAGCCTAAATGCTTATAGCTCAAACTTGATGTTCCTTTTAAAGTGTCTGGTTAAAAGGTAACTATGTCATGACATAAAATTATAGAATTACTTTCTGATTCGCTTTAATGTTTAAATATAGCAACGTTTAACTGTGGTGTAGACTTATCATGCTAATTACAGTCAGCTACACACACAGGTGCAATGGTCTGGTTTTGAGCTGTGTGCCCATTCATAGAAGGTTTATAGGAAGAAAATGCAAATAACATTTTTACAGGGTGATTGGTCCTGGTCGAGACCACAGACTTCGTTCAGACTAGTTCTAGTAAAAATACTATCGATTCCAAGATAAGTCAAAACACAGCAGGAATAAGTCTCAAGTCTAGGCTTGAATCTGAGACCAGACATCAGTGATCTGGCTGTGGAGGAAAGCAGGAACATCCACTGATCTGAAAGCAGTTTGAGGTTTACTGTTCAGTCTATTTTTGAGTTCAAGGACAACACAGATACAGACGATCTATACTCTACATTTCACACGGACAACAAAGGGTCCCCAACTCTGAGGTGGAACAGGATACTATAAAGGAATCCCTGTATTGCATTTTTGCTGTGAACTGGGCAACTGTAGGGTCTTTTTATGAACTCCCCCTTCCCTCGCATCCCAAAATAGTTCCACAGGATTTGAAGGCACTGTGCAGGTCAGTATGCACTAAAATGTACTTCAGGTATTATGTGGCCCTTGGTGACCTACAAGCATCATCATGCTGGAAGAGTCCATCTAGGTCTTGATAAACTGATTGTTACTCTGATCTGCGCCCAAACGCACATGCAAATGACCCATGTTTTTATCACTCCATGAGCGGAGTGCATTTACTCCAAATATGAGGAGCAACTGCAACCTAACTTCACCCTGGCTGAACACTGAGGTGGATTGTAACCTGTTGACTTGCTTGCTCAGCGATTCACGCCGTTCTCTTCTGACCCTCAGACGGTCTTTACCAACGAGGATGAGTGGATTTGAGGAAACCGGCTCCAGTTTCGGACGGTTTCAACAAACATCCCAACTTCTATTTTCAAATATTAGTGTAGAAATCCTGTACTATCAACATTTTTAATGCATCTAGGACACCTAGTGTTGTTTGGCAGCATAAGCATAGACACTGATTAACCTCAAATATCAAACAAAGTTTATGTTTACAGCTCTCTGTACTCTTAAACTTCTCACCAAGTGTTTACAGTGGAGATAAAAGTTTGTTTTCATTTAGAAGTGAACGCCACTCTGAACACAGCTATGGAGTTTAAGGTTCTACAGCAGCAACTGATTTGATTTGATTGCAGGTTAGACTCTTGATTTTAGAGAAGCCCCCTTTTAACCTCTTTTTACCGTGACTCCGGTAAACAAACTTATGATGGTGTTTAATGACGCTCATCTTCCTGCCTTGAGGGAACTTGTCAAATTGCCTGTTGTGCTTGTTGTCCCAGGACATTGGCCCCTTGAAACTGCGTTTGTTTGTAAACAGACCACTGAATAAATAGTACCCTGTGCGAGACCCAGCACGCACATCCTCCAATTACTATGATGATTTCACCCTCTTTTTTTCCATCCATGTGTCCTCTGCTCTCTTTCTTTTTATGCTACAAGCTTACAGAAGACAGCCACGCTCTTTAACTCACTCTGTAAGGCACTCTCTTATGGAGGACTGCCAGAAAAAGCAGGTGGTACAAAGACCTTTGAAGCCGTGTGCATTTTTCTCATGCACATCTCAGCACATCACTGGAGCTCTGTCCAGATAAAGGATATAGCACAGCGCATGCCAGCTAATGTACACTGGAGTATTTTCCATTGACTATCATTAACTCTGAATAGTAAGACTGCTACTTGGTAATCAGTAGCTCAGACAAGACCCCTATTTAGTGGTTTAGTACATGAGACGTCCTTAATTTCTGGTCCAAGTCTTCTTCACATATTGGTCTTTCTTGCCTCAGCATTCATGCCGAACTGCTGGGATAGCAGACTTTGGCAAAACTTGTTGTCCTGACCGAAATATTCAATTTTCATGAAATATTTATGTAAGATTACAATTACATATGATTTAAAATAACATGATGATTGACAAGCCTGGTAATAACCAAGGGGGGCTAAAATAGCATGTTTGCGGTAAATTTTGGGGAAGTTTTGGGAAGCCAGAACACTTTTTCCAAGTCTGAAATCAACACTCGTACCACCAGTTACACAGTGGAAAGGAGTGTTCTTACTGGATTCATCCTGTAACCCACTGCGTCAGTCGCTGGGCACCATACAGCAGTTGTTTGTGAGACCTGCTAAAAACACCCTCTTGATTTACTGCCTCTCCGAATCCTTAGCCTATACAAGGGTGGCAATTTCTGCCAGCTATTGCTATGGCATGACGTCTCGGCTCTATATCACCGTTGCAACCTGGCCCCCTTGAAGCCAAGGCAGGGAGATGTAAATGGGATTATCAGTGGTCATATTATGAAGCTGGAGACGAGTGTTCTAAGCAACGTGCTTGAAAACTGATAACAGATCACACAGTCTACAGAGAGACTAAACGTGACACCACAGCAGCACACAAAGACATGGGTTGAAACATTTTATTACTGCCAGCACGGTTCGTAAATGAGCTTCCTAGCACATTTGATTCTACACGTACAGGAGATTTGCATCAGGATGTTTGTGTGTATGTAAGAACTTGCAGCTAGATTCTCGTCAGTTGGTACCAAAGGCAAGAAGGCATAAAATTCTCCATCTTGTCTGCAAAAAAGCCCAGTGGTGCGAAGAGGGTGCTGAAGAACTGTGAAAAAAAAAAAAACAAGAACAAAGAGAAGAGAGAGAAAACAAAAAGAAATATAAAGCCTGAAAAAAGGCATTCAGAAACATGTCCATGGCAAGACAACATGAATTACTGGAGTATAAAAGTGGGACTAGACTTTGCATTTTTGGAGTTGCATTTGACATTCCTCGATCCACAGTGTCATGTTTGTATTGAACAGTGGGCAGCAGCTGCCCACGGGTGCTTAATGATTGTGACCGGCAGTGTCTGGCTAGAATTGTCAGTGCAAACAGACAAGCGAATTCTACAGTTACTGCAGAAGGGGGCCCCACACGCGTGGCCCCACGTAGCCAGGGACCCTAGTTGTCAGCAAGACACTATACAGGCTACTGGTGGTTCCACACCAGTGTGGGGTGTGTTTTTACATTTCACTGCTTGGTGACCAATGGCAGCCCTTCATAGCCTTCATGTACCAATGTGATCATGGAATATTTACGAAGGATACAGCACCGTGCCATTGGGCCCAAGTCGTCTCAGGCCAAGAAGGATTCTGGAGAGTTTCTGCAATTTTTTTTCTAACTGCACAGACACAATAGATTACAGGGTATGTAAGGCAACAAAGGTTACACCTATGCTGCCTCAGAATGCTGCGTGAGTAGTACACATAGCCTTGACTTCAGGAGGTCTGCTATATGGTATTACCCTGTGGAAGTCTATCGTTTGCCCACACAGTTCCTTGAGTGTAGGCGTTATAAACTCATCATCAAAAGAATAGTTGCACCTGGCAGGAATCAACCAACAGGAATTAAACTTTGAAACATGCGAATGATTCATGTTTCACACTCGGCCGTACATGCAACATGAGCAATGACAGGTCTTAGCACTGTACCAGAGTGACCCAAGAGCCATGCTTGCAGACATTCAGCAAGCAGCGATTCCCTCTATGAGTCATCCTGTTAATGCCAGCACCACTGGGAGATGACTGCACAACCCAAGACAACATGGATGCAGAACTTTATGACTCCACAGACTGCAATGGTTTTGTGCCAGACTGTCATGTAGTGATAAAGAATGGCAGCAGGTCATTTTCAGTAACAA
This sequence comes from Prochilodus magdalenae, assembly GCA_024036415.1. Taxonomy (NCBI): domain Eukaryota; kingdom Metazoa; phylum Chordata; class Actinopteri; order Characiformes; family Prochilodontidae; genus Prochilodus; species Prochilodus magdalenae. The sequence goes on along the minus strand of JAMWET010000674.1, from coordinate 1,165,451 downwards.
GTCTGGCTTTTGTCTTGGTGGAGACGACCAATGAACACCTTGGTGTTATCTTGGTGTTATCTTATAAAACCCATTCTTGTTCCATCATCAGAGTACGTTCTACTCTACAAACCTCTGGCATAGGCTGCTCCCCTCCAATTGTTACCTGTATTTGCAAATACAGTCTCTTCAACCCTACCACCGTCTGCATTTAAGGCCAACTTCTCTAGATACGGCAGCCTAACAGTTTTAAAATGTTTAAAAAGGTGAGGGAATGAAATTGTAGGATAATGTAGGATACACTAATCACTGATGACATTTTGCATGTGGCTACTTGTATGACTCAGTGAACATTATTCTTTTTGTAAACAGAGAAAAATAAATTGAACTCTGCTGCTGGTTCCTATATACACCAGCGGTTAGCAAAGTATAAAAAAAGAACTTGCCATTTATCAAGAGGACGTTCTAAATGCAGTAAATATTTCATAAAAGTGATCGAGTTTTGCGCCTCTGAACACTACTGTTAGAGTCATAGCTCAAGAGGGGTGCAGGCCAGACACAAACATTAGGGAAGCGCTCCTCCGAGCTCGGGCCAACACGCAGCTTCATCACTGCAAGCTGGCGTGGAAACGTGCATCTGAAAAGAGTTTGCAGGCCCACAGTTCAGTCCACCATAAACAAGCGCTTAATGTGTTTATGAAGTGATATGTTTCACGGTTCAGCAGATGTTTATGACAGAATATGGGAAAGGAAGTTTGAAATGCTGCGGCGGCAGCAAAAAGGGAGGGAAAATGGCGATGGTCGGCGGTTGGAGCTGGAGAGGTATCATCCATTTTAACGCAGATCCAGGAAATAGATAGAGCTAATGTAAATACGTGTTGTAACATGACAAACGAGGATGATAAAAAGATAGAAGCCATCGAGGCTTGGTGTCCTCAAATTGCATGGTTTATTACTAGAACAAATCGGGGTATTACAGCGACAATTTTTAGCAGTCAGGGAACTGCGTGCCTGTGCATGTTTGTTCTTAGAGCGGACATCTAGCCGCGCCCCCGTAAGTGCACATGTGTGTTACAGAGTGCAAATGGAGAAAGCTTGAACTGAACAATCTGTGTCAATGGCAAACTCCTTCGGTCAGTCTTTCTAAAAAAACAAGTAGCTACAAATGCACGCAAGCAAGACAACATATGAAACATCTCAGTGACAGATCATCAACAACGGAGGGAAACAAACAAGCAGGGGCCAGCATCCTGTCACGGCATGTGCGGAGCGGCCAATTATGAGACTAAAGGTTGGTTGGAGAGCAGACCATGGCTATTCCTAATCTGGAGGATATTTAAAAGGTCTGGTCAGAGAGCTCTGCTTTTCCTCACCTCTCCTCCTCTCTGCCCACCTCATTCACTTATTCCTCGACGAGCGTTACACTAAGCAGACTCCGGCCTCAGCCGTAAATGCTCCGTCTATGTGGAGTCTTTCCCAAAACAAAAGCCTCTAAAGAGAAGCTCCAGCGCATGGGTGTATTTACAGAGTCTAAACCAGGCTCATAGATAAAGACCTAATAAAAGATGGAGACTGTTTGCAGAATATGCACCCGATCATCTCTGAGGCCAAGAATTCATACAACTGTGCCCACGTGACTACAGATAGTGAGCACTACTGAGGTTCTGCAGATGAGTCAGCCTTGACTGCGTGGTCCAAAGGCTAATTTTATTTACTTCTATAATGTCAAACAAAATGTGAACTTGTGAATATTTGGAGCTGATTTGCCTACACTGCAATTTGAATATTAAACAAAAAGCAGGGATAAAATGAAGAAAAGTAATTCTATCAGTGCAGTTCAGACTTACGGCTTTGACGAAGACACCCATAAGGTCAGGGAACTGGTGTGTGAGCATGGCTAGCATGGCAGTGAAGGAACACAAGCCTGCTGTGAACAGGATAAAGAATGGCAGCTCTTTCTTCGGGTAGACTGAGACCTCATGAAACGCTGGGTGGAGAAAGAGGCAACATTTAATATTTGTAATTAAAACTTGAATAACTAACCTAAATCATGCTGCTACTTAACAAATAAAGAGGGCATACTCACAGGGAAGTAGCTCTCTGTCTGCCGTCTCTGTGCAGCCTGGGTAGGGGTAGAAGAGATGACCTTTTTCCAAAGGGTATGGTATGATCCGGAATGCTGGTGAACAAAGAAGAGAAGGCTAATAAAAGTTTTGCATGTGGAAAAAAAAAAAAAAAAAAAGTGTATATACCGTGATTTAAGTCAGCTGGTTTTTAAGGTTAGGCTTATGGATTGATTCACAATGTTGTGCAGTTTTACGCTTCTGATATATATGGAAGAACCTTCTCTGTTTCTGGAAGGAGTGTTCTGGCATTTGTAACATTCGATTCAATATCTTAAAAATAATGTCATATTTTGTCAAAATGTTTATTATTTACAATTTGACAGAATGGCTGCAGTATGTCAGAACTGTGGTGTAATATGTCACAATAAAATTATTTTTAAAAATAGTTTTTAATTAATATTTGGGAGCAACAAGTCATTGTTTTAAGAAAAAAGGTAATTATTTTGTCACAGTAAATCAAAAGTTTGACATACTGCAGCCAGATACAGAGAACAGGTTTAATTTATTTTCTTTTACTTGCTGAAATGGGCTTCCATTCATGAATTCATGCTTAGAAAAAAAGCACAACATACTTTAAATCTTCTTAAGAGTTTTTTAGTTTATATAGGATACCTACAAATGTAAATGCACATATATTGCCACTGAGTGTGTAGAAAGGACAGGGGCATATCTATGACTGATATTTCTGTGCATGCCTGTGTACATGTGTATACATACTGCCTTCCCAGGTGCAGTGCAGCAGGTTAAGAGCTCCCTCTGCTCGCTTCCAATGCTGCAGATGAAAGAACGCATATGCCACTGCTTCACTATCACCTCTTTTCAGAATGTGCTCTGGAGGCAGGATCAGACTCTTCATCTCTAAAAGATACTGTAAATACACACACACACACACACACACACACACACACACACATATGCATATAATATTTGTTGGATATACACAAATATAATTGTTATAAAATGATTCTAAAATTATTGTATCTTTTAATTCAGTCTCTTAATCAAAAGAATATGGAAGTGTCGGATTGCAACACCATTGGAAAGGAAGATAAAGTTTACCAGCAACAACAAATGATGAAACATTTAAACTGATATGGGCAATGGTTATTGAGCTACACATACAGAAGCAGTCTCTCAGTTTTGCATTGGGCTACCATGTTTGCTAATGTAATATGCCACAAGAAGTTGTAGAGGTTCCTAATGGTGTCCTGTAAAGCTTGAATATTCTTACACAGCTCCTGCAGATTTTAACGTATAGAATGATGGTTAAGTGACACCAGGCCTTCTGGACATGTGGGAAAAAAAAAAAAAACCACCAACATTTATCTTGGCACTGAACATGGTGCCTTACATGGATTCGTTGATCGTCTCCGGAAAGATAAAAGTGGGACTCGTCACTAAAGATGATCTGCTGCCATTTTAAGTCACTCCATGACAGTCTGGCACGACACCATTACAGTCTTTAGTGACATTAACAAGGTGTTAAGTGCAGCTGTCCTAATGGTCTGTGTACATGTAGTCTTGGGTTGTGGAGCCACCTGCCAATGGTACCAGCACTAACAGGATGACTTATGGAGGGCATCACTGCTTACTGAATACCAGTCAGGGACTGTGATAAGACCTGTCCCTGCTTACGTCACATGTGCAGGTATGCATGAAACTTGAATCAAACCTACCCACCAAGTTGTATTCCTGTCAGTTGCTTGCTTCTTGGCGCAACTTTTTTGATCAATAAGTATCTCGTGTTTGTCAACAAATCTGTCAAACTATTTGGAGGAAACAAAAAATAACATTTCCAGATGTCGAATGTAAGCTGCATAACACTGAGCGTACTAATAAAATTTATACCCAGAATGTCTCACAATTGAAAATCAGTAGCAAAATCTGGCTGGCCAATTAAGAAAAAAATGCCAAGGTTAATGAACAGTGGGAGTAGACAGGACTGAAAAACAGGAAGGCATTGGGATGATGGTTGGGACTTTGTAACGACAATTAATTGTAATTCTGTGACAAATCACTTTAAACAGTAAATTACAGTTTATTCATTAATACCATCTGCTAATTTTGCCATGTAACTTGCTGGTTGATCCTAAAACATATAAAAAATAAAGTGCAGTATAAATCATCAGCTTATATCGCTGTGATTCAAATGAAGCGATTGCAAGAGTACAGGTGAAAGTATTACTGCACCAAAATTCTAAACATGGCTCCGTCTGTGTTTTCAGGGCTGCCTGTATGCGTATGTGTGCGTATGTGTGTGTGTATGCGCGCTTCAGAGCATAGCCCTTCTAGGCCCCTGCAGTGTATTGGTGGGGGGAGTAGGGGCGGCAGAACAGTGGGATTAAATGGGTTTAGCTGCAGGGTAACCTTCCCAAACCTCCATGTCTGTGCCCACAGCAATCTGGGACTCCAGCGAGCTTATCTCTCCACTGGGAATAACCCACACACCATCATAATGCCCCGCTCAAATTCTTAAATGCCCTTTTTTATGGCTCCAGTGTGCCCATTTGCCCTAGCTAGCTTGATGCTGACCACTGACATTAGACTGGCAGCTGTCCTTGGTGGCATCCCCTGGCACTCCCTTAGACCTTTGAAGTAGGGATACAATGTCAGTGCTGGTGCCTTTTATGTGGGGGGTTCTCCTAAGCCAGTGTTTCTCAGATAAGCCTATGTCTGAATCTCATGCTGCCTGTAACCCTTTCACTTGGCCAAACCAGTAGGCTCACGCCAGCAAGCGAACTCAACAAAGCAAATGTCCAGTGTCAGGCAATCAATAGGTACACTGGGATTTCCACTGTGTAAGTCTGTCTTATTGTACCACTATAATAGCTCTTCATCAGCCTAAAGCTACACTGCACTTAAACATAACAGGGATGCACAATGACACCAACATTCAATTGTCTTCAAATAACCAATTTCTTTAAGAACATTACTGGTATTAAACAGGTGTTTAGGTTATGTGTCCAATATTTTAATGGTGCATTAACTGTACTCTGAAAGATCAGAATGTTTAAATAAAGCTGGTGTACTATTTTGTTAATTTTACTGCATTTATAAACCAACAAAAATGCTCAGTATGTTCAAACTTTGTATGTTCCATTTCCAATTGCTGAAGTAGGTATCTTCTCTAGCAGCAACAGATATGTTCCCAAAAAATATTGGCTATTGTAAAAAGTCTATCATTTCCGTACGGGTGCATAGCTAGACAAGGGATATTCACTCTTACAAGTGCCCATAGCATTACATTGTAAACGCAGCTGGGAAAGGTTAAAAAAGGAATTTAGGCAAACCAAAAAGTATGTCCCATCTCCACTCTGCTGTGGAGACATACACGCATCCTGAAACATGAAAGTCCAGGTGTGTGCATGCGTGTATGTGGGAGGTTATTCACCTCAGGCAGGTGTACTTTGTAGTCAGATCCAGTGTGTTTGGGGCTGGGTGATGTAGGTGTGGGTGTGCGTGTGTGTGACGGGGATGGGCAAGTTGGAGCCAAGTACAGAGAGAAATGGAACATGGGGGCTTCAGAGTAGTTAACTGCCTTGAAACGGTCCAAAACACAGAGGATCGATTTCTACCCTAAACAACATTCAGGGCATTTTGCCATTGTTGGGCCAGTTGTTTAAGCTGCATAGTTTGTAATGTAAAACTCAACCTGAAGAACGTACTCTCTGCAGTCTGGCGGTGTTCATTAAGTTCAGCTTATCACAATTCAACAGCAGCACCTAGTGGCATTCGGAGAACTAGGCTGAGGGCCGATTAAAGGAAAATTTTTACAGAATGTTTTTACAGTTGCTGCTGATGGATTTTAGGGGAGCGGTGAATGGTGAGCAATGACAGCAACCAAAAGGGGAAAGACTCCAATTCTGGAGAGCCATAGAAATGTTCTTGATGCCTATTTTGACTTAATTTAACACACCTGATTTAACTTATAAAATCATGGACAAACAGTGGAATTTGGTGTGTTAGTTATGGGACACTTCTGGTATAAACTGTAGGATCTCTGAAGCTGAGTGTTATTCTGTAGTTGGTGTTCCAAACCTGATACGTTTTGTCCTGTGTTCTACCCACTCCTCCTCCACAGCATACCCTACAATTAAACTAACAGACCTGCGCTCTGAAGTGACTTCAAATAACAGTACATCTACCGTTAAACTTCAACACCTATATACCAACATTTCCTACTCAAACTGAAAGTGTCTACAGCCAATTAGCACACAGCATGTTTTGGTAAGGTTACTGGTCATGTGAAGTCAGTTCCCTTTGAATCAGTCTTAGCTTGCATCCAGCAAAAATTATATTTTGGCTCCTTGAGGACTCTTTGATGGTGGGGACTTGATGGATTTGAGAGTCTTTGAGGACTCTCTTTTGGACTTACAGGTTTGGCGACATACTTTGAAAACAATATTAATTCATCCAGTTCCTAGATCTATAAGACAAGGTCTTTGAAAGGAGAGAAGTTATATCTAACCTTTGGTACATGTGGATTGAACTCCACAGCTCTGTGTATAGCCTCAACTGCATTCATCTCTGCAGTACTAAGACCTCGCCGAGAAGCTGCCTCAGGTGAAAACCTGGAGCATAAATAGTAACATACAGACTTGGGGTTACTCTTTGCAAATTTAACTGATCATCATACAAGACAACACACCGGGTCATGTTAAAGAGTTAAGTTAATGCTGGGAAGATATAATTAACTGAGAATGCCCAGTATTCAAGAACAGTGGATATACTCAACACTTACTTGTCTGACACTGCCCGTGCTTTCAGTAAGGCAGATGTGTAGCATATAGTGGCAGATTTTGGCAAGCTGATATCTGAAAACAGAGAAGATAATGACCTCTTCATGTAGCTTGGGCAACATACTGGTGAAAGAGATTATAGGTGAATGTTTGCTTATTGAGCTCACCATCATATTTTGCTAAGACTGCTTGTACATCTGCATATGCCTGTAGTTCCAACAATGCTTCAAGAAGATTCTCATGGATATTTAACATTCCAAGTAAGGGAAATTCTTTCATTAACTACAAAAAAAGACAAACAGAGGACAAATATCACAAAAGAAGTCATACAAAGTAGAAGACTAGGAAACAAGCAACAGGGACAAAAAAAAAAAAGTATGAGATGGAAAAAATAAATACTGTACCACTGGATAAATGTAATATAATCTTGCATGTAAAGGTGTATATTGCTCTTACATCTCTCATCATCTTCACAGCCTCTTTGATGCGTCCCAGTTTCCGGGCACACATGGCCAGTCTGCGTTTAATGTACACCAGAAGATTTGTGTCTTTCCCCGCTGAGGGATCAAGCACAAACAATTAATTATAAAACATAATGAATTAATTATCACATGGGAATGTGTGTGTTGCGTGTTGGGTCAGGAGTCTGTACCAAACTTAAGTGCTTGTTTAAATAGCCGCTCAGCTTCTATGATGGTGGTGGCTTCCTCTTCAGCCAGAAGCACATAAGCTGCAGCACATCTGAAAACGTAACGGACGCCATAAGTTTTAATGCTTAAAAATTGCACACTTTTTCACTTCCAAAGATTTATCCTAACATACGTTACAATGAAATACAAGCAAGGGTGTAACCAACCTTGTAAAATGTAGGCATACATTCTACCTAGGACTATACGGGTTGACGGATAATTAAGTAACCACAGTCAGTCACTTTCACAATCATTACTTTACAATTATGTTTAGAATGCTGCAGGTTTTCATTTTCAGGCATGTCCACATTCCTGGTTTTCCCTCCCTGCGATTCTATGAAGACATTTAAATGAGACCCTTCCATAGCTTGAATATGGGTGTCAGTTGCAGCTACTGAAACTCTAATGCCAAATAATATTATTGGATATACAAGAACATGTTGTCATGAAAAACATCACATGGCCTTCAAAAAAAATTCCTTCCTTAACTCAAAGCACAACATTAACCTGCTCATCAGCCTAAAATACCCATGCACAATGCCAAGCCCCAGTTTGAGTGGTATAAAGTTCCACAGCTTTGGGCTATGAAGCTGTTGAACTTTGGCCTCTGCAGTTACCTCCAACACTTAAATGAGTTAGAGTGACAATTAAACTTTCAGAACTAATAATCCAGCATCAGTAGCTAAAATGACTAGAAATTTTAAACAACCGAATGCAATAAAATCCTCACAGCAATATTCCAGCAACTAGTGTACACCTTTTACAGAACAGTAGAGACTATTTCTGCAGCAGAAGAGGGGGTATAAACTCAACGAGTAGGCACTCACAAACTTCTTGGCATGTACATTCACACAACAAAACAAAACCAACTAAATCAGACAGAAAACAGAAACGGCGAATAAATGCTGGAAATGCTATAACAGCAACATGGATATCAGTTAAAGCTTCATAATGGTGAAGTTACTCACTCATGATTAAGCTCTATGGCTTGGTAAGCAGCTCTGATTCGAGCTTGTGGATTCCTCTCTCGCCAGGCCTTTTGCATCACTGTAGAGGCACACAAAACACAGTTAGACCAACAACAAAGTCCGCATACAATTACCAAAATGTACACCACAGATTTAAACACTGAGGGTTATGAAACTGACCAGTGTCCTCTGGTTTGAGTTGCTGTGTGTCACAGGTAAAGAAGGTCTGGTGATCTTGTGCTGAAAGATTCATGTCGTAGTAGGTAAGAGGCTCTTTACCCGTCACCCAGGTGTATCTAGAAAAGACAGGGTCCAAAAATGAGGGATGAGAGTGGGCGAAGACTACAGGGACAGGCCATGATATAAAACTGTGTCGTTAACAACAGGAAACTAATGACACTGATGCAGTAAAATCATACCTGCTGTACTCTGCACCTCGGAAAAGATTCAGAGGGTTCCTCCATACTTTACACTCTGAGAACACACGTTTTATTTAATCAGTGGTAAGCATAGGAAATTAATATGGAAACCTTTTTTTTTTCTAAAAAAAAAAATAAAATTACCATTTTTGGTAAAGTATTCCTATTATATTACATTGCTAATAACAAACATATCAAAACGAAAATATGAAAAGCTAAAATCACTGGTCAAAAACTACTAACTATTAATGATCTATACTGACACAGACATTTCCACTTAAGGAGGACTTATTATGCACATTTTCAATGCTCATAATTTTATTTATAGAGTTTACCAGAACTAATGTATAAACTTCAAAGCAACCAAAACACAATGTTTATCTTTATGTACATCTTTATTCCCCCTTCTTTCTGAAATGCTGTTAAAGCTCCTGTGTCTTTAAGTCCCGCCTCCTGATGAACAGATTGTGTCTGATTGGTCAGCTTGCCTGCTCTGTTCTGTTTGGTCAACTGCCAGAGCAGCGTCTCCTGTGTTACAAGATGACATCACCTTGTTACAGAGAGAGAAAAGCAGTTTCTGTGGTTGACCTTTGGCGTGTATTTGGGCTCTATAACTCTGCAGACTGCTTACATGCACAAAAAGGTAAGTAACACACTGAAGAACCCGGAAAAACAACAGGAAACCATAATAGGTCCCCTTTAACTAACAGCTCTGATCTGTGCCCACTCAACTATTTAACCATATATGACCTTTACCGTCTAAGCAGGTTGAGACAGGAAAACACTGACGGTGCGGACTGCGGTGGAACTAGGCCTCCACTGTCAGAGTTCAAAAGCACAGCTGTGGGCTACACATGGCTACCTGAAACACTGGGTCGCTGCTCCACTTCTCCATTGGCTGAGGAGAAGAGGCCGGCAGAACTGTTGTTCTCCACGCCACCAAGGAGAGGACGCAAGTGACTGACGGAAACCTGCTCAATGAAGGAGGTGCCATATTTTCTGAAGTACCACCATTCAAAGATCTAGTGTACAGAAAGAGGGAAGAGAAAGAGGTGTGTTTACATTTCACACAGCTTAAAGGCTCATTTCAAAGTAGTCAAAACCACGTAGTGAGAAGGCATTTCACTCACATACAGCCTTTTATCATTGTTTGGCCAACATTCTGACTAACGTCTGTAAACGCAGAGACTTACCAGTATAAGGCCAGAGATAAGAGAGGAGGTTCCAGTGAGCGCTACATAGAATTTAGGTGTAAGAGTGTTTAAAAACATGGATGCTGGAGGAAAAAGAAAAGAGAAAAGCTGTTAGTATCAAACTAAATAGCCTCTTCCCAGACTAACAAAGAACTCCACTTACTGACAGGTCTATAAACAGGTCTACATGTATGTCATGAGAAGGAGTTTATCCAAAGCTCAGTCCTCTGAGTGACTGACAGCTCCACAGTCTCAAGACTCTTGAGTTTTAGCATTACTGTTAAACTAAGCCTGGAAACTGTGTCTCGCTAGAACAGCCCTGGTAGATTCAACTACAACAGCAGTAACTAGCTAGCCGAGAGGAGAGCGGACAACCAGAGTGTGTGTGTAAACAAACTGCAGGAAACTTTGTTAGCAGCTAAGCTAGCTAGCTAGGTTAGCTCCATGTATCCGGCGAGCAGCAGCAGGGCTCCGTCTAAACACATTACCGGCGGTAACAGACTCCTGAAGCTTCAGCGGACTCCGCAGCACGTAAATCATAGTGAGAACCATGGCGAACCAAACTGCACACACATAGGTCCAGGACCAGGAGAGCCAGGACTTTAATTTCTCCGCAAAGCCGTGAGATTGAGGATTACTGCTGTTGTCGTCCGCCATTTTTCACCGGATGGCTATAAACACTGGAAAGCGTTGGAGAGTGACGGCTGTAATAGCTCGAGCTCTCCACGGGGTGGCGGTCAACTCCCACTTATGGGCACGCGAGGAAGGGAAGCAGCTCACGAGCTTTAATTATTAAAACTATTTTTAGGTTTATGTTTTTTAGTCTTAGACATCAAATTTCAGCTATTTCTACAGGTAAGCAAAATATTCCTGTGCTTCAGTAAAAGCAGAAATACTATCATAGCCCATTTCTGCCATTTAAAATAAAGGCCATACAGTAGCTGATAAATATGGCTTTTATGACGAATTATTTAAATTAATATGAGAAAGTGAGTCATAAGTCGTAATTATAAGATGCTGTGCTAATTGTGATTTACCAAGTGACTGCAGAAGGGTTTCCATAAATATTCCTGGTTAAATATTACTAATGTTCTAGCAGTATAAATGTACATGCTTATGCATATTTATTATTATAATTTAAGTTGACCAGACAAAACATGAAATATCTTAAATATCTTGAGTCCATACTGTCTGTAATGGAATTAAACTAAGTAAATGATATATATATATATATATATATACTTATACGCAATATATGTAATTTTTATTTCCCAAAACTTTGCATTTCTGCATGGTGAAATTAGCACTAACAAGGGCTCTTGTCTTGTTACAAGCTTGACATCACAATAAAAGAACCCCTTTTTGTGCCAAATATAACCATCAGTCTTTAGAGCTATTTCACCACACAGAGAACTGATTAAGCCTCTATACAGAGAGTGTAGTAGGAGAGATACTGTCCACCCCTGATTCATGAACACTGGTTTTTGTAGACCGATAAAATTTTTAACACAAAATAAATAAATAAATAAAAAAACTAATTTCCACTTTTTTGAATGTTGCTGAGATGTACAGTTATTCAAAGTGGGACCAGGCAAGTCTACAATACAATAGGACCCATAGTTTTAAACAGGTGATGTTGAAAATATTAAATCTGGAGAAGGAAAAAAAAAAAGTTCTCTGGGAATTTGTTGAAAAATGAAAACAAAAATGTCCCCAAAATTCTAACTACAATCTTATCTAAATAAACCCAACAAATAAATGCCCCCCTTTTAAACCTTTATTATTGGATATGTTATATTGTGACCTGTACATGCCTTCCCTAAAAATGCAATTGTCTGTGAAGATGTGAAACCTCTCAGGTTTGGTTGCATTAAAAACACACAATACTGTAAATCTTTATCTCTGGCAACCCCACAGTGTCTTCCTTATCATTTCTCTAAATAACTTTCAGAGGGACCTTTAGATACATGAAGCATGTCTGGTTTCTACAACCACCATTGTGAGCAATTCTGACTTTCTGAATACGTGTTTACATCCCTAGGATTTCGTTGTGCAGAAATATTGAAAAGCAGGAGCATTTTAAATGTAGCTCTAAATAAAACTCAATAAGCACTATGTTGGTGCAAATCTTTTTTTATTCCTCTGGGATCATATTTGTTCATACATTTGTAAAAAATAGTAATAAATGCTTGGGAAGGAGGCAGAGATCAAGAGTAAACTTTGTGTGACTGCATACAGTATACCAGTTTTAGACACCAGGGGGTGATATTCTGACCATTTCCAATCAAAGAAACAAGGACATTAAAGGCTACATCTGTAAACTGAAACTGTGGACCATACCAACACAGTGCTGCTAACTTTGGCAAAAACTCCATCATCAAATGACAGGACATATACATGAGAACACCTGACAAACACTGCGTTTAGGAGACTCATTATTGAGGTGGCCGAACAAGATGCCATGAAGTAGGTATTAAAGGTTCACAAGGGAACAAGGTTTACGTACATCCGACTGATACATTTGACTACTACATATAGTAGAGCGCACCCCGAAAACGATCTCCAGAGCACTTAGCTACTTGAAGTATTCACTTTTTCTAACAGCAGTGATCTATATGCGTCGAGCATTAGGCGTGTGGTCATGTGGTTATATGGTCTAGACTTTCAGGGGACAGTTTTCTGGACAGGGTTTACAACATATTAGCAATGGCTAAAAATTGAAAAGTAACCACAAACATATTTTTGCTTTGTATAATGTGTGTGGCTCCAGAAAGAACGTCATAAAACCAAAACAAAGGCTTATTATATAGCAACATACCAGCAACAGCACATACACAGCCACTCAAAGATTTGGCACAAATTAGGCTTATGTTAACACGACTGCAGAGGTTAATCTTACATTACAATAGAAATATTTTTAAAATGCTTAATAAAAGGAAGTCATGATCTGAACGTTGATATTTGTTGCTTTTGGCTCATGTACACTAGCATACTCATGACGGACCAATCTTGTGCTCACCTACACTACACAAACCTTCAGGTTCACAATGACAAGAGTCCAGATTTAGACTCTCAGTTCATGCAGTAACCACCACAAACCGTTTTTACTGACAAAGGTGCTCGAGTTTGTTCATCCGATATCTGATCAACACAAAGGTTCCAGGGCATCTGAAAAGCTCTGGTATCTCGTTTTACCAAAGACTGGAGTTGTAAGAAAGCTAGGTTTAAAATCAAATGCTACCTCAAAGCATGTTTCAAAAAATGTCAATAAAAATAAAGCTATGTCCAGAAAGTCCCTCTAACTTGCCGAGCATTGGGGTGTCGATCAGGGAGGTGGGGGACACAAGGGGGGGTAGGGATACATTTCTGACCCTGTGCACTGGTGTTGCAGGAGGTATTTGTTCAACAGCAAGGACTGTTGCTAAACTCATTAGAACAAGCTCACAGCCTTCCGACGATACAGAAAGGGAGGCAGTCTTTTTAGCTGAGGTTAAACCTTGGCTTTTGTACAATTAAAAAAAAAATAAACAAACAAAACATTTCTTAGCACACTTATAGAAGGCTGTGCTCTAAGCCTGGCCCCAGCCTCAGGCCTGGGCCCCTCTCAGTTCGTTTCTTGGCTTGTAATGCGAGCAGAGGGTTGGCATGCCGAGTCAGGTCTAAGCGTTCTGCATCTCTTTGCCGATCTTGTAGCTGAGGATCTTGTTCCAATCGATCTTGGTGCGAGTGACGGGGAGCAGCCGGCGTAAGGCTTTAAAGGTGGTGTCCGACATGGTCTGGTAGTTCTCAGTGATTGCCGTCTGAGGGAAAAGAAAGAACTAAAGTCTCTACACTCTTTTACACACAACAGACTGCCTTTTTATGATTACTTGTTAGAAACAGAACTGCTATAAAAATCACAATAGTGATTATAGTGACTAGTGAATAATGCTGCACAATATTTGGGGGCGATATATATTGCAATATGAAAAACTACAGGAATCTTTAGCAAATGACCATAAGAGCTTTATTTGGAAATAAGTAATTAGAATGAATGTTATTATTTTATCTACATTGTAAAACTTGAAGTTTCTCCACCGTTCTCTTATTACCCTTCTTGTGTTAATCCTGATAAACTCATCTGACAAAATATTACAGATTGTGATGAATAATAGGCAGAGAAAGTCAAATGTGTGGTTGTAGAGACCCTGCTTCTCTTTTTGTGCATGTGTATATGGACACTACAGATTACACTTGGGGTTTCTGCTGTTCCTCTGTGTTAATAACGGCCAATCTTTAATTTTTGCTACGCAATAAGCATCAGAACAGGACCTAAAGACGAACAAAGAGTCTCACAGTGAGTTAAATCTAATGTAATAAAGGAACTGACAAAAGCAATTAGGGAAAATTAAACTGAAACTGAGGAACAGAGAAAGAAGGCAGGAAGCATTTTCACATTCATAACAACCAGTTTGTCACACTTTAGTTTTGACCTTTTTACATCAGTAACGACAGCTGTCTGGATTTTTTACTTACATGCAATTTAGCTGTGCGCACTTAATTGCTTAGACAGCTGATTGTGAGTTTTGAACAAGTAGTTTCAGATTTCTGAATTTTAGTTAAATTGTAAATTTAGAGTAAATTGTGTTCTCAATTTGACATACTTTGATCTAATTTGCCTTACTTGGCCTCACAAGTCCTGAAATGTGACTACATGAAAATGGATTGTTATTCAGCAAAAATTAATTACATTCAGTAAAACTCATACCTGGTATTCATTTTCTGCATTTTCAATTATCTTGATGAACTCCTCAGCAGTCTGCTTTGCATTCTGAAACATTTGAACAAGTAAAAAGCAAATGCATTATAAAACAAGAGAGAATGCACAAGAACAATACAAGTTTTGAAGGAATGACTGACTAGAAAACAAAACGATGTCTATTTGAGTGTTTTTTTTTTTCTTTGCCAATTTCACACTTTCAGAAAAACTTCCTCTAGAGAATATATGGGGCTGGAGGAAGTCAAAGAGCTAACCACGCTGATAAAGAGTGTTTGTGTGAAGTTAAGCGTAAAGCACAGACAGCTGACCTGCCCAAGTTTACAGTAAATGCCAGCTCAAGCAGCTGCGTGTATGAAAAAAGCCCCTTATTTCAACAGACTACTGCTGATGTTCTCTTAAACTGTGCTGCCCCACTGACAGTGCAATTTTGTAAGGTATAGAAAAATATCTTAATAATAACAATAATAATAACAATAATAACAACAATAATAATAATAATAATAAAAAATGTGGCATTTAGAGGCAATATACAAAATATACTCCTGGAAAAGAGACCCTAAAGCTGTTTAATAAATACATCTCGGACAGTGACTCCTAACCATCAGTATAAAAACCTGTGGTAGTAACTTACAGAAACGACAATAGAATCTTGAACGTCCTTGTGGCTGACCAGCTGTACATTGCCATCTTCATAATAATGCACCTGGACTTTTAGCACGCCCACCACCTGAGCCGTGCCCTGAGACACACTGAACTTCCACTCTGACCGGCAGCGGCCATTCCTGCAAATCAGTATCACTTTATTTTACAAAGTATGCTACAGATATGAGGAATCAAATTAAGAAAAAATAAAATGAGAGAATAAAAAGTCGCTAAGAAAGTTCCTGAGAGGCAGTTATACTCTGTATGCACACTTCTGGCAGAGGATGTTTCTCGTCAAGAAAAATGAGGCTGCAGAATTGACTGTTCACTTGGAGCAAATATAAACCAGTCCCTAGCCAACATAATGTATATTTATTAACTACATACTGTAAGTAGAAAAATAAGGCATTTCCAGCTGACCGGATGTGCTCGACAGGCTACAAAATTCACACACTTGATCTGCATCCATTTGTTTTTACTATATAGGTATTGGAGAAAACATTTAACGTCATCTATAGCTTGTTTCAGTTGCTGTGCTAAACTAATACACCACTAAAGTGATATCACCTATCTAAAATTACATTGTTGTGATCTTTACGGAATTAAAAATGTTTTTTTTTTTTAGACCCAAAGACACTGCATGGAAAACAGAGACACTCCTTTAAGGGAGTCAGAGGAGGCAAAAATCAATGCTGACTGGTTAACTTTACCCCGTTTCACTTCCCATTTGCATAAAGTTGACCAAAGTTGTACTTTATTGCGTCATTCACACTGCTTTCAATATGCTGCCAATGTCTGCTATGCTGCTCACAACTTGCTCACAAAGTGTTGTTCTCGCTTATTGAAAATAACTTTGTGCTACTCTACTGCTTCATCACCAGCAGTGTGCATTCAAGAAAGTTTATTAAAGTGCACTCGGAAGCAGGAAGCCTCCCAGTTTTGCCAAAAAGTCAACATAAACATCAAGGGCAGAATCACATGTTTTCAGTGAGTTTAAATAAATAAATAAATAAATAAATAAATAAATAAATAAATACTAACTATAAGCAAAACAGACAACCAAAATGATGTTACCAGAAGTTTTTGGGTTGAAACTGATGGCCTTCGATGCAGGCAATGATCGTCTGCTGGCCGTCAATGGTTTTCCCATAAACCTACAGGAAGACATGAGACATGACCTACCCCAGCAGTAGCTTTAAACAGGTCGTGAGAAACATTCAAATGGCCAGAGGAAATGTTATTCACACTGTGGCAATCAGAGCAGATTTACGCTAACCATGCTACTACCTCTTGGGAAATGAATTTGAAATCTGTGGAAATAGGTGCAGGGAAAAGAATTTGGGAAAGAGATGCAAGACTAGTCTGAACACCCAGATGGAGTAAAAGTTGTAGCTCACTCACTGTGCACACTCCGGTGGGGTAATGGTCTTTGATGTATGCCCTCAGTGCAGTGTCACATGCCTCCCTCCATTGCTCCAAAGCTGCTTCGCCCTCATGAGGCTGTATGTCGCTTGACTCTTTCCTCAGGTGGTCAAACTTAAATGACAGCTTGTTCCGTGGGTCAAAGAAGCGTCCATTTCCCAGGTCTCCATGCTCTGTGATCAACACCTTCATTTTTGGTGGACATTTTAACACAGGATTATTAATTCACTAGCCAAGATTAGTATTTCAGTCAAAAAGTAAATATACAGAATTTTACTTGGTAAGTCAAATGACATGTGATTATTGTTTTCCTTTGTTTAGTTTAGCACTAAAGCTACAAGGTAATGTGTATCTAAAAAGTCATGGAAATACCACACCACTTTGCTTCATTTGGAATAGGGGGCCTAAACTCAAATATACAGACAACCCCACATTTTGGGCTATAGGGTACAGGGAAAAGCAAGATAAGACACTAAAGATATGGTTGGCTTGTGCAATACTGTAATACTTAATGTTTCATTAATCTAATATGAAAGAGAAAATTACCTGATCCTCCTTAAGCTTGGTGGGAGTAAACTGATCCATGTTATACTGGGCAAAGGCACTGTTTCACAGAGACAGAAAATGTTCCACCAACATTAGGATCTCTGACAAGAAGCAGTTTCAAAATATTTTGTCTTAACTCTGACAAGAGTATAATCAGCACATTAGAATGTTTCATGCTTCATATCAGTTCAAAAAGAGGAAGCAGGTGAACGTCTAGCTTTCGAGTGGGACAGAAGTGACCTTTAAGAAAGCCTTCAAACAAAGAATACAGCTCCTGTGTGCTTTATCTGAAGTGATCATTACGGAAATTAAGTGACACATTTTCCTGAAAGAAAAAAAAAAGAAAGAAAAACAACATGGGAACTTTTGCCATGCTGGCTTGCAAGCAGCAGCACTCATGAATGGATGGAGCTATTGTACCAGCACTTGAACTCTCTTTGGGAACTGATCTGTGTAAAGACATGTTGTTCTAATAAGAAACCCACAGCGTTCTAAACCTACAAGAGCAAATTTTAACCACAACTGGAGGGAAGTTTCAAATGATACGTTCAGGGTGGCTGTAGAGCCTGGTCTTATTACAGAGAACACAATTTATGCAGTAGAGACCGTTTTTGCATGGAACTTAGTAACATAAAGTGAATACTCACTGGGCTGCTCCTTCCCTGAGCAGATTGTCATTGTTGAGCAGTAACCGAACATCTGAAACCACATAACAGCTTTTTCATTTATGACTTGGGCACTGTATGGTAATGTAATTCCTGTGACTTATGCTCAAAACCATTTAGATATCTCTGCTCAGAAGCAACTTTTTATGTTTTATGTGGTTAATTTTAAAGTTCATATGCTAAGTTAACAGTTGAAACAACTGCTACACAGTCTTTGTTCATTCACATACACATTTTTTGCCCAAAGAATAACAGTTCTGGATAAAATAATTTCTTGCCAAGTCTTCTGTGCAGTCCTAACCCAGTGCTCACCATTGAATACTTCGTTGAACTCTCCTGGTGGAGCATGGATGATAAAATTTGCAGCAATGCGGACCTGGGCAAAACAAAGAGAGAGGAAAAAAAAAGACAAAGCACTTTAAAATGCTTATTAAACTACAAATATACTATACAAAAGTCCTTTTGAACCAAAAAAAAATAAATAATAATCCTAACTAGGTCACAGTGGGGCAAGATTGGAAACCATGAAGTTTAACTTGGGCCAACTAGACAGTGAGACTCGATCTATAGTGTTCAGCTCTATGGGCCACTCCTTAGAAGGGTGAGGGCTTTTCTTAGCAGCATTAGTTGAGGGGCCAGGGACACTCCCCTCCCCTCTGGCACCAAGACTACAGAAAGTATGGCTCACAGGGAGCGGCTTCAATGTGGCCCCTTTCCAAAGGTCTGCAGGAGCAGTAGCCTACTCATTCTTCTGCCTTTCTGAGCTTTCAGTTTTACCTATTTATCTACTATATGACACCCAGCAGGGGAAAACACTCATCCTTAAATCTGAGCAAAAGAGCAAGCTATACCAGAAACCAGCAACTTCCTCCATTCCTTCCCTGGTGTTATCTGATTGGATGAATCCCCACACCTCTGACGCTCTTCTTCATTCTAGGATTTCACCAGGGAATATCTAGAGATCGACACTAATGAGTGGTTTCTTTACGGTGGTTGAGCAAGCTGGGTCTGTCATTACTTGTAGAGAAGTAGGTTTGTACTATATGAACCGTAAGGCCTCGCCCTTGAGCTTTGCTCTTGGTGCTGAGGTGGTGTTAAGTATATTCTTAAACTGAGTTGGATTAGGCTCTTCAAGTGACATAATAGGCTAAAGGCCTGTCTTCAACATCAAGGGTTCAGGACTTCATTTTTAACATGGCACTTCATCATTTTTAACAAGGCATTGGTCCATATTGTGCAGCCCTGGTTGGCAGCAAATGCAACACTTGCTTGATTGCAAGCAAGTCATTGTTCTAAACCACAAACATTGAAGAACTGGGCTACGAAGTAGTGCACTTTGATGCTGTAGGTGCTACTGTGGTTAGCCCTTCTACTGTATGTTCCAATTCTCCAACTGCATACCAATTTAATATCTTACAAAGAAATGATGCACTTAAAATCCATTTTCATCTGTTTGTCATGGCAAGCACGAACATAAATCAATAAGCACTTTATATTTTAAAAGGTTGCATTAACCAATAAAGTCCATCAAGCTCAGTGCTTGGATTCTACTAGTCTAGTTGGCATCATTGTGTGGTGAAATTGCTCTAAAATTTCATTAACTAGGGTAATACAACGTTTCCATGTTTGCACAATCTATCAGAAATATCAGTTAAATCTCTTCCTATTTAAAAGTGTTACTAACGAGCTGTTATTGTAATCCAGAGCACTTGTAATAATTGCTGTGACATTGCAAACAGGACAAACCTAATTAGTTGATGTGCAAAGAAGAAGCTTTTACTACAGAAGGAACCAAACCGATACCAGGAATCTATACCCCTGGATAATGCTGGATTATTATATAGAACAGAAAAAAAAAGAAGTTATTTAATCATGTAACAAACATTTCATGAAATATTCCACATTAACACCTAGTCAGGTCAAGGCTTTCAGTCAGGGTCACCAAGCCTTTGAGTAGTGGGCACGACTTTCGTGCTCTACTTAAATGAAGTGTTGTAAACTATAAAGCAGCTTTTAAAAGAAAACAAACAACCTGATCAGCAATCAGCATTAGTCCTGGCCTATACTCAAGATACTACTATCAAATCAGGGGGTGAAATGGCATTGTAGCTATTATAGTCTAAAGACGGTAACTTATGCTAAAAATAGAATAAATAATTTAGTAATAAAATGACGGTTAAGCCATTTTTGACTGGAGACTGCTTCCAGTTTCTTTTGAGCCCGAATAAGGTAAGTAAGTCTGGTGAACTCCCTTTCTTGAAGAAGAGGAAGGAAGTCAGAAGTACTCTGTACAGGCCTAGGGTACTTACACTTTTACTGCATCACGGAAGTATGTTATCAAGAAACTCAACACTATTTTAACTTACTTTGCCTAAATATATCCAATCAACACTAAATGTCAGGACATGCATCACCTTTTTACATCTACAGCACGGTGAGGCTACATTTACTCCAGCCCTAAATATTCAGAGACAGAAGACCTAGAGGCTGTGCTCAGTGATTCTCCTCAGACGGAGTAAAGGTAATTTGCAGTACCCTCAGAGCAACGCATTTCTGAAATACCTCTGTCTTCCGTCTACTGGTCTCTACATGATGATTCTAACCACATGACTGCTGCATGCTTTGCAGCGAAGAGGGGAATCTTCAACCCCGGAAGAGCGATTCGTTTGCAGCAGAGTGCAGGCGGAGGGCGGAGGGAAAACCGCTGGAAGAGCCAAGCGCCTGCAGCAGCACGCCCAGTCAGGGCTGGGTCAGGGAGAGCCAGCTGAGAATACAAACAAGTCACAGGCGGCTGAGTAATTAACACCGCCTTCTGACGACGGTGAAGCTCAGGGTTTAGTTAGTCTGGTTGACTGGTAAGTAGCGGTTAGTCAAATAAAGCGTTTTACTGTAACGTTACCCCTCAAGCACAAGCAGAAAACTGGAGCGGAAAGTTCCCTCCGGTTACACAAATGTTAAGCAACTTTTAGTGTTCGGTTGGTAATATTTATTTCACCATATCATGAACCTTAATCGCTAGGACAACGTCTGAAAGCACAAACTGTAAACTACAATATTTACCGCGTTTAAAACATAACGTGCAATCGGATACCCCCCGTACTGATTTCTATAACCGGAAAGTAGGTAACCTGGGCGAGTATATACACATGCAGAACCAGCCAAAATGTCTGGATACGCCCTAATTACCAAATCCCACACGCCAGTAATGGAGCACTCAAATCAGTTTAAACTCTAAACCACACGTCCTGAGTCTGAAGGTGGCTTCTTGTACGAATTTCCGTTCCACCTTAAATGTTACAGCACCTCTGTTCTGCCTCTCTAAGGCGCCAACTGTCAGGGCTGCACTACTTAAGGTGGAACGGAAATTCGGAGAAGATTCCGAACTTGAACTTCTTATACAGTCCTGGGACAACCAGTAGGTACTGCTGATATGAAGATCTTAAACATTAATAACGACAAGTTAAACTCTGCTCCATCTCACATTACCTTACGACTGCTAGTTAGCATAGCGAGCTATTTTCCACAGCTCGGAGACAGACTTACCTAATTACAGAAGGTACAACACGTCAAGACCACGAACAACAAACAACATAAACTCTCCGCAAATCAGAAAAGAGAGAAAGTAATTTCAAAAGTTCCGATATTTTTGCCTCATACCTTCTCCTCCTCTGTGAGCTGCTCCTCAACGTCCGCCATCTTGGCTCAACTGGACCAGCCCTGTCAAAGTGCATCACGGGAAAATGACGAACTGCAATCTTATATTTTTACATCTCTATAGCTATATGTTATATGTTTATATTGATTTTCGGGTCTGCTGTTTTATAAATAATATAAGATATGCAAGCGGAACTAGAACCATTTTTTGTTAGCTTTATTACAGACGTTATTCGCAGTAAGTGCTCTGATTGTTTTGTCTTTATCCACTTACAATAGATTCCCACACAAAAGGCATCTTGTGACCAGTTTAGGTTATTGTGAAGGCTCTAAAATGCTATTGTCCCTTCTCTTTTGAAACATGTTCGCCTAAAACTTATTTTAAAAAAAGAAAAAGAAAAAAAGGAGAACAGCGACACCCACAGGTTCGGGCGTATACAGAAGTGTTTTTTCAATAAAACACTTTTTTATATCCTGTTTACATGGGTAATAAGACATCACGAAGTGTATATATACCTGATCGGCCTCTGGTGGTGATTTTGGCATACGATGAGCCAATCCATGGTACTAGATATCGGGATGACATGAGGACACGCAACAACTGAGTGCTTATGTAACGTCAACAGTTCTCAGGGAGCGTTTTAAAATTCTGAGCTACCGGTGAAACGAAACACTAAACTTTATTTCATATAGACTTTATGTATTGCACATATGTAGTAGTAATGAGACAAAAAATTATAAAGGTCGCATGGGAAATCACTTTCTCAATTCCTGGGCCATCTTCAGTCTATTTTTCGTTTTGTTTGCCTTAGCGTAACTCGCCCTTCACAGTTTGGTGCACAGCTCTTGTTCCACCGCGAGTGAACCGCTCAGTGTTCTGTCTCTGAGACGCCTCGACCGAATTAACAGCGGTTCCAGTCACCTATTCACCGGAGCGATGCCTTCACTAAGGGCTGCTTATGAAGTCGGACTTGATTTCATTGAGTTTCTTGGGGAACGAAAATCGAAAACAAACAAGAAAGAGCTTCGGGATATTTACAACTTGGAGTTTAAGAGGTAAGCAGCTAGCTCAGGAACATTAGGAATTCTTTACTTTTCCTCACTATTCTTATTAATGATGTAAACAACTTGTCATCTTATAACGACCTGCAAGTATATAACATATCTAGAGTAATTGTGTAAACTTAAAGTTGAATGCACATACGCTTTGCAATAACTATGTGTATAACTAACCTGTATTTGCTATTTATGAAGCTGTTATAAGGAACAGTGTGTGACTAATAATGATGATGACTAATGAACTGCTGATCCTTACTTAGGGAAGGAAACAAAGAGCCAAATTTTTCCACATTGGTCTATGCCTTGCAACTTTACAACAAAGCCAGTATAAGGCAGGGCAAGGTTATCCTGCATGCCAAACCTCAGGTAAGTCTCTCTGTCTCTAGTTCTCTCGTGTCTTCAGTTTATTCACAAGACGACTGCAGCATAGTAATGCATGGCGAACATAACAAAAGACTTCAGGGCATTTAAAGGGTAATTACACCCTACAAGACCTATTTTCCATTAATAGTTGAGATGTATTGCTTTGTAATAATAAAATATACTAGCCCTGGTTACAATTTGAAAACATCTTTCTAAACAGTAATTAAACATTTTTATTGTCGTCACTTCCGCCTCTGCAGCGCCCCTCTGGTTTAACTGTGCTATAGACTCAGCTTTGCCGTACGATATGTAACGTCACATTATGTAAATCAGTCTCTATCATAAATATGACTACAGTGATTTTTATTTAGCACTGAATCCAGCCTAATACTTGGTCTGTGTCTTTTAAATTTTGACATTATCCACAAGATATTTAGAAAAGTGTATTGTGACGGAATGTGACTTAATAATATCAATAAATATGGTCAAATTGCCCATCTGTACTACAGCAGTGCCATTAACGACAATGCAATGTGCAGAATAGCTAAGTTTCTAATATGTACAGCCCCAATTGCTGCAAATATACACAACTGAGTCGCATTATAATGACCACATCCTACTTTTGACGCCAGCAGAGCATATCTCATGAATGAAGTCATGGCATTCTCTGGTCCCACTCATCCATGTGGAAGGCGCTTTCAATCAATTTGGGTATTATTCCATGCTTGCAGATCACATACACCCCTACATGCTGATTATCTTACCTGAGGCAGATGGGATCATCCAGCAAGACAATGCGACATGGTATACTGCTAGAGTTGTCTGACATTAAGTGGAAGAGCAAAACCAAGACTTCCAGGTACAACCCTGGCCCCTAGTTCCACCTTAAACGTCACGTTTGCTCTATGTATCTTCTCACCTTCACCCTACAGCCACAGTGGAGTCAGCATGGCTTCAGTACCTTCCTAGCTGCTATCTGTGCTGCACTTAGCAGTTGCTAGTGCTCAAAATAATGTGACTCGATTGTGTATATCCATACAGCAGCAGAGCTCTGTTAGAGCTCCTGTGTCCTTAAGCCCCACCTCCTGATGAGCCCATTGCGTTTTGATTCATCAACTTGCTCGCTCTGTTCTGATTGGTCAACCACCAGAGGAGCATCCTGCACACAAAGGAGTGTGTTACGACATTACGTCAGCATGTTAAAAAGAAAAGGGCTGGAATTCCAGTGTACATTTTCAGCGGGCTGTTTTCTGTGGGAGAGAGCTTTTCCCTCTTGCATGTAACTTTAGAGACCGTCTTCATTAACAAAAAGCTA
This sequence comes from Prochilodus magdalenae, assembly GCA_024036415.1. NCBI lineage: Eukaryota > Metazoa > Chordata > Actinopteri > Characiformes > Prochilodontidae > Prochilodus > Prochilodus magdalenae. The sequence goes on along the minus strand of JAMWET010000674.1, from coordinate 1,140,913 downwards.
CATAACATACTAAAGCCGAGGGAAAAAAACAGAAAACCATAATAGGTTTTCCTTAACTCTCTCTTTCTCTTCTTTTTTTAGGTGCGTGTGTACTACTGTGACCAGTGGAGGTCCGTGCCACTGTCAAAGCCAGGGTCCAAAGCTGATAATGGAGGCGCCACAGCTTCAGTCTCCTCTCAAACATCTCCACCTACTGTTAACCCAGTCCTCACTCCAAAGAGAAAACTGGCTAATGAAATACTGCAGAAACTCCGGGTAAAGAGGTACGGTTTAGAGCTTGCTTTCTCCAGCAGTGATGGGCTTTAGCGACTAAAGCACTGACGGTATCATTCTAATGATAAAAGTTCCTGATCGTGATTGACGAAGCCGTATTCAAAGCTCAAAGCTCAAAGCTCACATCAGCAGAATTCTGGATTAATTATTGCCTTGTCGCTTATTGCTTAAATATGATACTGACTTTGTGCAGCTGTCACAATAGCACGCCTGTGTTACTAGAATCAGTGTTTTGCCTCATTCTTTGCAGAGCACAGCTCATCTCTGATAAAGGAGGCATCAGAATCACATCAGATCCTCAGAGCACCAATGGGAAAGTTGTGTTCAACATCAGCCAGACGGGTAGAGTGTTTGTGGTAAAGTTCCACATTGTGAATGAGGGACAAAACTGTGTTTACTTCAGCTTCTACACAGCCCTGCACAGGATGCGCTGCTTCACATTAGTGGACGAGAGGAGAGTAACCAGAGTTTGCCCTCTGCTTCTTTGCCCAGGTGAGGAGGGGCATTGTGATATCTCATGGATGACTTACTGCAGATGAAATAACAGCACCACACGTAACAATAACACAGAGGACTGTAAAACCAGACACATTTACACTTTCGCAGCAAACACAAAGATTTGGTTTCAGCTTTGCTCGTGGCAGAAACTCTGAATCAAGGATTTGAAATGAACATTTTTAAACCCATTATTTATGGGTTAGGAAAACCTGAAATACATAATACACGATTTGACATTACATTTGACAGCAACAGAGTGACAGGAAAGACTGTAGTCACTGGCTGTACTATTCAAGGTCAGTGGAGCCAGGCAAAAAGTTCAACATTAGTCACAACAGAAAAACTTTAAAAATGAGTTGTGATAATGTGAATGTACATTAAACGCTACCCTGTACAAGTTTAGGGGATTTAGAGACCCTGCTGGTCAAAATATGTATATTTTATCAGACCCCCCTGACTTAATGTGTGTTGAAAGAGTATTTAAAGAGAAGAAGAAGGACACACCTTCCAAGGATGTACAGAATTTTTTTATCTTCATATCTTATCTTCAGTATATCAGTTAAAGGCTGATTTTGCGTTTGAGACCTGTAAACATTTTTGGTAAGATGCAGTGTCCAAAAAGCTCCCCTTTAATCCGGCTCAACACCACTGGCTTATTCTTTCAGGGTTTACAGGACAACTTAACAGCAGAAAGACATTATATTTTGCTGGGGTTTTTTTAATGTTAATTTTTCAGTTTTAATACAAAAACCTGCATACTGCTGTTTTAAACAGAGGCAGCCTCCGATTGGGCTCTCCAGGGGAACAACCAGCTGAAGTTTTACTCTGTCATTCTAAGATTTTAAGTTTGAACCTGAATGACAGCACATTATCAGTCAGATAAAAGCATGGGGGGGCGATGAATGCCAGTGTTGTTGGCCAAGGGAATATGAGCTGGGTCCTAATTTTAACACCACTATTAGCACTTCTGTTTGTCACATCTAAAGCTTTCCTTTTTTCTTCCTGCAACATCGCACATCTATTAACTACGTATAGATGTGTCATTGACTCAGTGGTGGTCATTGGTGGTCATTGGTGGTCGCTGATTGTCTCGAAGTATTAATTGTGTATTTATATTTAAATCCATTGATATTTGGCAGGTGAGAGCTATGTGGTGGAGGTGCATTACTGCATCCACCACTACGGACACTTTCCAGCCACCATGTATTTTGAGTTCTGTCCTGAATCCGAACCCCCAAGCACATCCAAACCTTTCTGCATTGTGAGGGAAATTGAAGCAGTGGTTCAGACTAAGCTGGCTGCGGAGCTGGGCCCAGAAAGCCCCTACAGGCCCAAGCAAGACAGGCGGAACCGACCTGAGGACAGAATAGTGGAGGAGGGTGTACCACCTGAGAGGTAGCCCTACTGGCATACAATCAGTGTTTCCTAAATGTTCAGCTGTTTTTTGGAGCAATAATTTTGTAAATTTGTAATCAGATGTCAAATTTAATAACAGCCAAATTAACTGTAAATGCCTGTTGATCGTATTTTAAAGCTAATATCTTTTGATATCGATAAAGTCCAGTTATTTTTGTTCATGCCTTGTCTAAATAACTAAATCCAGCTTTATTAGTATTTATTAGTATTATTAGTAATAATAGTAACCTATCACAATAAGAGCGTATGTCAGTTTTCACTATATTGTATCAGGTTACTGAATACTTGTAAGAGCATTTGTGTTTTCAATCATTGGTTTGTCTTTTCTCTGTAGCTGTGTGACACATGCTTTAACGCTGGCAGTGAAGCTGAGGGACTATTCATATCCCGCCTACCTGAAGGACCTGGTTAAACACCGGTTAGCTGATACAGAGAAGCTTTCCCCTGCAGCCAGGCAGCAGCTACCTAGAGTGAGGTAAGCTCCTGCAGGCCCCAAACCTTTGGAAAATCATACTACTCAGTTCAAACAGCTGTTGTAAATTTACATTAAACTGCCAGCCGTATTCACACACCTTCTTTTTCAACGTTCCTGCCAAAAGTATGGGTATTAATGTATAATACTAGAAGCCAGAGCATCCCTGTGAGGTTTCCCCATAACTACAGGATCACTACTGTAGTCAAGCCAAATTGCCTATTGGTCAGATAGGTCTGGTTTATGAAGGGCACTCCAGGTAATCTCAGAGGTATTGGATGACTCCAGAGAGTACAGTTCCACTTCTCCACCGCCCCATGCTGAGGAGCTTTATGCCACTCTAGGCGGCACGTGGGAGTGGTTTTATGCGGCTGCTCTAAACTGAAGTTTTTAAATCCATTCTTCAAAACCTTTTGCCCTGGACCATTTCAGTGAGTTCCACACCTGATCCAGATCATCAGGCACTCATCATGTGTTGGATCAGGATTGGGGGTGGGCCTTAAATGTGAATTACACAGAGTTCTTAATTGTCTGTATTATCAGCTAGGCAAAGTGTTAACAACAGGCCATTCAGAATTATTCATGGTGGTGGTGGGAACCAGATGTCTAATAATCTGGTTTAGATTTTAATGTTTACCAGAATTTACCAGATTCATAACTTGAAATGGTTGTGAATACACTAAGCCATGAGAGATCATGAGATCATGGCTGAAAGGTACACGCAAGGTGTTGTAAGGTAAGATTGTCTTCAAAGAGAACGTTTTTGTTTAATTGCTAATATTTTTCATGATCACCATAACCATTAAATAAAAAGTGTTGGTGGTTTTAAATAGTAAATAAAATGGCTATATTTGTATTGTAGACAATGTGACCACTTGTTCCCATCATCACCACCATCTAAGCAACTTAGTTCTACAGAAATTTTCAAAATGAGTGAAATTCCACTCCAACGGAGAACCCAGAATTGGCCCTATGTTGAGAACCTCTGTTCTAGAGTGTCCCATTGTACTGCTGTCTGCATGCAATTTGACATGTTTCAGCAGCTGATGTGTCTTAAATTGCTAAATTCATTAATCAAGATTATAATTGGATTATTTGTTTATATAGTTTATAGTTTGACATTTCATGTTTATTTCATAATGTTTGTCTTAATTCTAGTGTTTTTAATATAATGAAGGATTTCTTATATACTGTGTGCATGTGAGGGTGTGTATCATGTGTGCTTTACTGATGTTGCTCATCCAATATTTCAGAAATGTGTTAGAGACTCCGCTGGGCATAAAGCAGTATGCTCAGCGTTTCCACCTCCTCCTACATCTAGAGGAGATTCAGATGGAGGTGGACATAAAGAAGTATGATCTGTACAGCCAGACCATGACACGAGACAAAACCAACAAAAAGCTGCTTGTGTTGAAGGTGAGCAGCTCTTACTGAGCTCTTTCCAGTCATTAAAGTAAAATACAGTATAAATATCTACACTACTGTTCAAAAGATCAGAATAACTAATGTTTTGATATAAAAAAGTAAATATGATAAATTATATATATCTGTGTTGTAATGTAATTATGTAAATAATGTGTAGCAGGTAAATAATCAGGTCTGTAGAATGCTGCTGCTACACTGGTATTAAATGCCCTAGCTTGACTCGTTGTGTTAAACAACCAGTTGCCTCTTTTGTTCAATGTAACACTTTATTTTTGGTGTTTTTTTTAAATAATTTGTTCATTTTTCATTTGTAACTGTAAAATGGTATGAGTAATCCTACTTGTTCTGCATTTTTAACTGATAGAAAATGGAAATGTGCTGTTGTGTTTATGTGTTCACTCAGCCCACACTGTGTGCCCTTCAGCCTATTAAAAATCAGCCAAAAACCCGTCCATTCGCGAAACAAAAGTGTCTGGGGTCAGGCTGGTGGCTCTTTCCCCAGCCCTGCTACCGGGCACCATTTAACAAAATGAATAACTTTATTAGTCTTTGTCGTGGAAATTTGACAAACTCAGTCTGGACTGCCCGGTGAGAAATAATAGAAAATGATTTATTAAAGGAAAAGAAGGTTTACAGCATCCAAAGAGGATAGAATATAGGAGCGCTCACCCTGTTCCTCCCGAACAAGATATATATACTACGTAGTTAACCACTGGTGTATGTGCGTAAAGGCCATAAGTCACAGCCCCGTTGCTTGGCAACGGCAAGAAGCTACCCCCAAGTTTGGGAGCTGCAAGGTCACCAATGTGTGGGTGAAAACACGAGAATATGGTTATCTAGAGACTGTGAGGCGAGCCTGTGTATCAGTATGTCACTGAACAACATGAGTTGTACAGAATATTCAATCACATATAGAGAGCACATCGACCTATGATTGCAAAAACTGCTTAATCATGCACAGCTTAGCAAGAACTCTGAAAACTACTTCTACCATAATAACTTGAATTTCTCTCACATTAAACACTCTCGTATTAATGTAAAGAAGCTGAGCTGGATATTATAAGATCACAGAAATTAGAACTGTAATCTATAAAAATCATCTTTTTAGTCTTCCCAGAAATCTTGAGATACTGAGTGAAAGAACTTTAAATATCTTCTGTTGTCTGTCTTATTTCGCTGAATAAGCCAGTGTGAATAATATCATCACAACTAATTCCAGAGCTTATGAACAGTGCAGTAAACCTGGTATGTGTATTGTATTGCTATCATTCCTTTTCTTGCTCTTCTCTTTCATTCACTCTCTTGTTGTTTTAGGTGCCAGGAGTGGCAGAGAACAGGCCATCTGTCCTGAGAGGAGATCACCTGAATGTGTGTATGTCCAATGACAAGACGAAACCTGTTACCATGTACAAAGGCTATGTGCACCGAGTAGAGCTGGAGAGTGTAAAGCTGGGCTTCAGTAAGAAGTAAGAGCAGCACAGGAAAGAACCTAAACACAGTCTCTCAGTGTCTGATAGTATCTATTGTTTCTGATGTGATTAGTGCCTTTTATTTCTCTTTCTCTCTCTCTCGGTTCTGACAGGCTTGTACAGCTTTTTGTCACCAACATGAAGTTTGATGTGGAGTTCAGTTTCAACCGCTATCCCCTCAAACTCCAGCACCGGGCTGTCGATTTGGCTGTACAACACAGGCTGGGAAACGTGCTGTTCCCCAGTGACAACGGTGTCGAACACACGGCATTACCGCAGCTCAGGTGTTCAAACACACAAACACAACTATGCAGCACACTCACCAAGATTCAGTAGTGTATTCCATATGATAACAAAATATCATAACGCATATGACTGCTATAAGGAACATATTTCTGACTTTATTTGCTGTTGTTTGCTGCGTGGTACAGGATGGTCAACCGAGATCTGGAGACCAACCCTGAGCAGAATGCTGCTGTTCAGCATATTCTCTCTGGTCAGTCTAAGCCAGCTCCATACCTCATCTTCGGACCACCCGGGACAGGCAAAACCATCACACTAGTGGAGGCCATAAAACAGGCAATGCATCCTGCATATCAGTAGACCATCTATAGTTGCATGCAACTGCACATTACATGTTTTGTTCAATTTGTTCAATTGAATTTAAAAAATCATTTGACTGGGGGAATTATAAAATGTGAAATGCGGCCTGTGCTGAGAGCATTTTTTTGTTTTCTGTTTAAAGAGAAAGTAGGTACCAAAAATAACATAAATATTTCATGCATGTGAGAAAAGGGAGTTTAAGAGATTATTAAGGATGCATCAAATATATAAAATATATAAAATAAAGGAATTATGGTAATGGAATAATATTAGCTCCTTCTTATTGTTTGTTTTAAAAATGCAGAAAACCAATCATTTCTGTGTATGTACATGTATGTGTTCTAGGTGGATAAGTTGGGTGCAGGCGCCCACGTTCTGGCCTGTGCTCCCTCTAACAGTGCCTGTGATCTCCTATGTGAGAGGTTGCTAAGATACATAGATGCCCATCGCGTTTACCGGCTCTGTGCCAGCAGCAGAGATCCCCGCACCATGCCACAAAAACTACTGGTAAGCTGCATACAACAAGTATAATAAACGCATATGCCAAAGGTACAATCGATGGCAAAGAAATAGTGGCACCCCGAGGGATGGGTCGGATTGCAGTGCTATAGGGAAAGAAGATAAAGGTTACCAGGAACAATACATTATGATAAATGTAGACTGATAGGGGCATTATTAATTGAGCTACACATACAGAAGTGTCTCAGTATGGTGTCAGGCCACCATGTTTGCTAATGCAACATGCCAGACGCCTCAGCATGGAGTTGTAGAGGTTCCTAATGGTGTCCTGATAACCCATCCCATGCATCTTGAATATTCTCACACAGTTCCTGCAGATTCTGCAGTAGGGATGGAGATGAATGACACCAGGCCTTCTGGATAACAACAAACCGGTTATCTTGGCACTGACTACAATTCCTCCACACACTGATTTGTTGGTGGTCTCCATCAAGACAAAAGTGGGACTCGTTACTGAAGATGACCCACCTCCATTGCAAAACACTCAATGACAGCCTGCAGGAAGTCTCCCAGAAGTCATCGCTGAATGTCCACAATCGGATCTATTTGGTCACTCAAATACAGACATAAGGCCTGTCCTTGCTTAGTTCACATACGTGGCCAAGAATGAAACTTGAACCTTTGCATGTCTTTCGATGTCTAACCTACCCACCAAGTTTCATTCCTGTTGGTTGTTTACTTGTTGGTGCAACCATTTGTGCAACTACTCCTTATAGGATTAGTTTACAGTTATAGGATCAGCCACATCCATTGTTAACGTGTGTAAAATCAAACACACAGCCATGCAGTCTCCTTAGACACTGGCAGTAGAATTGGTCATACTGAAAAGCGTAGTGACTTTAAACATGGTACTATCGTAAGATGCCATCTTTGCCACGTTTGTAAGCTTTCTGCCCTGCTAGACATGCTCAGGTCAACTATCATTTTGCAATTATTACTTATTGTAAAATAGAACAATCTAGGAGCAACAACAGCTCAGCAATGAAACTCCCTCTTGGAGTAATTTCACCACAAAAACTGTGTGTTAGTAGCGCCATGAAATCGATTCCATATCTAAACACAGGTCTAAGCTAACAGTATCCAGTGTGTTGTGTGCACTTCTATGAAGCATACGCCGCTTGGAAACATGCTCTGTGGAGTAAGGAATCTTGCTTCACAATTTGGTGGTCTGACGATGAATCTGACAGAGGCAAGGCAATGCTAGCTACCAGATAGGCATGGTACCACCAGAAAAGTTTGGTGGAGGAGAGATTGTGAAAAGTGATAATAATGCTACTGCATACAAAGGCATATTACATGTTTCCACAACTTTGTGGCAACAGCTGGGGGAAGACCCTTTCCTGTTGCAGCATGACTGTGCCCAGTGGACAAAACAAGCTCTATAAATACATGCATAAATGAGCTCACCTGCACAGAGCTCTTGCCCTATTCCCACTGGACACAGTATGGATGGATAGGAATGTCGGTTGCAAGCCAGGCCTTCTCATCCCCCATCAGTGACTTAAATTCATATGGGGTTGATGCTCAGGTGTCCATATACACAAATTAACCTCCTAACACCTGGACTTGCTTGGTGTGCAATTTTAATTTCTCCTAGCTATTTGTGATTAGTAGGACCTAACAAGTATAAAAACTAAACATTGCCTTTGTACAGGAAGTTGTTTTGGCAAAAAAACAACATCCTCATATGAGGCCAAAGGGTCAATGTTTTAAAAAGTATCATGGTGTAGAGACATGTAATGTCTTCATATGACAACGCTGGGTCTCAGGAGGTTAATATTATATTTAGATGTCGAGGCTAAATGGCCATTTTAACTGTTTCTGTCATTGTTATATCATAAATTCAAATAATATGATATGAATATTTGATGTGTTTGCTTCAGTCCTATACTACTGCATTTTATTACCAAGTTGCTAGCTTGCTAGCATGACATTGGTTTTATTAACTGTAGAGCACAATGGCAGAAAAAGAACATGTGCTGGTCATATGATTCATGATTGGGCAGATGTGAAGTCTCTGCTCTATAAAGGACCAGTACAAATATACACATGCACTCCTACATTTCCACACCTGTAGAACCTGTTTATTTCAGGAGGTGTGTGTCTCATTACAGAAACGCAGTAACTGGGATGAAGGGCAGGACAGCTTCATTCTCCCATCTAAAGAGACTCTGATGGGCTACAGTGTCATCGTGGCCACTCTGATCACTGCTGGAAGGTACAGTCCTCTCAGCCACTACACTCTTAAATATAAAGGTTTTAAAAGGCGTTTGGGTTGATGGGCTACTGTAGATGCTCAGTTTGTCTGTTTGTAATCATTTAACTGAATGTGTATTAAATGTAACTGACGTTGAGTGTCTATTAAATCAAATCTACCCTTAAGCCCTAACACAAGACCTTAACCTTCTCCAAAACATAACCCCAACCATATCAGTGTTAGTCATCAATTAAGTGTCGCCAGAAAGTAATCATTTAAGTATCTGTAGATCCTCTATAGCCGACCATCAAAATAAAGTTGGAACTGGGAAGTTCTCTGGACTTTAAAGGTTCTGCGCTCTCAAACTCTGACACATCAAATATGGTCCTTTAGAGAAAGTTTATTTGCAAACCAAAATTAGTTCTTCTGTGCTGTCAGATGGTTCAGATACATTTCACACCCTCAAGGTCCAAATCTTAACCCCAGTGTAAGCATTTGTAAAGAAAACCAAAACTGGATAAGTTGTTGTTCTGTCTATGGATTCCATGCTAGGAACCTTTACAAGGAAGGTGTAAAAGGGTTACTGCCACTTGTTGACATGGCTCACCTGAAGTAGAGCCCACCTTTGCTCACTATACTCAAAAAAAAGCAAATAGCATCTAATGTATCCATCCCAAATTTTCCTGACGGTTCTAGTGTGTTCTCCATTAGTGGAATGAGCCTCTGGAGGTGTTTTTCAGGCTTGTATCTGGAGGCATTCCTGTTGGTCATTTCTCACACATCTTCATAGACGAGGCTGGGCAAGCTGTGGAACCTGAAAGTGTTGTGGGAATTGCCGGTAAGGGACACGCTGACAGGGTAATATTGTGAAATGATTTCTTGTCACATTCCTCATGTGTTTTTTTTTCTCCTCAGGTCTTCTCCACCCTGAAAAAGGCCAGTTGGTTTTGGCTGGAGATCCTCAGCAGCTTGGACCAGTCCTTAGATCTCCACTGGCACAGCAACACGGGCTGGGTACTCGCACTTCTGTATTCTTTTTTATCTGTGTTGTGGCTACCAGCGGTACTGGGAGGTGTGTTAAGTTGGGGGTGCTGAATTTAACAGCAGCATGTAGCCCACCAACTTGCTAATACAGTGGTGTTACAGCATACGTATTTTAGCTTGTTTGCTTTCTCCATTTGAATTGTTTGGATAATTTATATGAAACTGGACGCATCAGGCTCGAGTGTGACGCGAGATGACATTACAGATACGTGTAAATGGCAGCAACCCGCTAATGCTGATCCCTACTGCTGCACAAACTTTATGGAAATGAGGGTCAGACTTTTGTGTTTGGGGCTTTAAAACTTATCAGAGAAGTAGTCAAGCTGCCTTTCAGGTGACACACACACACACACACACACACACACACACACACACACACACATATACCAGTATGTGACTATTATACACAGTTTTGAACAGCTGTACATACAAAAATAATCATATTTGAATTCAAAAGGATTTAACAAGTAGATCGAATTCTACAATAAAAAAAATAAATCTTATAGACATTTTATGTTCTTGGCCTGCGTAACCCAGTGACATGAGGGTGATAACCCTGTAATGTTTACTGGTCATATACTGGTTTTGGAGGTCTTCCTAAAAAAAACTGAAAATTAATTACTGAAACAGTAAACAAAAAAAAATCTCTCTCTCTCTCTCTCTATGTATATGTGTGTACAGTGGGGTGCGAAAGTTTGGGCAGCGTTGTTAATTTTCCTGATTTACCTTTATAAAGCATTGATTGTTTGGATAAAAAAAATCTGTTAAATATATCATATAGGGGACAAACACAGTGATATTTAAGAAGTGAAATGAAGTTTATATGATGCACAGAAAGTGTGCAATAATTCTCTAAACAAAATTAGGCAGGTGCATAAATTTGGGCACCAAAAAAAAAACCTTAACATAATATAAATATATATATATATATATATAAATACACACTCATCATCAAAAGAATAGTTGCATCCAGGAAGGAAGTGTCAGATTGCGATGCTATTGGGAAGGGAGATAAAGGATACCAGGAACAATAAATGATGATAAGTTGAGACTGATATAGGGGGGTATTTATTGAGCTACATATACAGAAGTAGTGTCCCTCAGTATGGCACTGGGCCACCATGTTTGGTAACACAACATGCTAGGTTACGTCATATGTGCAGACGAGCTTGAATCATTTACATGTCTCGCAATGGTTACACTTACCCACCAAGTTAAATTTCTAGTTCATTGATTATTTCTGGGTGCAACTATTTCTACAACTATTGGTGATGAGTGTTTGTATATATGATATTATTATGATTTTGTATATGTTTTAATTAATGACTTTAAACAGATCACATGTCTAAGATCTGAACACCTTATTGTTTTCAGCAGTTGCAGCCCTCTCAGCACTTCCCACGTCTATGATAGCTGTATGATGTAAAGCCTGTCCTGGACATAGCAAACAAGCCTATGCTGAGAGAATAAGAGAATAGCTCAGGTTCTGGCGGTTTGGCCCAGAGTCCAGGCTGCGCAGTAATAATTATGTTTTCTGGCTGTGATGTTCACTGGTGTGAAACAGGACTGTCGCTGCTGGAGAGACTAATGACACAGAACTCACTCTATCAGAAGATTCAAGATGGCTGCCAGGCATATGACAGCCGCTTTGTCACCAAGCTCCTGCGTAACTACAGGTGCTCTGAGCCTTTTTCCTTTTGGCTATGTTCCAACTGTTAGGTGATTTTAATGCTCACTCATGCTGTATGTTTTTTTCCTCTTTCTTTTTTCATCCTTCAACAGATCTCATCCTGCCATCCTCAAAATCCCGAACGAGCTTTTCTATGACAACGAACTGCAAGTATTTGCAGACCAGGTTGAGCGAGAGGCCTTCTGCAACTGGGAGCACCTCCCCAAGCAGGTCAGTTAGAGGTTCAGTAGTTTTTCGCTGTTTCACAGGGAAAAACAGTGTGGGCCTGTTTTAAGCTCTGGCCTGAGCACAAGGTCGTGTTTTGACCATTCGGGTGGTGCAGGAGACAGTGTGTTGTGGCTACTGTGTGCTGTGCATCTTGTGTAAGGTCATTTATCATGGTTGTTTTTGTGTTTGTGACCAGGGTTTCCCAGTGATATTCCATGGAGTGATGGGGAAAGATGAGAGAGAATCGAATAGTCCGTCCTTCTTCAACGTCAGCGAGATTGAGGTCATCATTAGCTACCTCAAAAAGCTAATACTAACTCAGGGAAAGAATGGCCTCCCCAAACTCAGTGCTGCCAACATTGGTATCATTGCCCCCTACAGGAAACAAGTAAGTTTACTCGTACATCCCACAGGTATGTATATGAATAAGGACCATTCGACTGAATTAAGTTTATTTGAAATAGTGATAATCAAAACAATATAAAAAACTTCTATTCAGAGATGGGTGCCCCTACCAAAACCTCACCCAGAATTTAAATTTGTAAAAAAAATAATAAAATGCATATATTATTTTTACATATACAGTCACCATTTACTTTGAAGTTGAAAGATTCATTGTGCGCTACATTTTTAAAACAACTTCTATTTAAAAAAACAATTCTGTCCCACCTTTACATCACTACAGAAACACCACCAATGTCTGTAGTAGTTCTTAGGCGAAAGCTTTATTTTAGCCACATCGTGCACTTTAAAGCGGTGGTTACATGGTGAGCGGTTAGATCTCATTATTTTGTGGTGAAAGTGTCCCAAAGTCTGAAAGTCAGTCGGTAACTTTCTGTCACTATTGAAACATACAGTTTCTGCAATTAATTAAAGTGTTTAATGAAAAATATGATAAAATGATGACAGTACAGCTGCTTAAAGCTCTGTTTGCCAATCATGTGGTGTTAAGTTGTGCTCAAACTTGTCACTATTGGAACAGTCACTACTGAAACACTTCAAAAAGTTTTGATAATGTTATAATTCTTTTGCTAGTGACATATTTGAATGTTCAATCATTTATTTTTAACAAAATAAAGAAATAAAATAGTTTGTTTTGTTATAAACAAAATTATTTTAGCCTACAATCAAAGATTCTAGAATGATCCATTTATCTGTACAAAAACTGAACTTTTGTCATTTACAATGTCTATGGATGCACTGACAAAGTTTTGGCCGATGCCAAAACCAAACAAAATGAACACTTTGCCAAAGGCCGAATATAGAACTTTTAGAGATTTATTTTTGCCACTTTTTCACTGTTGCATAAACAACACTAAATCCCAGATAGGAAGCCTATGGGAGCTAATCTGGCAAAGATACAGCACTGGCAATCTGAGTTACTGCATTCTCTTCTCCTAAGGTGGAAAAGATCCAGAAAGCTCTAAAAACAGTAAAAGAAGTAAACCAGTGGAAGGACATCAAGGTCGGTTTGATCGTTTTTTTCCTCAGCACTATTACGTATTTGTGTAAAACCTGCCAGAAATAAATGAGAAAAAACTTGAGGCATACATTGTGGTCCTGGTGTCTCAGGTAGGCTCGGTGGAGGAGTTCCAGGGGCAGGAGAAAACCGTGATCATGGTGTCTGCGGTCAGAAGCAGCATGAGCTATGTTAAAATGGACCAAGACTTTAACATTGGCTTCCTCACAAATGTGAAGGTATAGCTTTTTGCCCTGTTTACAAGAACAAACTTCTTCATATTCTGGAAGAAGTCCTTTTTGGAATATGCATGCTTCTGAGTTTGTTGTTCATTAGTGATATTTGAACCCACCACGAGATTGGAGCGTTTAAAATAAAACAGCAATAATCATCATCATAATATTGGTTTAGCAGTGGGTTCAAATGTTTGTGTTTTAATAAAGGCCATGTAAATTATATTCAGAGAATTACTGTCTTTTAGGATTATTCAGTAATTCATTTGGATTAACTTAATATAAATATAATTTAATATAAATATATATGCTGGCTTTTGCAGGTTTAGGTATGTTAGTTTTGAGCTATTTTAGTAACCTACATCTCGTCTTTTCTGCTTTAGAGGTTTAATGTGGCCATGACCAGAGCCAAAGCCCTGCTCATCGTAGTTGGAAACCCAATCATCCTGAACAAGAACCCCACCTGGCAGAGGTAGTACTTGGCAACTGAGCTTTGAGAATATATGATGTACAGTTGAGCAGTATTGGATGTTGAATTATGAAATTGAGAGGTGATGGATGTGCAGATTGGAAATAATATAAATATAATGTGATTGTTTGGAAACTCCTCTATATTGTTATAGATGACAGGAAAGAACTACAAACACAATTTTGTGTATACTCCAGGTTAATCCATTACTGTGAGCAAGAGCAGGGCTACACTGGCTTTGACTACAGGGACGCTGAGGGGGAGGAAGATGTGGTGGCTCAGCTGGCATCTCTAAAAATCCATACAGTCACTGATGGTATGTACCTTGACACATGAGTTTGCTCTTCAAGTGTTGCACTTAGTACACATTGCTCAGACATTTTCTCAAGGTTCTCTATGAATGCAAATTTCATCTTATATTATACAATATTTATTATCATATATTAAGTTTTTTTTTTATTAATGTCCATCAGAAACGTAATAGTAACAGCGGCAACCACCATGTTTACTAACCGAAACTCTGATCCTGGTAATGAACTGAAACCAAAAAAGGAAAAGGAAACATTAGCGTGACTGACATTAGTGCCTCAATCCCATATGTAGGTCATTATTTAATATTTTATTTAGCTCAGTATTTTTTTGTATGTCTCTTCTTTTGGATGGCCAGATAATGGTGGATCATCAGTCCATTTTTTGATGTTTAATTTGGGAAATTTTTACATTATATATATTTTCATATTTTATACATTTTTTTTGTATTGCTGTTGTATAGTTGGACATACATTTTGTATATGGCTATAGCAATGTACTTTTGAATATTGCATAATTCTAAAAATCCAAAGATTCCATTAGTGTCCCAAAACTACTGCCTAAAAGTAGCTTTACTTGTTTACATTTGTAAATAACGTGCATTTAAAAACATTGTATGTCTGATTATGTGTAGACATAGAAGAGAGTGCACTGCAGCAGCATGTGCATCCAGCATGGAGGAGCGAACACTGAATCTCCAACAGACCAGTCATCAATCAGTCAACAATCAGTCAACAATGTGTTCTACAAGCAACTGAGGACTTGCAGCAGTTCAGCACGTTTTGCTGTCTCTTTATAACAATCTTGACATCTTGCCGTTACTGCTGACTAAATCAAGAGTATGCACGTTGCTGCTTTGCATTACAGATTGTCCTCATATGGACATTAAAAATCTATTTTACATTTTGGATCAATTCTTAAATATGAAACCATTTGTTCTTCTATTTCAAATCAAAATCACTGACTTACTGTCAGCTGCTGCAAATCATTGGCATGATCATCAAGCACTTTACAATGTCTTCCAGAAGTAATGCTTATCCAGCTGAAACTTGAATTTTAGGTTTTTCAGTTCAAATGACTCTGAAACAGTGATTGCATTATTGATTACTTTCCATTACACTGATATTAAAGTGAGCCATTTAGTATCTGCAGTTAGGTGAATGTGGGGTCCTTCTGTCTGAATGCCTTATTCTATACTTGTCCATCACCTAACTACCTAATTCCTAATTTAGAGGTACAAATTAGACCAGATCGAACTTTGTTTGGCACCCATTTTTCTCCACGCTCTACTGAGACTACGTTATTTGTATTATTCAGAGTTTAAGCAAATAAAAGCAGTGAAATACTTTTATAATAAAATGTGCTGCATTTGTTTTTCTCTTTCACACAACTGTGATATAATGTGTAGGATTCCGAAAAAGCCACATACAGAATCAAAAAAAAAAAAAAAGGTTTATTAACATGGGTTGTTTTTCACTTCAATGAAACATTCACTGTAATACTAGACCTGCTTATAAAGAATTATTACAATGAGCGATCATAAAAATCTTAAGTTCTAGTTCATTTCATACTCAGCACTTCCAGATAAAAAGGAAGATCATTTTAAAGCCAAAGTTTGTTTTAAGAGGAGAGTATTTTGATCGTGCAAACGATGACAATGGATTTGATTTAGTGTTTTTTCTCACAAAACAAACATACAAAACTGGAAAAATGAAAGACAAAACGGTGTAGACATTGTGCTCCTCTGTTGTGTTGTCTGATTTTATGGTGCCTTTTAACTGCCAAAAAAGCTAATCTTATGTAATGCCCTCTTCCCCTAAATTCCTTAACATTACATTTTTGGTAATCTGTAAATTTGCGGTCCCAGACAGTCCCATACTGTTTGTTTGGTACTTTGCCTGGGATATTTTTACTAAAAGTGCTACCAGAGTAAGTGATGTAGGGAAACAAACAGTCATTGTCAGCTACCCGGGGCAGTTTTTGACCAATTTATGTTCCCCTACTATTCCTCACCACTAGAGGGCAGTAAACTCATTTCATCATTGCACAATCAGCAACACACTATGTCATATGAATTGAACAGACTAACACTACTACTGACCACCAGCATCCAACAACAGAACACTGGTCATATTGACCACTCTGAATTTGTTAACATCAACTTCTACATTCAATACTTGTGTTTCGAGTGAGCAACTCAAAAGACTACTGAAGGCACACAAGTCAATAGATACAGTGCATAGAGGCACTAAAGGCCACTAAACACCATCCAAACAAACGACCATAAATGTTTTATGACTACCATTTTTTGTGATGTACTAATAAGAAGACCCTTTATGCCACCTGGCAACATGCAAAAAGGGTTCTCTAGTTTGTTAGACCAATTTAGATCCAAATTAGATCAGACAGCATCTTTAGCTGAGAGTACTACTGAAAAACCCATGTCAAAGCATTGTCTACAGTGTGGAGAAGTACAGATACAGTTGTAAATGCAGCTCTGAAAACATTTTAACCCATCCATACCTACATATCTGACTGGGTTATACCATCACCACTCCCTGTGAGGGAAGCGCAGCTGAATAAGCCAAGCTACTTATATTCAAAAGGAGCGCCAAACTACTGTTGTGCAAATACATTCAAATCTGAAGAAAACCCACAAAAGGCACCAATTCCATTAACACGCACTGTGCTTTGTTAATATCTCGCATTATGTCAGTGAAGTTCAAATGATAAAGTCCTCATGCCACATCTAGAATATAATAACTATTATCAGCGCAGTGACTAAAGACATACAGTTAGTGTGAATGTATATAACACATTTAATCATAATCATCTACCTCATATTCAGGCAAAAAAAATCTCAGTCTGGAGCACGAAAGACCCATTGTGCTGCAGGTTGGTACGACTGAATAAATCAAGGCATATCTTATTCTAACGTGCATTACTGCCAAGTCTTGGTCCTTTTGATGCGCATGTGACATACAGTACAGTACATAGATGCTATTTGGTTAAAAATTCTGGTGGTTTTTCCTGGTCAGTTGAATGCCATATGGAAATTTCTTGATGCTTCTGAAAGACTCCAGAAGTTTCTCACAAAATCAAGCATCCGCTCCTCTTCTTCCTCTTCCGGACTTGCAGTGCTGCCCTAGTCGCCATTTCAAACACTTCCCTCACGCCCTCCTTGGTCTTGGCTGAGCACTCCAGATAGCCAAAAGCACTAATACGGTTAGCCATATCCCGGCCTTCTTCTGGTTTCACAGGCTCCTGCAATTAGACCAGAGCGGGTACAAACTAGGTGTCAGAAAGATTTGCTCTTCACGTCACAAATTTGATCAGTTACTGTGGGGTACTGTTCATAAGGCTACAGGACACCTACCTAAGCTTGTCATCATAACTAACATAAATGTTTAGAAATGCTTATTCCAATAGCAGTCACTCGCTATGAAACCTTTAGCAATGAAGATATTTACTAGTTGTGATCACTATAGTAGCCGCTATGACAAAAGAGGCCTACTGGGATAAACATATATGTAGTTTAATGTCAGTTAATGACGTACTCTACAGTAAAGGGTTAGCACAAATTCAATATTGGTTTCGCATTTTGGAAAATCCAAACATTTTTTACACAACAAAAGGAAGGCCATAAAGGGAAGCTTAATGAACAGAGGTATGTAATACCATCAGTGTACTGACACCTCATGATAAAGGGCATGGCCAACTTTCCCATTTCTCTGTCAGTCAGCACCAATAATTATTTTGTGCTTAGGGGTGGAAACCCTTAAAATTGCGAATGTAATAAGGCAAAGGCACAAGAAAGCAGCGACCTCCCTTTCAGTCTTCCTATACAGCAAATTATGACAGTCGCTTTATAATGCAGACATGGGATCTGAAAAAAGGCCAAAGGAAAGTAAGTCTGCTCCTGAGAAGCATCAGTTAAACATCATTTTCTGAACAGACAAATGGGCATTGCTTCCAGGACTCTGAGGACATCATCTTGTGTGTGCAAACTTCAGGCCAAGATGGATTTCTAACCCTCTCACCAAATAAGGAAACAATTCCAAAATCCTCCAGAATTTCCCCATTCATGACCTAGTCCAATGATTCACAGTCATTTGACTTGCATACTTCACTTGCTCCTTGTTAGTATTTAAACCTGTCCTTGATAAATTCTAATTGTTCCTAACTGGATTTAAAGACCAGGCTTGGATTTTAGGCAACACCTGACCACATCAGACCCTACTATGAAAGGAGCACATAACTCAGCAGCATAGACACTGATAGCATCAACTACTGGCTTTCAGTTTGGCTGGCAGCCAAGAGTTACAGCGCAATATGTGCTTGACTGATGATGATGATGTTGTTCATGCCTCACAGAGTGACAGTAATGCAATCCTCTAAGTGCTTTTTAATGGGTCTCCTTAAGCAGAGCTGTGGGCCTCAGCGAGGAAACTACCTGCTTCATCTTAGCCAGCTCCCTCCGTGTGTGATCATCGTTCCGCAGGTCCTTTTTATTCCCCACCAAAATGATGGGAACGTTGGGACAGAAGTGTTTCACCTCTGGTGTCCACTTTTCTGGAATATTCTCTGCAGGGCAGAAAACAATAAGAAAGGAAAATTAGATTCACATTCTTTAATTTGTTGCTCTTCATGGTCATTACTAGACATCATAAGGGTATATTCTACCACCGTTTAGTTCATTATGTTCATTAACACTATTGCCATACACAGTGAGAGATTAGGGCCAATGCCTTTCAGACTGTGTTAATCTATTATTGAAGTGACTAAATAATCCAGGAACAGTCCTTATTTTTAAGTTAGGTTAAACACCCAACTTCACACAGGACTGTTGATTAACTTGTGAGTTTTGAAATCAAGCCCCAATTAGTCAAAGCCTATTATTTAATATTTAAATCAGTTACAGAACAGTGTAGAATGTGTTTAACAGCACTACTTTTTGTAACATGTTTGTCAAAAATTGGGTTCCCAAAAAAAAAAAAAAAAAAAAAAAAAAGGATCAACGCTGACTCACTCAAGCTCGTCAGAGCCTAAACTTCCTTCTATTCACACAGTAAGATAGACTATGGCCAGGATGTGCCTCAGATAGCTCAGATAAGCAGTGATGAGATCATACAAGAGGGAGAGAATCCTTATTTAGATGCTCCATAAGGGCGCTAGTACAATTAAGATGCATATCAGCACACAGACAGAACAGTAACGATCTTGGATGTGACTCAGGAAGTCAGTGGTCAGTGTTTCCTGCTACTCAGGAAATTCTGTTTTACACCAAACCCATGGATACAGAAAAGAAAGCAAAATCATGTGCAGTAACTCAAATATCCAATGGCAGAAGAGCAGAATCAGATAGGCTGTTGTTCATTTGTAAGAAGGAATGTGGAGATTAAACTGTACCCAAACTGTCAGGGCTGTCGATGGAGAAGCACATGAGGATGACGTCTGTGTCTGGGTAGGAGAGTGGTCTCAAACGGTCATAATCTTCCTGACCTGCTGTGTCCCACAAGGCCAACTCTACCTGTCAGTCAAAAAGTGAGAAACCAAGTGTCAAGATAAAGTCCAACAGAACAGCAGGCTAAAGCCCTTGACGCCAGTCTCTGTGTAAAATACAATACAATACTTTCATTATGTGCATCACAACATTCAGACAATGCGCTTGGACAACAGGTAATCAAGACTACTTAAAGCTGAGGCAGAGTTAATGTGAACTCCAAGGATCATTTACAGTGTATTTGGTAGAAGACTTTTCCTATAAAGCTCCTAAATGTTAGCAATATGATCAAAGTCGGCTTACGAGGCATTTCAAATTTAAATCCAAAGCAGTTGTTTAAACTAGCGTGTGCATATTACAGTGTAGTGCACCAGTTTGGAATTGGGCAGTTATTTTAATTAAGACCATACAATGTCTCTGATGCTTAATTCTATTACATATTCCTATGTAAAACACTTTTGACACATTGTAAGTACATATTCATCCATTCCCTAAGCCGTTTATCCTCCTGGGTTGCAGGTGGGTGTGGGTGCTGGAACCTCTCAGCTCTCAATGGGCAGAACCCACTACATGCTGACTTCTGCACAGCAGAAATGACCAAAGTGGGCTCATAGTCACTAAAACTGCCATAGAGTTGACTTATGATTGTAGTGTTCATTTAAGTGGCTGCATGGACCCTTTGTTGACTAGCTAAATTCATTCCACAGTTTTACTTCTAAGCAACAACAACTTCTACAAAGTGCTCATAAGATTATGATGACTCTGACAGATGTAAATCATATTTCTTTAAACTGATAAAAAATTAGGATCCCCCCCCCCCCGAGGGAACTTTCTGTTGAAGTAACATGTCTTCCACAAGCTGCAGGATCCTGGAAAAAAAATTCAAACGTGCCAAACACAAGAATGTGACCAAGCACACACCTTATTTCAGTTTAATTTGAATTCTTCCCTTCAGTAATAACTCTGTCAATGACAGTAAACACATCATGCATCGTTGTAAACTGAGGAAAACTGGATATTTGCCATAAGGAAGCATCATACGATAGAGGGTTAAAGACTAAAATACAGTTCATAAAATGTAGAAACCACCTAAAAATAAAAAAAATTATTAATAAATAAATAAATAAAATCAACCATCACAAACTCCTATTCAAAACAATTCTGAATGAAAGGCTAAGTAAAAACACAATTTTGAATGTTCTCTCCCATCCCACACACATCATTCTAAAATCTTCCTTCTTTTACCTGGCTGGAGCAATGCTTGGCCTTATCCTGGCCCAGACCCAATGAACTGATATTAGGTTAACGGGTGATTAGGAAGGCATAAAAATCCTGACCCCTTCTGCTCCCTTGTGCCTCAAAACTTGGCAAGAAGCACTAAGGGACTTTACCCTGTAAAGCTGAGTCATGCCTTGGGTGGAGACAGCTAGGGCAAACCTGAAAGCAGCTATAACCATTTAAATTCTCTTCCTTATTCCAATATTAAACATAGTAAAACCATACACACGGTGGCTAAACTGATCTGAGAGAA
Source organism: Prochilodus magdalenae (assembly GCA_024036415.1). Lineage (NCBI taxonomy): Eukaryota > Metazoa > Chordata > Actinopteri > Characiformes > Prochilodontidae > Prochilodus > Prochilodus magdalenae. Next base: position 1,119,596 of record JAMWET010000674.1, on the reverse strand, counting down.
AGTGTGTACATGAGAAGAGATGGTGAGGTACTTCTCAAAACATACACAGATGTGGGAGGCCTCTCTCTTTCTTATATATGCATAAGGTGCAGAAACAACACTGGAAAAAAGGCAGGAAAAGAAAAAAGCAGCTATATTTAGTTCCTAGCTGTGCCCACAGACAGAGGAGGAAGACTATAGAATGTTTCCCTCGGGCCAGAGGGATTTAGGCTAAGCACAGGGTCTGTTTGGGAAGTTTCTAGACCTTATGCAAGCTTAGCAGCAAGATTGGTAGGCTCTGCGGAGCATAACTTGTGGAGAGAGAGGGAGGAGAAGGAGAGAGAGAGGAAAAACAGGCAAAGGAAAGTCCACACTACCCTCCTTAGATACTTCGTTACTACTTTTCCTGTACAGGAGAAGTAATACACCTATAGCTCCCCCTCCACTATACGCTCAGATACGCTCAAAGGAAATGAACTGGCCTATTTATCAACCCATATGCGGTAGGCGGTGGGGAAGCATCCAGAAATCCACGTTCCCAAGTCAAAGCAGGAAACAACCAAGTCCAACCTTTTCCTGTTATGGACTTTCCCGGTAAGGCCCTAGTAGTGTCCAGGGCAAGAGTAGTGTTATCAGCTAGCACCCATTTACGGTGAAACATGTCTGACTAATCCACCGGAAGTAACTCATTCTGTAACACTTACCATCCCAGTAAACTGGGAGTTTCAGAGCATGTATGGATATAGTCAAGAGTTAGATGTGATGCTGTAAATGGTTCTCATGACAAACAAAAATAAAATTACAAGTCTCATTTATACATCACAAATCTATTAAACTAAATTTGTGTTGTTTTTTTGTTTTTTTAAGGTCATTTGTGTTCATATACTTGAACATCTGAGCTGTATTTTACATATGAACATCTCTACTGTAAGCTGTACGGCTGTTGTAGCTGTTTACCTCAACATGTTCACTACCTGCACTGTACACTATTATACATACATCTACTGTTAACAGCCAAATATTTAACTGCACACTGGACTACCTCAACATACTAAACTTCCCAATATGTACACTTAATACCAAAACGTAATTCACTCTACTGCATATGCAAGCTGCTGATCAGTTCTAGTGATTTTAGTAATTCTGCCGCGTTTTTTTATTTTTTATTTTTTTTAACTCCTGTGCTGGAGAAGTAGCCTAATAGAGTTTTGTTATACCGTACATACTTTGTATTGGTAATAATGACAATGAAGTTGAATTATTTCAATTTCAGATGGGCTTTTGTGCATTCTTTTTCTGTTCTGTGTCCTATTCCTGCCATACCATGCTGTGACTAATTTAAAGTGGGGGGCTCAACTGAGTGACCTAGGAATCCCTGAGAATTACCAGCAATAACAGAGCTATTAGAGATAGGCTTACAAATCAATAATTAATTCAGAGAGAATATGGGTAGTTCACCAACAAATACAGCATAGCCTACCAACCTGAAGATGAAATCTAGAACACTCGGGCCGAACAATTTGTGGAAAAACCAAACAAACCCAACCTAACTGTGATGAATTCTGACCAGTATTAAGATTTTTTTTCTCTAACCAGTTAAAATTAAGATCCAGCACAATATTTTATTTCCATTCCAGACCTTCATGCTTCAATGCTGGATGAAGTGTCATCAACTAAAACAATGTAAGACAATGTAGGATATTGCTGAAACAGAATTTCTTGTAATTTGAAACTTTAAAATACACAGCATCACACTGAATCATTTTAAGATCACATTTGCGGCCAAACTCATTACACAATTCTACATGCTGACAGACTGAAACTGTTGAGCCCAGTCACTAAAAACATATTTCGCTTTCAAGTACAAGATAAGAATCCATACCAACCTGTTTGCCATCCACCTCAATGTCTGCGATGTAATTCTCAAAGACAGTGGGCACGTAGACTTCAGGGAACTGGTCTTTACTGAACACTATAAGCAGGCAGGTCTTTCCACATGCTCCATCTCCCACTATCACCAGTTTTTTCCTTATGGCTGCCATGCCTGGACAAGGAACAAGGAATTACATATTTGTTAGGCTTTTACCTCAGACTTTTGATTGTAGACGACCATGCATTTTCATAATAAAAACTGTCACATAGAGCAACTAATTTTTAATCTCTGGGATTGACATGAAGACAAGACATTTTATGTGCTCCTGAAAACCAAGCTGTTTGACGGGGCTTTAATTCTTTTGATTAAGTGCACTTAAGCTACTTGCTAAGTTCCAGGGCGGATGAAGAGTAAGTATAGACCAAATCTGTTACGGAACACTAGAGTGAAATTAAGCGAGAACTGGGACAGACATCACTACAATCACTACAATACAGAAATCTATGGTACAGTACCTTAGTCTAAAGCCTGTGGTTATACAATGAAAACTGGTCAGATTCTACTGATGTCAGCCCTACTTTCAGATCCTGTGTGTGGACCCATTACAGGAAAAAAAAATAAAAAATAAAAATAACCTTTTTAGGGTAGCAAAAACATTTAGGGGGAAAAAAATAAATAAATAAATATTCACCCAGGTGAATGAATGTGTCTTTGCAGGCTTAATAAGTACTTTTGTGGCAGAAAGTTAATCTACTAGGTGTAAAGCTTTAATCTGTTGATCAGGTATTGGAGCTGTGGTTGATTTACCTCTTTGTTATTAAAGTGATATAACAAATATCTTACCATTTAGAACGCACCAATTTGACAACAGTGGGCCAATGCCAAGATCTGCTATTTTTAACATATGTATCTGTTGACACTGATGCCAATACATGATACATCTGTCCAGATTAGTGTTATAGTGAATTTACTTTTTTTTTTTCTTACAGTAAAAACAACGCTGATTTTTCTGATGATTTAACAGCCATTTATAGTCAGTAGTTATTCTAAAACACAAGTGTCCATAGTTGAAGGGACGCAGTCTTTTGTCACAGTCATCAAGTCCTGCTGCCTGACGAGTGCAGGATGCCCACTTCTGCCAACTTCCCAAATGAAGTTGCTATGTGCAAACAGAGTACACAAGGAAAGTCAAATATCACACCATTGGCTTTTTGAACCAGAGGAACTACTTAGTAGTAATTAATTAGTATAAATATGTTACGTATCTGTAGCAGTGTGTGTTTTGTTTGTCGATGCTAAATAGTTAAATCAGAGAGAAGCCAGACTTATGGTGATGAGGGAGTCACAATTCAAAAGCTATTAAACCGTAACCTTCAAAAGCTCTTACTTGCTGTAACAAAGCACCGTCATATGAAAGATCATCTGCGTTAAATTTATGCTTCTTAAAGCAATTGCTAATTCTCCAATGCCCTTGGCCTTTGCTGATGAAGTTACAAATCAGTGTGCTAGTAACGTTCTGCACTGTAAGCAGTCACTGTAGGGGAAAAAAAAAAAAAAAAAAAAAAAAAAAGGTATAGTGCCATTTCTAAACAAGCATGCCATCATTTCAGCTTATATTTGCTTTCAAACCATTTTTACAGCCTGCCTGCTACGATCTTCGGACTGACTGAAAAGTAGTAGCTCTTCCTAAGGTCTGACGTATATGTGTAGGAGGGAGATAGGCAGCATCCGTGATAATAAGCACCAGTAGGAAGGCACAGCTGTGCATATACTTCTCCACCCACACTCTCCACCTCTTCTTGATACACACACACACACACACACACACACACACACACACACACACACACACACACACACACACACACACACACACACACACACACACACACACACACACACACACACACACACACACTTTTGTGCTGAGAGCAGTAAAAATAACTATTTTTAGTGAAGTCCTCCTTTCTCCACAGCCCAGAATGCCATCTCGCTCCTTCCACCCACGAGAAGCACACACTTTGGTTTCCACCCAGCAGAAAATAAGACAGTAATGGAAACCTTCCTCTTCCAAAACAGTGTGAAAAGACTCTCAGTACAGGGTTTCTCAACACTGAAGCTAACTCCTACAGATTTAAATATACAAAGCTAAAATCCACAGCAGTTAAGTATCTAAATGTCTTTTCAAAGCTGCCAAGTATAGGCCTCAATGCTCCGAGAAACAGTAAAATGATCCGTTTTGGAAGTAACTCTGGAGTCAACAGTCAGCTCAGCATAGTAGAAGCACAAAGCACATATTCTGTAGCTCTAGAGAAGAAGCTTAAACTGGGGAAGACCATCCGGCCACATCACTGAGAAACACAAACAAGTCAGTGCAAGTTTGCACTTGAACAATAATAAGATGGAGTAGAGCTCATGTGCTGCAACACTGTCTAGCTTTGTTTGCACAGTTTCTTACTTGAGCCATAATAAAAGTTAAATGACTTCATCCTTTAAAATAATAATGCAATATGGCTTCAACACTTATTGAGCCTTAAAGCAGCATTTTGCGAGAACCTCTGTTTTTGGGATCTTCCTATAGTTGCTGAGGGCAATCCACTATTACACCAATGTCATAAATACACATTGCACTTGAGTCCCCCTCATGAACAGCTGTACAAGTACATTTGTTGGCGAGATGCAACACCTGAAGAGAAAGGACTCTGCTGACTTAAGATAGACTTGGATTTTATTATCACTCAGGTTACAAACTTTCAGGGCTTATTTGGGAGGGTTTAATTTTTGAGAAAAACTGTCCAAACTTTTGGTGTAAGATTATATTATTTCTTTGCATGCTTGCCTGAAACTGGAGTGAGGAAAACTACAAAAACCTGTGAAACAGGGATGATGCAGATATGGTTACAGCCTACAATCTTTCACAAAAAACAGCAGGAATGATCACACTGGTGTCAGATTTTCTTGTTTTCCTGTTAGACATGACTGTCCTGCATCCTTTTCTCTTCTAGCTCGCACCAACATGTAAAAGCCAGTCCAAGATTTTCTCTGACCTGGTCTCTTGTCCTGTTACTTTCTCTTTTTCTATTTCTCATTTTCTTTTTCTGTCTCTTCGCAGACTCAGCCATGATGTCCACGTTGGAAAAATCAAAGCCAGCTTCTTATAGCCAGCAGAAGAACCATAATTGCAGGTGTGTGACATGGTGTTGTACAGCATTACTCAGTTTCTCAGAGAGATCCCTCTATATATGTGACGGGTAGCTAGCTAGCTAATACTAGCTAACTCATCACAACCAGATTAGGTTTCAAACCGGCACTACAGGTTTTACATTTCATGACAGTTTTGAATAAGGAAGCCATGTTATAGCAAATGAAGCTTTGAGTAACCGAATTTGTATGGAAACTAAGCTGGGAGAACAGCCCATTTTAAAACTGTTTGATTTTGTGATGTCATAGAAAACAACACATTTACATACATCCACCTGTTCAGACTAGAGAAGCTTAGCTCTGCCTAGTCATACTGAAGTTATTATGAGTATTACAGCACAGACTGCGTTCTGAGTCTCAACACAGGCTCAACACAGGACAATCAACCAAAACGAGGATCATTTACATATTTCAGCCTTAAAGGCACAACACACAAAAACAACCTGTTTAATGACAACAAATAAAGACAGGTTGGAAATGGCCATGTAAAAATGACGTATGACCATTTTTGGTATATAAAGCCACACAAATAAGTGTGTTTGCAATTCCAAGAGTGTTTTCAGCAGTCCAGCTTGTACCGTGTTTGATACTTTGGGTCTTTTGTAGCAGTGGCAGATGGTGCTGGAGGCTTAATGATTTTATATGGAATGACTCTTGTTGGGGGCTCAGTGTCTCAAATCCATTTCATGCAGGGAAATGTTCTTAAATCAGAACCGTGGAAAACTGCATCCAAAATCCAGCAACTTAGCCTACTGATTTTGCAGGACTGCACACGGGCCATAATTTGTACAGACACAACACAACAATACATCTTGTCAACGAACAAAGCAACAGTTAAAAAAGCTGGAGTGCCTCATCATTCCTCTGAAAGCTAACCAAAGATACTGTAACTGGAAATTCAGTCCATGCCTCACACACGCACACATGCACACACGCACACACGCGTCATACTTTGGTTTGAGTCATTCCAAGTATTTCACTTCTGTTTGGGAATGACAACAAAAACCCATACCAGACATAGCCAGTTATTCTGGTTTGAGGGGAAAATACATTTTTACAGACTAATCATTTCATAATATGTTTGTATCTCTAGGCCAGAAAATTTGCTGGGTCACTTTTTTTACACCCAGTTTAAATTATCTGAAAATATTTTCCAAGACCATACCTGTACTGTATGACAATGAAACAGTGGGCAAAGGCTATGTATGCTTATTCAGAGGTGTGGTAGGTTTACTGGAACGCCTGTTCGTAGCTAACTCTGAATCTTACAACTTACAACTGTTTACTGAGTAGCATCATCATGGTGACGTGTTCTGCGTAACCTGTTCCAGGAAGGTTACGTACAGGATTTTCATTATATCAAAAGCACTGATTATTACTTCAATAAAAACATAACGTGTTGACAGTGGCGACAGTGATCAGAAAAAGAAACCACTTGATTCCTCCTCATGTTTCACAGAACTGCCTGTTTGTCATAAACGTTAAACTTTCATGTGTATGTGCACAAGTATTTATCATAGCATCCGAATCTGGGTTAGAGAGAAAGTTTTAGACTGCCTTTAGAAATTTATTAATTGTGGTTGCAATTGTTTGGCTTTGTAAAGCCAAGACGTGGTCAAAAACAAACTGCAAGCGCTCTGCAATATATACCCTTTGAGTATCTAAACATTTAGCACTCAGGAAGTCATTAAGACCTTAATCAAATTAAAAAGTAAAGTAGCTGATTAGTTAGATCAGGTGGACTAGGGTAGGGAACCTCTGGGGTAATGTATCTTAATTTAATGTCGTGTACATAACAATAAATCTCTGCAATGAAATTTATACTGACATTTGTCATTTTGCCTCCCTTAACTGTCCATTCACAACCTCTGTGGACCATTGGCAGAATGCGATTTATTTTTATCTGACAAAAATCTATTAGGGTGCATCATGTAGCTTACTGTGAACTATAATATGATTTATACATACAATTACCAGCTTCATATAGCACAATCCAAACCATGTCTTATTATGCAAGTTGCGTCCGTTTCCCAGTGTTGCAAAGTAAGCTTTAGTACCACCAATCACGGAGACTGAAGTGTCGCCAAGCTTCCCTGCGAGACCCCAAACTGTCAGCTCAGGGCATAACAGCGGCAGCCTGAAATAACATTTTTGCTCCAAGGCTATAGAACCTAAGCGAAGCAAGTCGGATCAGAGTGCAAGGTTTGCATAAATAATAATCCACACAGTTTGAAAATAAAGTGTATAAAAGTGTGTCTGTATATATATCCAAACTATTCCCATGGCCTAAGCCAGGATACAAAGGAGCAAAATCAATATGGTAGACTACCATTTGAAAACTTTGTATCATACAATGGTAATCTTGTACCATACAATGATAACAATTACATTGAACACTTGACAGACAAACAAAATACAGGGATATGGATAAAGTTAAATTGTCAGTGTAAATAAAGTTTCTAAAAGAGCTTGTTGTTCTTGGCCTCTTACATTAACCCTCTTACATTAACCACCAGATTCCTGACATCTGCTTACTACCAGCAAATAAGTCCAACAAGATTCCTAAAGAACATTACTCATGGCATGGCATATTCCCATTGCCTTTTGGTTTTATTAGAGATATTCTCTTTCCAGGAAATAAAAAAACTGTGGTTAGCTAGGGTGAACTAGAGGAAAGAATCACAACGACTGTAAAAGAACAAATCCATAGAGGGACTTTGGACACCACATGTTCATCACTTTGTCACTAACAAAGAGTCCTACAGTTGGCTAAAGGTGAAGGAAGGTGTGTATGTAACTAGAAACCCTCCTCATTAGGCATTGTAGATGAATTATTTGATTATTTTGCGCTCCTATGGAGACTACAGCCTGCCAAGAGTTTTATATGACAGTTATTATGTGTTAGGTAGATTTCCAGACCTTATGAGGGAAAATGCTCCGACTAGAGGTGTCTAGTTGCTCACAAGGCTCAATTACTACCAAATCAAATACTCAAATATTCTCTCTGCATGTTTGTGTTTAAGGAAGGTGAGGATGATGAGCAAAACGCTATCGCCACAGATGAATGACAAGTGGGAAGAGAGGCAGTAGCCTGACAAAAGAGGCTGGATGTTTAGCCACTTACAACAAGTTGCAAGGCATCTTAAGAATGTGAGCTCAGTTTCTGTTTGAGATACTCCATTAACACCAGTAAAGGATCAGGAAAACTACATGCCCAGAAGTTCCCCTGAAGTTGGTGAATTTGGGTACTTGACAGTTTTTTTTTTTTAAACCGTGCACATAGCTAGTAACCTCCTTACCAACAGAACAAGACGCTCTGGAACACATGAGCCGAGCCTGAGGCTGTAGTGGGGAATTCCAGCCCCGGAGGCCAGATTCTTCCATCTGGTGGCTTTTCTGCTCAAACACACCTGATTTCACTCATCACCTAATTACCACGTTTATTTGGTGTGTTAGAGCAGAGAATTCTACAAACTGTGCTAGGCTTCGATCTCTCGACTTATACCTATTCCCCACCCCGGGCTTAAAGCCTCAGGGAACCTAAATCTGTCTTCCTTCTAATAAAAAAATAATCTTGTTTCTCTGGGCCACATCATACACATACAAGTAAGGCTTATAAATTACTTTCGATGTGTGCTGTATATCCCCACATTTCTCTCCTCTTCCTATAAACTGGGCGGTCCTAATCTTAGGTAACACTTCTATAAGCCTTTCCCAACCAACCAAAAGGCTGATATCTTTTGCCCCACCCACACAAAAGTTTCAGAATCAGAGAGACTGAAGTTAGCCCAGCACAACCCAAGCTAATAAGTTTATCTATAGACCAAAAAGTTCCTACATCCATGCATTGCTGTGTCCATCCGTTTTTTCTTTTGTTTGTCCATCCGTCCACCCACACATCTGTTCACCCTTGACTTATTTTGTCACATAGGAAAGCTGGATAATGATCTTAGATCTGTATGAGTTGCAAAGACACTGACACAAGTTTTCCACAGAGAGCTGTCGATCTAGCTTATTAGCCACACCCACACTGTTCTCAGATTGGTCCGATAAGGGTTTTTTTTTTTTTGTTTTTGTAATCATGTCTCAACAAGGGCCTTTTAAATAAGTTGAAACTACAACTGATTAGAAAACACAAGAATATTACCTCATTAATGCTCTTGTGACTAAACGCATACTAATCCCCACAGCAAATGTTCCAACATCTAAAGTAAAATCTAGAGAAGTCTGAGTGCAAGCACCCTACTAATACCCTTGCTTTCAGCAGAAATGACGAACGAGCAGGCATCTACAAACTTTGGGACACTGTAACTGCTAAGGAAAACTAGTAGCCATATGCCTTGGGTGGAACAACTTATCAATTATCATTTCAGACTCCAGAAAGCACAAACAGAGGAGCATTAGGCTAGGCTACCACACTGCGTTACAGGTCAAAAGTTCTTGTTGCTTCCTATACCAACCTCGGAGATTTGGGGCAGGTGAACAGTGACTAATACCTAGCTGTAATAAAGTAGGTTGCAGAACTATAGACTGCTCTTACTTTCCATTTCCAATCAAGCAGAACAGGTTTGTATAAGTTACTGGAGGAAAAGACAATCATCAACTGCTCATTGCCCAATAGCGGTTCCATGTCTTGCATAGCTACAGGACAATGTGTACTACTAAAACGTCCGCTGTGCTGACACAAGATTTATTATTGTGACTTTAAAGGCAACTTCTCCAATTTTTCTACATTTCTGCACAATCAATGTGATTGAGATGTAGATTATGTCATTCAGGTTGGTTTATGAAAGGGTTCATTTGTAGAGACACTTGCTGACTTTACAGTGGTGGTGACAGAAACTAGTGTATTGTCTAAGGCAATATATTGGGATTTAATAAAATTTTAGGAAAACTGTTATAGTATAAAAACATACCATTATACGTATATTTTTATGAATGTTAATGGTGCACTCGTGCAACGGAAGAGTCTAATGGCTGAAGTGGGATTACAACACCACTGTCCAGCCATTGGATGATTAAACAACACTAAATGAACCACTTTCGGCCACGATGAATTTCATTAAACTAGTAATGTTTTTAGGAATCAATACAGTATCACAAAACATACCATATTATTCAATATTTTCTGACACCACTAATTGGAACCAGGGGTCCCCATGTCCGCAACGCAAATATACCATCCAACATAACCACCAGGGAATTTTCATGTGTCTTCTGAGTTATGATGATGGTAAAACTACGATGAATCTAAAAAATACTTTTCTTTTGGGATTACTGGTCATACAGCAGGCATGGATTCAATTAAACAGATAAAAAAAAAAAAAAAAACATTTGCTCCATAGATTTATCAAGGAATTACCATAAAACAATATTAGAAATAAGGCAGTGTATTCGTAACCACTTCATGAATATCATTCTGTGTCGTTAACCTCTTCAGACATCTGGTTCTTATCACGGCCACTGTAAACATTTCTTACTTCAAGTGTTTCCTTGAATTAAGCACTTTACACCAAACCACTCTGAATGACTTGGCAGACAAACATTCAGTTATGCTGAAATTGAGAAAAATGGTGGAGCTCCCCTTTAAGGCTATGGATAATACAAATTCATGGACATGTGGTATTCCATAAAGTCATAGACACTTCGGACTCCCAGCCCAGCTCCCATGTTGCTGTAGTTTGGAAGTTGACCCAGTTTGCTTGTCTTGCAAGCCCCTTGTCCTCATGACTCACTGAACTATATGCCTGTTTACTGTATCCGTGTCAGACGGCCTGCTGCTTTGCTCTTAGGGATTAAGGCAGAGAGTGCTCTCAGCGGGTCGCCTACGCTTTAGAATGACTCAAACCATTTTAATGTCACTCTGTGTCCAGATCTGTACTCAACAGCTGCCTAATCTGCTGTCATTTCAAACGCTAAATTGTCGTGTTCACTGTGACTCTTAATAAAGATGTTTCAGGCAGTCCAAACAACGCCCTGTGACTGCGACAAGACGGGCCCCGCTGGCACTAAACACATTCTTTCATACTTTCGTAAGAGTAGTTGATACTGCAGGGGCATCCGTCTAACTTACTCCGAGCCGAAGTTTGTTTATTTCTACTCGAGTCACCGCCGACAGCAACGCCCTAGTGTGTCATTAAAGCCAACTCGCTGCGTTAAAACAGGACAAATCCTGGAAACACCGACAACACTGATAGCAACCCGGACGAACTCCTCAAAACTACAACGGCAGGCTGAAATACCGGGTAAAGTTATTTGTGTACCGCTGCCTCATACCCCTAAGACGAGACACGGCTTGGAATGTGGGAATTAACAGGTGGTCTACAGACCAACGCCATAGCCGAGATATTAGCATTCCCTGCTAAGTCTTCCCAGCACCAAAGAAAAGACTGGAGTAAAAGGTGAACTGAAGCCGACCACACAACCACACTACTCTGTTCTGATTGACAAACGAGAGTTTCAGGTCGCCGAGCCACCACCTACTTTTACTAACCACCGCCACCGTAAAGAACGGGCAAACTTGTTCCCAACCGACGTCCCCAAGCTGCTTCGACCTTTTAAACAGGGTGACATATAAAACACAGCGCAGCAATACCTTATTTCTGCCGTTTTTGTGGCGCTTTGGTCCTCTGCTAAGCCTCCGCGGTGTCCAAGTTTCGGTGCTGCGAGCGGCGGATCCTGTGAGTCTGAGAGCTAACGTTATATTGCTAAGAAACGAAGCTGACAGACCTTAGCCCCGCCCACGCGAGGCGGAAATGCGCTGGATGCTAAATGCCTATTGGGTGAGGAGGCGGTTCAGCCGTTAACAGTTATTTGGGCCCCTCCTATACCTCGATAATGACATCATTCCTACAACAGGGACAGCAGCGACGAGTGGTGGCGCAGCCCTCAACGTCTCCTACAGGAGGCCAGGCGGCGTTAAAGGGGATTTCCACCCATTTGTCAAATGTATATACATAGTAAGACTAAAATGTAAGCAAAGTCATTCTGACTGGTTGGATGAGAAAATTCCGTTAAGGACAAAGTCACCGAGTCAGAAATATTGGTGATGGGAACCAGGCGTATGAAGACTGCGACGGGAAACTCCACCAGTTTTTCAAAATTGTCAACAATGTTTAAAATTTACAGTGGTCTACAGACACTTACAGTCAAAGGCAGAAATGTTCACGGAGGCGGTGGTAGGAACCAGACGTGTGAGAAGTTTCACGGCACAAAAAATTATTACATGAAATGATTATTAATACAATCCCTGGAGTCAAACCCTGCATTCACCTTAGCAGGAAACAGGGGGACAAGCGACCAGTCAACACTGAGTAAACTCAAACAACCACAATGCACACTTAACACCAGTACATTTTTGAGTATGGTAATGATAGACACTATTGTCCCACAATGCAACAGGAAACAGAAAGGACGAGCATCTTACATCTGGAAAACTTATATAATATATATTATATAACACTGATATGCTGTGTACTAATCTTAATAGTACGAGCTTGGCAGGCTAGTACAACCAAATTTCAGCATACATCATTTCTTACAAAGAGGAAGTGATGAAGTTTGTCATACCACGCTGGATTTTTTTTTCAAAATGCAAACAAATAAACACATTATTTCCCAGAACACGTAGATTTTGTGTTCGAAATTTATTTTTCCAGGTGTGAGAAGCTCCTCCTTTTCCGTTTCCAATTGCATTTTGGGCAATAGTGTCTATCATTACCATACTCAAAAGTTGACTGGATTTAAGTGTGCATTGTGGATTTTTGACTATACTCCATTTTGACATGCATACCTGTGCCATATACCACATACTTAAAAACTAATTAGGATTAATATTTAGTACGTAGTTGGGTCACAGCCTGAAGAAATGTCAGACGGTGCTGCGTCAGGGGTAGCCGGGACCAGGAATTGGTCAATTCAAATCTGTCAAAACGGCCTGTAAATGTATATGTGTTCCAGTAAATATGTTTATTTGTTTGCATTTTATATAAAAAGCCTCCACTGAAGCAACCTTTGAGTCCAGGGTGGTATAACGTAAGCCTCATCACTTCCTGTTAGTAAGAAAAGAGGTAGTATGCTGATACTGTGTACTAGCCTGCCAAACTCACACTGTTAATATTAGTATATAGGACATGCTGTGTAGTATTAGTGTGTAAATACGCAATAAGGATAAGGTTTTGGCACAAGTCTTGGAATGTAGGTGCATTTGAGGCAAAGTTGTCCCAGAAGAAAGTTTTATTTTCCAGATTTACCACTATGGTATCATAATCAACTTTACGTATATAAGCTCAGAAAACACATCTAGTCATATGAAGTGAACAGAGAGACTCACAAATAGTTGTAATAATTCTGTTGTTAAAATCGGTGGAAATTCTCTCACTACTCTTTATTAGTATGACTACAGATATATCTAGTAAGTTATTCATATAACCAATAGGCCACAAACAGTCATTAGTATGAAGTATAAACTGCTGAGGCTGATAGATAAGAAAGGGCTTTCCTTAGGCTATTGTTTGCTGAAGCAAGCCTCTAATACAGGAAATAATAATTACAGTGTTTCTAAGGAAAAATGTCCTGTTATTCGTTTATTATGAGGATTTGTTTTCTTTGGAAATGAATTTTTTGGCCCCAAGCCATATTGAATAGGTATCAACAGTGAAACTACCTAAATATTTAATAAACATTGACACTGATGTATTCCTTCCCATTTCCCTCCCTTTTACACGACACATAGACAATAACACCAAGAGCCAAAATATGAAATCAAATGGGAGATTTATTGTGAATTAATCACAGTAGCCTAGGTGATACAGCGTGACAAATGATCAGTCAACATTGAAAAACAAACAAACAAGCAAACAAATAAACCAAAACATGTGATGACAAAAAAGTGCTAGCGGTCAGTGGATCTCAAATATTTCAACCTATAGACATGGTGGCATGTCCAGTTAGAGATCATATTAGCAATGATCATATTCTTTTAAAAAGCACCACTGAAACTTCACTGAAAGCTGAAAGAGCTGCCGCTTAGAACCCCCACCCAAACCAACCCCCCCACCCAACGTAATTTCACAAATAAGGTACCTCAGATCCTAGGTTACAGTAAGAGTGATAAACTTAGCACTGAGGGTGAGTTTCCTGGTTCGGCACCAAGCTTGATCCTGGACTACAAGTTTCCTGAAAGGAGATTCTACATGTGTTGTTCATCAGAATTAGCCCTCTGAATCTGGCTAATAGAAAACTGTCCACAAGCTACAGTTTAGGTGCGCAAATATACTTGGGGTCTATTATCAAAAAATTCTACTCAGAAGCTTTTAAGTTGGACATTCGACATGGCTTGGTGGAGAGGTAGGGAGCGCAGTTTCAGTCAACTGTGCAAAAGTAGGTACATGGCTGTCTCTACTTTCCAGCAGCCCTGTGAAGGCAAGGGTTACAGTAGATAGTACAGTAAGTCTCCGGATTGCCTGAACCATGACGCTAAACATACTATGACGGCCTTTCCAGAGGAGGTGGGTTTGATCCATTGACCCTCGACGTCATGAG